>OX592711.1:32500-632500 GCA_951361185.1 Ochropacha duplaris | reverse complement strand
GCCGCGGTATCCGACGTCACTTACCACTGAGCTATCATCGCCTTAAACTGACAGCAAAAAAACTTAAGTATTCCAAGGGCTGTTCACAAGAAGTCTACTCCAATTTTAAGGCGATGATAGCTCAATGGTAAGTGACGTCGAATACCGCGGCGAAGGTCGTGGGTTCGAATCCTACAATGAGCTTGAGCTTTCGATGAAGGAAACCATCGTGAGGAAACCATAGCACGGTGGCAGGGTACTTTGTAGTACCCAACTGGCTGGCTACCACCCTCAAGTTGAAAATCTGTCGCCAAAACACCTATGGGTGTGTTCCGACAGCTGCACTTGAGAGCCAGTTCCCATCTAGGCTTTGTGTGCTTACCATCTTCGGCCACATCATCTCTTACCATGGTGAGATTGTGGTCAAACACAAGCCTATCCAAAATAAAATTCACGATAATCTCCGACGCGTGAGCGGAGTTTACTCATTTTTTTTTGTAAATATTACCTACACCGGGTGTGCACAAGCGGTGTACAGGACAAACAGACATCTTCATACACACATGTCTGTCCTGGATGGGAATCGAACCCACGACCCTTCGTAAAATACGTCACACAAATCTGACTTATTAACGGACGTTTCTTGCCGGCTAGGGTAGCCCCTCCGCAACGCCCCATAAGGAACTTCGTTCCAAAAACTGTTTCCTTAAAGGCCGCAAAAATATAGTCCGTAGTAGGAATTTGGTGATTGCTTTTGATTAAATCCTACTAATATTAAAAATGTGAAAGTTTGGACGGATGGATGTATGTTTGTTACTCATTTACTCCAGAACGGCTGAATGGATCTTTATGAAATTTGGCATGGAGATAGATTATAGTTCACATAGACTACTTTAGTCTTTTTATCCCGGGAAAAGATAAGATCCCTCGGGAACGCGGGTGAAACCGCTCGGAACAGCTAGTATTATAAATGTGAGAGTTTGTATGTATGTTTGGATGTTTGTTGCTCAATCAAAAAAAAAACGGCTGAACAGATTTTGATGAAACTTAACACACAGGTAGATCACATCTTTGAATAAATCATAAGATACTATTTATCCCGGAAAAAGACAAAATCTCTCGGAAACGCGGGTGAAACCGCAAGGCGGAAAATTAGTGGATAATCATTTTCAACTTACATTAAAAATCCACTTTACACAAACAAAAATAGTCCTCAAACACACATTACCACTGCACTTGACTAAACAGCTACCAGTCTCACTAAACAACAATACTGGCAGGCAAGTATGCAGGCAAGTTGCCGCACGTAAGGTTGTAATCACACTGAGATACTGTCCACTAGAATTGTTAAAAGTAGTTTTTCCACTTGGTTCCCTATTCGACCGGTTAGTTAGACCAGTTTGTAATTTATCATTATTATGTCCAAGGGTATTCAGAATGACCTAACTGCTAAAGGCTAATTTACTTTAATACTTTTTTTTTCGTAGATATTTGTCTGTGCTTATTTTAGTAGTAATAAATATAAACAGTTTTCAAACTCTTCACGCCACTGTCAATTTTTTTAATTACTTATTTTATTTAATACATAACTTTTTTATGTATGATTTATGTTATTTTCTTTTTTTTATAAGTAAACAGTTCATAACTATTATATATTTATCTTAATTTAAATGTGTTTTTTGTCAGTTTATAGTCATCATAATTAATAAAAATTCTACATTACAATGAAATTCTACTTTATCATATTTTTATAAATGTTAATAAAAATACGATCATCAAAATTGGTTGATATTTGTACCCGATGTCTCGGAGGCGTTTCAGTCCCTTGTTACTTATGTTATTAATAACTTGAATTGCTAGAAAATAGATTCTATTGTTATCCTATTGTTTTCCTGGCACTTTTGTCCCAATGATGGCCAGATTGGTGACCAATTCCCAGGATGTATTTATTTATAGCGAACAATTGTCATATAATTTATTACATCAAAACGTTTACGCTAGATCAAAGTGGAACGAATCAGTTTTTCCTTTCCCACAAATCATAAATAATGTTTCAACTGCATAGTTTACCTTAACCACTTTAAAACTATAGACATAAAGGTGAATATTAAGTGTGTTATTGGACAATTTAGCCAACCTTGACATCATAAAGTCGACAACAATCATGCTTTTCTACAAGGATAAACAATTATGTACTTAATTATAACAAGGAATAAAATAAAACGCATCTTTTTCCTTTTGTTGTTCTTGTAACCGTGGGAGCTTTAATATGGATATATACATTTGAGAAGACGAAGCCGCAACAAAGGAAGCTGAATTTGAAAAAGGAAGCCGATCGCGTTCCTATGCCTCGCGAGTGAGGCGGGATAACGTAGGTGCAGGTGACGCACACAACTTGGTCCACGTTGCTTCACTTCATTGGAGACTATTGTTTACGTACCTACGCTCTTTATTTGTTCTGTAGATGTTTGTTACTCTTTCACGCAAAAACTACTGAACGGATTTTCAAAAAAAAAAACTTGAGAGGTGTCAAGGGACACCCGGATGGAACGAAGTTATATAAGTCGAGAGAGTATATATATATATTTAAAAAAAACATATATATATAAATTGTAATGAAAATATTTGGCTTGCTTTCTATAAGAGAGAGGGAGAGAGAGAGAGAGACAGATCAACGCACTTTTGACACTAAAAGTGTCGTGACAATTATTCGTAAGATTTTTTTCCGTCTAGCCCCCTTTCTACCTAACCAACTAACTTACACAGGTAAAACATATCCTAAAATAAAACAAAAAATACTTTTATCCCGGGAAAAGATAAGATCGCTCGGGAACGCGCGAACACCGCGGAGGTCAACTAGGCGCTAATATGTGGACCGTATTGTCTTTGTACGTTACGATATTTATTCGGTAAATTCCCTGAGTAGGGATTAACCCCTATGATCCCCATGACCCCATGGATCCACTATTGTCCCATTCTACATTGCCACTTTTAAAGCCTTCTGAGAATGAGATGAAGACCTTGCGTGGAAGCTTATTAAGAACAATAAAAAAAAATTCCTTCAATTAATTGGTGGAAACATCTACTAAATTATAACAAAAAAAACTTGTTCTTATGACGCGTAAAGTGATGTGATGTTTTTTTTGTTGAATTGATGACCTGTATAGCTAAGATGTTATACCAGACTACCGTCTCTAGGATTTATTGTACTGCGAGTTAAAAAATGGAGTCAACGCTTTTTCATAATAAGTTTGACTTTTCTCAATGATAACTTGCGCAAGATTTCCAAGAATGATAGCACACTATAAACACATTTATTAAAATTAGGTTTTTGCTTCACAATTTTATTAAGTTTTAATCAGGGTTCAAATAAAGTTTTTTTAAATGGAAACAGTATTTTTTTCTTAACAAAATATTGTCAAACCAGGTCGGTCGAGAGAGCACACAAGTTCTTTTTAAAGGACTAAAAAATTACCGTATATTTTGTTCAATAAAAGTAAAACGTGGCCATATTTTTTTTGCTATCAAGAAGATAAGAATCAATTATCATTTAGTTGTCAAAAGAATTCTTCTTTGACCTTGACCAGTCAGTTTGTTTGTACCCAAAACGATTCTGCAGGCATTTTAAAATATGCTATTTAATTTTTAATTGAATATTTGAATAATTAACAAAGAGTCTGTATAATAAATAACTGATTAATTAACCTTTATCAATATTATGAACATTATTAACTACACTTCAATTAAATCTTTTTTTAAATCAAATGTAGATATATTGTTGTATATTTGTACTCGAAACACTTAAATGTTAATGTATGCGATTAATTTAATTAATTTATGACATTTTTTTTACATAGATCTGTTTTATGATATTTGAAGCTTGTTTAAAGTTTGTTCGGAAGACCTTAGAATGTTTTTTAGCGCCATCTATTGATGAAGCTATGTACTTCTACTAGGTTTAATGTCTTGGCTCTCGAAACTTAATCACAAATTGTTCTTCGGGATTCGAGAGATGGCGTTAAAATATATTTTTGCCCATTTATATTATTTTATACATGTCAAAACGCAGTTCTGTTGACTGTGTTGACTCATCGACCCTTGACTCGCGAGCAATTTTTAAAGTTTCAAAATTCGCGCGCAATTTTCAAGTAAATTTTTGAATGTGGAATGGGACTCTAGTACCATTTGAGAATCAAGTGGTGCGGCTGTCTGAAACCACTACTTTCCCAAGAAAGAATTAAGAAAAGTATTCAGCGATCAATCACTATAATAAACCTTGTTTGCCCTCTACTTCCTATTCTATACCTGGTTTTCACTTAATCCGAAATGATCGCGTTGGCAGGGGCGGAGGTGGGGTTGCTATTTATCTCCGTTCCCACATTCCTTTCACTTTAATTAGTATATCCCCACAGAACTCCTCTCCTAACGCAGAATATATTTTTATTGAAATTAACCTTTCAGGAGTAAAAACTCTTCTTGGTGTGCTATATAGTCCTTCTTTGACTGTCAACTATTTCTCTTCCTTTGAAACTCTTTTAGAAGACTTGCTCCCTTTATATGTACACTCTATTATAATGGGTGATTTTAATACCTGTCTTCTGAAAGCTGACCACCGCTCCAGTCAATTAAGGTCTATTGTAAATTCATGCAACTTACATATTCTCCCACTGAATCCCACGCACTTTTTTCCGAACTGTGATCCTTCCCTTCTTGACTTGATAATTGTTTCCTCTCTCGATCACGTTGCAAATTATGGTCAGTGCGCAGCTGATGCTTTCTCTTTCCATGACCTTATTTTTCTGTCCTATAAAATTCGTCCCCCCAAGCATAAATCAAGAATCCTTTTGCATCGCAATTTTGGTGGTATGGACCTTGACAATCTTCTTAAAGATGCTCAGGAGATTGACTGGACAATTATTGCAAATGCACCTACAGCTGATGAACAAGTCCAGATTTTCAACTATCTCTTAATACAGCTGTATGATGTTCATGCTCCAATTCGACCTGTTAGAGTAAAGCATCTTCCTGCTCCCTGGCTCACTGATGAGATTAAATCTATACAAGCTAAGAAAAACGTTGCTAAATCTAAATTCAAATTGAACCCTGACAAATATAGAGAAAAATACAGACAGACACGGAATCACTGCAATAAGATGTGTAGAGATGCTCAACGACGCCATATCCATAAATCTGTTGAAGATGGTGATCCAGCTAGAGTCTGGAAATTCTTACGATCATTGGGAGTTGGAAAATCCAGTAATGAATCAGTCTCAACAAATCTAAATTTAAACCTTCTTAATAAACATTTTTCTTCGTCTGCCATTTTTGATGCCAGCACGAAAGCAAATACATTAAACTATCTTCGTTCTTGTCTTACTCCCATTTGTCCTTTATTTTCTTTTAGTCAATTCACTGATTGTGATGTTAAGAGGCACATACTTTCCATCTCCTCTAACGCTGTTGGTTGCGACAACATCAGCCGTAAAATGATCCTTCCTCTTTTAGATTTTCTTCTACCTATCATCACATCTATCCTTAACTTTTCTGTTACATCTGGCTCTTTTCCTTCTCTATGGAAGGAAGCTGAAATTATTCCCATTCCTAAAAAATCTAATCCTATCTCTTTCGCGGACTATCGCCCCATATCTATCCTACCTTTTCTCTCAAAAGTTTTAGAACGACTAGTTCATCATCAATTGAGCTCTCACCTATCTAGTAATAACCTTTTGAATCCTTTCCAGTCTGGTTTTCGTCCTGGACACAGCACTGTAACAGCGCTAGTTAAAATAACCGATGATATTCGCGCTGGTATGGAGAAACAAGAGCTTACAATTTTGACATTATTAGATTTTAGTAATGCGTTTAATTCTGTAGACTTTGACGTTCTCCTCGCTATTATGTGCTCTCTTAATATATCTCCAACAGTAATTGACTGGTTTCGGAGTTACTTGTATGGGCGCCACCAGCGTATACGCATTGATGATTCTGTATCTTCATGGTGTGAAACTGCTGCTGGCGTACCTCAAGGTGGCGTTTTATCTCCGCTATTATTTTCTATGTTTATCTCCTCAATAACCAAAAATATTTCTTCTCTCTTCCACCTTTATGCAGATGATCTCCAAATTTACCGACAATCTTCTTTTAATTCTCTCCCTAGTGCCATTTTATCAACAAATACAGATTTAAACCACATATCCAACTGGAGTGTGCGATATGGCCTTATCGTTAACCCCACCAAAACCAAAGTGATTATTATAGGCAGTAAATTCCTTATTAATCGTATAGTCTGGGATCAACTTCCCCCTATTACTTTCGATGGAGTTAATATACCTTTTAGCACTACAGTTAAGAATCTTGGTATTATCCTTGATCGTACCTTATCTTGGGTTCCACAAGTTGCGGAGGTCAGTAGGAGGCTGTTTGCTGCGGCCGGATCTATCCGACGGCTGCGAAATTTGCTCCCTATTCACACCAGAATTGCGCTTGCTAAAACATTGCTTCTACCGATTCTTGATTATGCAGATGTCAGCTATCTTGACTTAACCGAAGAGCAGTTAAATAAACTTGAGCGACTTCAAAATTTATGTATAAGGTTCATCTTTGGTTTACGCAAATATGACCACGTCTCTCAATTTCGTCAACAACTCAAGTGGCTTCCCATCCGCCTTCGCCGGAATACACATATTCTTTGTCTTGTTTACAATATATTGTTTAATCCGTGTGCCCCAAATTATCTTAAAGAACGTTTTAAATTCTACAGTTCCCAACTACATCTTCTTCGAAGTTCCCATACTCTCCAATTAAAAACCCCATCTCATACTACTCATTCTTTTCACCAGTCTTTCACTGTGGAAGCTGTCCGGCTTTGGAACTCTCTCCCTCTCGCTATTAGACAATCTCAAACTATTGTTTCATTTAAATCGAATCTAATCTTACACTTTCACTCTCTCTAAACTTTGTCTGCATTTCTGTTCCTACTCATTGTCCTCTGTTAGTATTACTTATTTCTTACTCTATTTTAGCTCATATTTATTAGTTTATCATTTATATGATATTTGTTAGTTTATACATTATTTTATTTTATTAGAATGTATTAGGATGTATATATAGGAATGTATTAGGATTTAAATTATGATGTATGTATGTTTATGTGTTTCACATTTTTATTCATTTGTTTGCTTGCCATATTAAATATATCCTATTACCCTAGGTTGCCTGGAAGAGATCGCTTCAGCGATAAGGCCGCCTAAATTGTTTTCACTGTTATTTGTCTTTTGTGTATGTAACCTGTATTTTTGTCTTGTGGTGTCAACAATAAAGCATATTTGTATTGTATTGTATTGTATTGTATAATTTTATTTAATGTAGAGGTGGAGTAAATATTAAAAACTGGCCGTAGGGTTCCGTAAAAAAGGCAAAATAATCACGTTTGTTGTATGGGAGCTTAAAGCTTAAATATTTATTTTATTTTACTTTTATTATTTATTATTAAAGTAAAAATACAACTCAATATTTTGTGAATATTTCAAGAGCCTAACTGTTGCCATTATTGATATCGAGCAAAATAGGGCAAAAAATCAATCGCGTTTGTTGTATGGGAGCCCCCCTTAAATATTTATTTTATTTTGTTTTTAGTATTTGTTGTTATAGCGGCAACCGAAATACATAATTTGTGAAAATTTCAACTGTCTAGCTATCGCGGTTCTTGAGATACAGCCTGGTAACAGACAGCGAAGTCTTAGTAATAGGGTCCCGTCTTTGGGTACGGAACCCTAAAAAGGTATAAAAAGTGTGATACTTACCTATATTATAGTTGCATACTACACAGTGTATCTTATATATAATATGGACATTATCAATAATAATATTTGACGGACGTACAGTTGGCGGGAAAGTAGCGCTTTCAATAAAATTACTAGGTATTTGAATAATTCTATTATGAACACGACAGACTATGCAATCGATCACAAAGAGTTTGAGTGCAAACCTGTAACCCAATTTGTTCACTGTGCAGTGTGCACTTAGCATTGTCTATAAATTCAATCTGAAAAAATGTAGCATAAAAAAATAAGGGTGCTTTTCCACCAGATATGTGCTATGCAGTTACAAATAATAAAACATTTATTTCTCTTTATAAAAGTATGTAAATATAAAAAGAGCTTTTGTACTATGCGAACCTCTTTTGTGAGAGATGGGCGCCTATTGTAGGTTTTATAAAAAAATACTTTGGCACAGGTCACCAGGCCACTCCACGGATTGTTAATACAACTGCACTATTATATCAAACTCAAAACTCATTTATTCAGTTTAGGCCCTGGTAAGGCACTTATGAACGTTACAATTGACTCTACCACCGGTTCGGAATACACTTAAACTGAGAAGACTCCAGCAAGAAACTCAGCAAGCCAATTTTTTCACCAGCATATGAACAAGAATTGATAGATTTTAGACGCATAATATGAATATGACCAGAATTATAAAAGAAAGAGTACTTACCGTGTGTGGAAGTATGCGTGTGTGTAAGTATGTGTACAGGTGTGTACATGAGTATGAGTGAGTGTAGATCACTGACCTCCATTAAAATACGCTGGTCTGGCTATCGCTACTAATTTCATGTGCCTATTTGAAAATCGCCATTTTGGCGCTGATGGCAGCAGTGTGGGGGAATGGAACTAATATATTCCGCAGAGAAACTTAGCGTAAAATCAACAAACAACGGCCATTTGCAATCTTATTAGTTCTCAGAACTCTCACGTCTGTCACTGGGAGCGCTTTGAATCGGCACAGCTGTCATTTTGTATGGGATAGCCAGTCCAGCGTCTTTTAATAGAGATCAGTGGTGTAGATGCTATTATGAATGTATGGAGTGTTAGTTTGTTTGCGAGCTATGATGCGAAGATGTGAAGGCTATGCTACGAACTATGAGACCGTTTCCACTGATGCTAAGATGTGCTATGAAGATGCGCCGCCGGTAACTGTGCGAGGAATATGCACGATTACATACAGCTACATGACTCGCGACCATCCATAGCACATATCACTGGTGGAAAAGCAGCCTAAAGTCGGTATTTACGTTTTCCAGTCTTTACAAACATTTGGCTTTGTTGGCGTGGTTGGTAGATACACTTGTGCCTCAAGAAATCCCCAAAGACATTAGTATGAAAACCATATCATGTTTTTTTTCTTTATACGTATTACATTAACCTTTTTAAAAGCGATAATGTAGAACCACATCCTATTATGTATAGGTATGTAAGCTAAAAAATAACATTATTTTTAAGTTATATTCTTAATCATTATAAGGCCAATCTCACAAGTTAAAATCACGTACTCAAAACCAGTAGATTTCTTGTTACTCTTTGTCAAAAGCTCCCTTTATTCGAGCTTTCTTTCTCCATTGAGTGCTAAAAGCTTTTATTGGAGCCCGTTGACTCTTTGTTCAAAGCCAATTATTGTTCTTTCAAGTGTTTTTTATCTCGATTCTTGACAATGAAACGCGAAATTGTAATATTTCTGAATGTTTTGATGCTAATTCTTTTAAATTATTCCTTCCCGTGGTTTTAGCTGTGTTCCCGAGGGATCTTATGTTTTCTATAAAAAGTATGGTGTATCTATGTGTTTTGTTTCCTCCAATTCCATTCAGCCGTTTTTATAACACTAACATAATTATAAACATTGAAATATGCATTTATTATTATTAAGTATTGTTAATTGGTTCCCTAGAAAAAATAAGAAGGAATTTATGTACCTAGATTCGGGTCAAGTGCGCGCACTTTGGATAATAAAGGCTCACCACGCCTAAAATATAAGAGTTAGGATTTGAGTCGCATGTCTCAGAGATAAAACATTTATTAATCTCTTCATTTTAACAATAAAACAAACGGAAAGGTTGGTACTTATTGTTTTGTAACCATTTCATGACATAAAAACTAAATGCGCTCACTTGTCCCATATTGCGGGTAACTGCGCGACCGTATGGGGCAAGTAAACGCATTGCTTATTACAATCAAAATAATTAAGAACAAAGTATTTAATTGGATTAAAATTAGCTAATAACAATTCTTAAACTGAACTTAAACTAAATTTAACAATTCTTCAAAATATTCAGTTGCCTTTGCCTACCTCCCTATGTTTTTCTATAAACCAATGTCCTGGCGCGTCCTGGCGCGAGTCAAAAATGGCTACAACAAAATTTTCAACAAAATATCGCAGTTTGACAAGCCAACTTTATCGTAAGTACATGAAAATCTGTTATGGTAATGAGAGTTCTAAATAATGTCGAGCGAACCATAGTTGTACACTTGTGGCATATTATTTTGGAGTAACTGTTGATATTATAAAACTATTTTAGCTTTTAAACAAGCCAAAACAGCCATTTAGGGTATCTTAAAGTTCTTGTTCAGTTATTAGTTAGATACATATTTCTTAAGAGTTCTGTAGTAGTCAAAGTCAAAACCATTTATTCAGTTTAGGCCCTAAAAGGGCACTTATGAAGGTCGAATTACAGAAGTTACCACCGGTTCGGAAGTCAGCCTTCAACTGAGAAGAACCGGCAAGAAACTCAGAAAGGTTACATTTTTTAAATATTTTTGGACAATCTGACTATATTGGCTTTTTTTTACAATTTTAAACTTAAACTAATAAAAAAATACATAAAAAATTATAACCCGCATCACTACACAACAACAACAGTAGAACTACTCATACCCCCAAACAAAAGAAGGTTTAAAGAAGTTCAGTATAATCTAGGCTAAAAATATATTCGTCATTTTCTAAATTAAGTAATATTAAAAAGAGACGGGGAGCTATTTTAATTTATATTCAAATCCTATGTTGAGATTGTCATACTGAATCAATTAAACTGTAATAAGAAACCTGATGTCGTGAAAAATATGAAAATTTGCTTTACTTACTAAGAAAAGATTGAAGTTATCCTCGAGGTAACACGGTTGATCTCGACGTACAAGTTGTTCAGCTTGACTAGCGCAATATAGGTTTTGGAAAGTGGTAATGGGGTAGCTTCTGTGGTAACGCTTTCGAACGCTTCACCGAAAGATCTTATCTTTAGCTGGGATAAACAGTATCCTATGTTATTTCAGGCTATAAGGCAGTGGATATTTCTTAAATTTCACTGAAAAAAAATTGTCTTGCCGAATCTTCTCAGTTTAGATGTATATTTAACCGGTGTTAGTCAATATTTAGTCAATTCTAAACGTTCATAAGTGCCTTATCAGGGACTAACTGAATAAATGAGTTTAATTCTGATTTTGATAATGGATTTTGTGTGAAAGAGTAACAAACATCTTCACATCCTAATAAATTCTCACATTTATACATAATAGGATTTATCCAAAGCAATGCGCTCGTGACGCCTCTGGTGTTGCAAGCGTCCATAGGCTACGGTAACCGCTTACCATCAGGTGGGCCGTAAGCTTGTTTGCCACTTAGTGGTATAAAAAATAAAAAAATAAAAAAACTTTGCAAGAAAACATTGTCGATTCAGATTTATAAAATGCTATAATCAGGTCGGATGTGGAGCAATTTTTCATTTCGCTACGAAACGGAAGGCAGCGTTGGGAGGGGGTAACTTAGTCAGGGGACGTTCTCAGGTGGGGGTGCAGTCGAAGGGGGGTTGCAATAGGCTTCGACGAAGTGGTTTCCTGTGAAACAAGCTCGGCGTTTTTTTTTAAACAAGTAGCTCAACCTCTAGCTCCAGTTTCTATCGATCGATCTATATTTACGTGTTTAGAACAAAAGCTACAAGGGTGAATTGTTATACAATATGACTGGCTCTTTACTTTGATAGGCTTGTGTGGACATAATCTCATGGTAAGTGATGTGGGAGGTAATTTTTTATTTTATATTTGGTGTTTTTATTGTCGGTTTTGCAGTGTACCAATAGGACTTATTAACAATTAGGTCCTTTTAATAATAAAAACTAAGAAGTTAAGGACTTAATATAATTGAGTCTCTTAAAATAAATCTAAGGACTTCAATAGTAGGAACAACCTAAAGAAACCGTTTTAAAAAACTTTATTGGAATTAAAAAATATGCTTCAAACATTGAATTGTTTGGCCATTCAACAAAAAATAAGCATAAAAATTTATTTAATTAAATTATTTTAGTTTTCCCTAAAACTTGATATTTTGGGATACGCCACTGTTCTGAATGTGTAATTATGAAGATGATAGAAAAAAAAAACCAGTCAACTATTTTGTATCCTATTAAGTATCTATTGAAACAAAACACCAACCTAATAAATAAACACTTGATCAAACGAATGGCAATATCAATAATAATTAACCCATCAATGGATAGAGCGAAGGAACGCTCGTAAAGTGAATGATGTAAAAACCCTTCCCTCCCTCTGCAGATTAAATCAAAGCTCATAAACTGGGCTTTAGCGGCCATATTGTACAAAAGTGTGGTCAACTTGCGTCGGATAATGTGATTGAAGAGTTTACGACGGAATACGGTGACTCTGCTGAAGGAGCGGTTGCGGACGCGGCTATATTTTAGGGATGCTTGCTTTTGATTAAATTCTACTAATATTATAAATGTGAAAGTTTGGATGGATGGATGTATGTTTGTTACTCTTTCACGCAAAAACGGCTGAACGGATTTTGATGAACCTGGCTCACAGGTAGTTCATATCCTGGAATAACACATAGGATACTTTTTATCCCGTGAAAAGATAAGATCCCTCGGAAACGCGGCTGAAACTGCGGGGCGGAAAACTAGTATTATAATTATATACCTCGTCATTTTACCCGTGGTCCTTATGGTTATAATTTGTGTCCTTTATGTTGTACTCAAACTTGAAAATTTATATGTCTTTGAAATTCTCAGGTCATATGTGGGTCAAAAGAAATCATAAGCATCAAGAAACAAGTAAAAAAGCAACTAAAAAAAAGAGCAGTTTATTTTAGGTGCAAATAAAAAACATCCAAGATTTATATTTTACTTTATTAGTCTTTTAAAAGGACCTCGGCTAATAATATTTGGTCTCATTTAGACCCCACTATCCAGGTTCTTCTAAACGCTTTAAGAGTTGGTCAATGTAGCCACTCTCGCGCCCTTGTATCGCAGTATTGCGGCTCGTAAACTGTGTGATGGAGGTCAGCCGAGCCGTTTATTGGCCGTAGAGATGTGCTGATCGTTACTGTCTCAATTCCAGTGAACCGGTACCTCGTAAAATAAAGTTTGTTAAAAATATTTTATCGCTCTTGATAGGATCGCTTTAGTAGGACACGCTCATGTTTTCTTCGTCCAAGGTTTTTCAGGGTAATTAACTAAAGCTATATTAAAAACAAGCTGACCCCGCGGTTTCACCCGCGTTTATAAAAATAGCTTATGTTACTCAGGGATAATGTAGCATTCTAATGGTGAAAGAATTTTTGAAAATGGTCCTGTAGTTTTTGAGCTTATTCGTAAACATAAGTACAAAAATACAAATCTTTCCTCTTTATAATATTAGTATAGATAAAGATAAATATGGATTAGCTATGGGAGAACGTACAAGACTGACAAAAAATAAATCTATTGTACACAGTAAAGATTGCTAAAAAGGATCATACAGAAATAAATGAGCTTTCCAAAAAGTTTTCGGGACGTACCCTTTTTCCTAAACCACAAAGGTCATTTTCATAGTTACGTATTATACTTAACTTAAGAGACTTTAGGCACAGTCGGTGCAAGTATCAATTCCATGATATAATTTTGTATGCGCCAAATTTGAACGACTTCGGCCAAAAAGTTAGTACAAGAAAACGCTGGATCCCGCACGGACTATTTGTAGCAAGGAATAGTAAACAACCTGGATAATATCGATAATCCCCTTGCCATGAGGAAAACAAAGCCGACTGCGATACGAGCTTATCAACCCACAAAAACAACGTAACAAGTAAAAAATCCACTACCGACTGAGTAATAACTCGGGCACAATATTTACTAAGGCCTTCATGAGATTATAAGGGGCCTTGAGGCCGAACGGTGGCCGTGACAAGAAGAGCCTTTTACTGTTATGCTTTCATCTGATCCGTTTTTTTTTCTCTCTCCAAGACCGTCAAACAAATTATGGAATACTCCTACCGATTCCATTTGAATTAACTGTGGGTGTTTGTATGGCTTTGTAAGTGGTTGCCCCTGCGTTTAACCCGCGTTCCCGAGGGATAAAAAGTATCCTATATTTTATTACAAAGTATGATGATGATCTACTTGTGTGCCAAGTTTCATCAAAATCCGTTGAGTAGATTTTGCTGAAAGGTGAAGGAATGAATATGAAAGCGCAGAAAACGTCAAACCGAGGAAAGGTTATTGGGGCGTAGCTTCTAATTAGGACAACTTATTAAAGTTGGTGAAACCACAATGTGGATTCTACAAAGTGTTAAGTGTTTCGTTTGCTCTCCTATAAGGACTGGTAACTGTACCAATTTTATGTCTATATAAATTCGTTACCCTAATAAAAACACTCTGTGTCTTTATTCCAAAATTGGAATACATCGAACACCTTTTCAGAATCTTTTTATACGTCGACTATAGTTCGGTTTGTATTTTTTTGTTCTCCATCGTGGAGATCCTTGAGGGAGGCCTTTGCCCAGCAGTGAAAATCTTCCAGTTGATATGATAACAGTTAGGTTTGGTCTCAATTTCAACAAGTCACCATAGTAAGTGATGAGAGTGAAGCTGTAGGGGAAAGGTCACATAGATCAATAATAGGTCCTCGCGCGCGGCTCGATGACATGATTGGCATGAAAGTATTGTCCCTTTCAAAAATAAGGCGATGATAGCTCAGTGGTAAGTGACGTTGGATACCGCGACGAAGGTAGTGGGTTCGAATTCTACAATGAGCTTGAGGTTTCGGTGAAGGAAAACATCGTGAGGAACGGTAGTACCATAGAACGGTGGTAGGGTGCTTTGTAGGCCTATTTGGAAGAATAAACATTTCATTTCATTTCATTTACCCGAATGGCTGGCTCTGGTAGCCAAGTTGAAAATCTGTCACCATGCACCTATCGGTGTGTTCCGACAGCTGCACTTGAGAGCTCCCCATCTAGGCTTTGTGTGCTTACCACCTTCGGCCACATCATCATTGTGGTCAAACACAAGCTTATCAAAAATAAAAAAAACACACATAAAGCTTAGAAGAATACTGGCTCTTAAGCAGCTGTAAGACCACTTTTCTTTGCATTCGTCACTCAAGGTCATTGCATATTATATAAAAAGGTTACTATAACCTTCCCATAACCCACTTACAACACTGTGTGACGTCACATGATGGATTGTTCTAGAGCCGAGTGGCAACTCGTGCCAAAACGTCGGAAGGTCAAGGCTGGTGTGAAAGGGCACTCCACTGTGACTTGCGAGTGTCTTGTTGTGTTTTTATCTAAACTGAATTTCTAGTCTAATTTTTAGATCACTAAGGTGATAAACATGGTAAGTAATTATACGCCTATAGTCATTAGCAATACCAGTGGGATTGCCAATATGTTTTCGAAAAAAAACCGGTGAGTTTGTTTCGCCGTTTCTTCTCCTGACAGGTCTTTATTTGGAAATGGTGGTAACAGTAACAATAGCATTAAAAATAGCAATAAGACGTTCAATAAGTGTTCCTTAAGTGTCCCAAAATTGAATAAAACATTTTGAGTTTTAGTTTTTTGGCAATGCTTAGATGTTAACTGGCTCTTATGTTCAACTGCCATATACACCGACAGGTGCTTGGCGACAGATTTTCAACTTGAGGATGGTAGCCAGCCATTGGAGTACTACACCATCTCCCACCACCATAATGTAATGGTATCATAATTATTTTCTTTAAGAGAAAGCCCAAGTCTATTTTAGGATTATAATCCACGACCTTCGCCGCGGTATTTGACGTCACTGCCACTGAGCTATCGTTGCCTAAAATGACTTCAGGCGCCTATTGACATCAGCAATGCCAATATGCTGTCCATCTTTTATGGGCACGGTCATAACTTTTTTTTAAGGCGATGATAGCTCAGTGGTAAGTGACGTCGAATACCGCGGCGAAGGTCGTGGGTTCGTATCCTACAATGAGCTTGAGCTTTCGGTGAAGGAAAACATCGTGAGGAAACCATAGCACGGTGGTAGGGTACTTTGTAGTACCCGACTGGCTGGCTACCACCCTCAAGTTGAAAATCTGTCGCCAAAACACCTATCGGTGTGTTCCGACAGCTGCACTTGAGAGCCAGTTCCCATCTAGGCTTTGTGTGCTTACCATCTTCGGCCACATCATCACTTACCATGGTGAGATTGTGGTCAAACACATCCTCCTCCTCTAATCGTTGGCTCATTGCTGAGCATCGTGATGTTCCCGCTCTTTCTCACGACAGAGCCGCTTCCACTGCTCTCGGTCTTTGGCGTGGTGTAGGGTCAAACACATGCCTATCCAGAATAAAAAATAAAAAAAAAACTTCTTTTAATAAACTTTCTTCTAATTAGATGTAAGTTCAGTCCTACAAAACTTACTTACCTATGTACATATACATCTTTTAATGACATACTTACGTAGGTAATCACACCCAGACTCAGGACAAACAGACTGACAATGTGTCACAGTCATGCACACAAAGTTCTGTCCTGGATGGGAATCGAACCCACGACCACTGACCAAACACGCAACCATCCCGTCAGTAGTGGGCAAAGTTTATTTTACAAAGTCCGCCAAACAGATGGGTGACGTGATGGTAAGTGACTACAGTCGCCTATGACTTTAGCAATACTTTTCACAATGCGTAGAAGCCACATTTTTGTGAGGTGTAATATATCCTCCAAATAAAGGTAATCTGTCAACGTCTGAAACCCGTCCGACTCTTATCATTCAGCGGAGTAGTTCCGAATGGAATAACATGACAGTTATGTGACTGTCTCTTTTTTTCATTCACCAATTATACGAGACACAAAATTATTGTCACTGCCAAAAACTCAACGAAGATAAAAGAAAGTCGTCAGGAATGTCAACGTCAGAAAAGCGAGACTTGGGCCTCGCGAGGAATATTGGGCCTTATTTGTATTTTAAGTAGATGCAAATTAATCAAAAATGTATTCATGAAAAGAAATGTAAATTTTAAAACAAAGGCCCGCTGTATAAAATAATGCCGAGTTTCTTCCCGGAGTCTAAAACCGGCGGTAGAGTCAATTGTAACGTTCATAAGTTCCTTATCAGGGCTTGGACTGAACGATTGAGTTTAGAGTTTATGAGGCTTTAAATTTGAAGGTTATGTTTTGTGTGTATTAATTATGAGATATGACTGAGTTTTGAGTTTATGAGCCATTACATTTGGAAGTTAAATAAGCTATTCATTAATTATGAGATATTTATAAAAAACATGATTGGAGATTACCATGGTTTTAACATAGGGGTGAACTAAGAAATGAGTAGCTAAACTAGTTGTCTCCCGCGGATAAAGGATAAAAATACTTTTTATTTTATACTTTATACTCTTATAAGTATATGTAATTAATTAATTATAGTTTGTAAACTATAAGAACCTATCTATATATATACAAAGTTAAGCAAAATGATTGGTGAATGCATGATTTCCTCGAGGTCTGTATGCTTTATGCTAGTTTAGCTAGAACGATTTTTTGGCCCGTAAACTCGAAAATACGATCAGTCCATCACAAATATACATATAAATATATCTCGTATGATAATATCCACAGTTGGCCACGTAGTGAACTGGCGAGCGGCATCGGTAGGTGGCAGCCACCGCTACAATGTGGCGAGGTAATAAATTTTCAATTCACTGCGGACGGACTACCGTTGCGCGTCGGATCATTCTTTGTTTTTCGTGATAATCTATTTTGCGAAAATCTGCTGTGAGCTGTGAATTTATGATTACAATTTTATTAAATTATTCAGAGGTTAATATAGATCAGCTCTGTGGATACCGTGATGGTGGAATTGGTATCTTTGTGAAGGAAAACTTCGAATGGAAACCAAAGCAGGATTTAAAAATAATGGCAACTACCATGTCTTTGTTTCAATATATAGATCCTGATACTGATTTAAAATAATTATGATAAAATACATCATAGAAAAAATAATTTTCTTGTTGAGTTTCTTGTCGTAGTCTTCTCATAAATGTATTTCAAACCGGTGGTAGAGTCAATAAGGATGTTTTATAATATTTAAGAAAAAATATGTAACTATAACGAAAATATAATAGCCTTATAGGTAATTATTAATTATATTTTTCGAGCCGTTTGGGGTTGAAACCCTCGGGTCGTGGGGCCCGAGTATTCATTTCCTATTTAAGAATATTTCAAAAAGATTGGTTGACGCTTCCCGTGACCAAAAGGCTGGCTTTTACTTTGGCCAAAGATTAAGCATTGCCATTCAACGTGGCAATGCTGCCAGTCTTTTGGGAACGTTACCAGTCGACGGCGATGCGGAGGAATTCTTCGACGCACGTTTATAGTTTATTTTAAGTAGTTTTTAGATTAGATTAGTTTTTTTAATTGTAGTTATAATAATGTAAATATCTATGTTAGTTTAAAATTCAGATATCTATAATAATAAATTTATTAATGATTTAAAAAAAAAAAGTGTTTTTTTTTTTTTTTTTTATGTAGTAGGGGGCAAGAGAGCATGCGGGTCACCTGATGTTAAGTGATCCCGACCGCCCATGCATACCCGCAACACCCAAGGGGTCACAGGTACGTTGCCGGCCTTTTAAATGGGAATACGCTCTTACAATACACCATACAGATAGTACCATTCACGAAGCACTACAACTCTAGCAAAAAAATACACGTGCACTGTAACACTTAAGGCGATGATAGCTCAGTGGTAAGTGACGTCGAATACCGCGGCGAAGGTCGTGGGTTCGAATCCTACAATGAGCTTGAGCTTTCGGTGAAGGAAAACATCGTGAGGAAACCATAGCACGGTGGTAGGGTACTTTGTAGTACCCGACTGGCTGGCTACCACCCTCAAGTTGAAAATCTGTCGCCAAGCACCTATCGGTGTGTTCCGACAGCTGCACTTGAGAGCCAGTTCCCATCTAGGCTTTGTGTGCTTACCATCTTCGGCCACATCATCACTTACCATGGTGAGATTGTGGTCAAGCCTATCCAGAATAAAAAAAAGGATTAGGAAAAAGAGTGGGACGCGTCTTCGATGGCCCTATGTAGACCTAAGTATCAAGAATTGTTAACAGCAACTCAATCAGGAGATGGACTAATTAAAGCATCGATTACAAGTCTACGGAGTAAAATTTCCACGGCCCTAAGCGTAATTAAACGAAGCACTCGTCGAGATCTCGTTAATGAGACAAAGGATTTGTTAATTTTATTTGAGTCTCTTGTTTACGGAAGGAGCTAATTTAAGGCGAGATCGTCTTTGAAACATTTCGCAAGTTATTTTTTATTAGAAATTGTGTAATTGTTTGAGTTTGAAAAAAGAACTGAGAAGTTGTAACCCGTCTTCTATGATGAGAGTAGGCTAACAACTGCAAATACCGGTAAACACCAACAGGTGCTTGGCAACAGATTTTCAACATAAGGATGGTAGCCAGCTAGTCAAGTACAGAGGCGTAGATAGGTAACCAAAGGCCCTAGTGCAAAAATAAAACTGGGCTCCTAACTAAACTGTTTAAGTATAATTATGTTAGGAAGAACGTGTGCCAAATGGTAGGGGCGAGTAGTTAAGGTCATTGGCTATGTATTCTGGCCCAACTAACTCTTTCTTGCCTTTTTTTTATATTCGATAAGCTTGTGTTTGACCATAATCTCACCATGGTAAGTGATGATGTGGCCGAAGATGGTAAGCACACAAAGCCTAGATGGGAACTGGCTCTCAAGTGCAGCTGTCGAAACACACCGATAGGTGTTTTGGCGACAGATTTTCAACTTAAGGGTTGTAGCCAGCCAGTCGGGTACTACAAAGTACCCTACCACCGTGCTATGGTTTCCTCACGATGTTTTCCTTCACCGAAAGCTCAAGCTCATTGTAGGATTCGAACCCACGTCCTTCGCCGCGGTATTCGACGTCACTTACCACTGAGCTATCATCGCCTTAAAAGGTAAGGTAATAAGGTTTTATTTTAATTAGGTACTAGTAACTGTACGTAAACTGAAATGTAGGATGATTATGCTCGTTTGTTGAGTACATTTCTGTCGGCATAGAGCCCGGGGCGCCCGCGCCGCTGTCGACTCACCATATAACTCAAATAACTCTCAAATTGTTGAAAAAACGCGTTAAAACCGTCAGTTTAGTCCTGACGTTTTAAATTGCTACGAGGAATATATTACCCTTATTTATCTTAGCTAATTGCGCTGGGTTTGTTTGTTATTAAAATTGGTATTTGCAGGTTGGTAACGCTGGTCGCGGGAAACGACATGGAGTATATAAATTATGTTTAAGATCGATAAAGCTAAATAAGGAAAATTCTCTGTGTTATACGAAGTCACAATAAGCATCTGAACTTTGAGTTTCCTATTCGATAGTTGTTGATATTGTGTGCGCGCCAATGTCATTCTGCGCCGCTTTGTTTTTTTTTATTAACCTTTATTCATGACCATAGATACAAATTCTTTCAGTCGCATACGTTTCTTTCAGTTTTATTGGTTTTAATTACTTCTTTTTTTATGTTATAGTTACGTTATAACATCACATTCTCAGTAAAGTCTAGACTTAGTCTGTCAAGTCCGGTCAGGTTTTAGTGAAATTGTGACCGTTCCATTAAAACTTTTCAATGACTTTTTCGGGACAACTTGAAAAGTCACGATACTCAGATTCAAATACATTTAATTTCAAATGAACCAAACGCAACTGAGTCCATGACATATGTTTTCATTCATATAATACGAGCATATTGCGATTAAGCTTGCAAATACTTGGTACATTTGCGGATGCGCTCGGGTTTTCCGCTCGAGATGTCTTTGTAACGGCGTCGTTTTCCTCTCTTATCAGTATCGTAGACACAGCGGTCGAGCAATATTGTCACATTGGCGCACCAACAAAGTTTAATCGCAGAGCTCTTATATATACGGAGACTTTGTTTAGAAATACGAAAGTTTGTATCCTACGATGTTTGTTGCTCAATCACGCCGTATTGGCAAATCAGATACTACATGAAGTAAAAATAAAGTAAGTAAATTTAGAATAAAACAGCATTTTTGGGACTGTAGTGAAACCACAAACAAACAAAAATGGGAAATGGTAGGTATCATAGTAGGTGGTTTATTAGTCCAAGATTGATAGCTAAGAGATTATCAAGGGACTTGCAAGCTAGAACCTCTGGGGACTTGAAAGCTAGAGACTTTTTCGCTCGCTTGTAAGCTTAACCGTTCATGGGTATTATGGACCATATAGAAAATGTGTTATTGTAAATATATTTTTATTTAATTATTTAATTTTATTTTTCTTTTGTACGAAAGCATAGTATAGATTTAATTTAAATTTGAAAGCCATAACAAAATGTTAAATAGTTGCTTATCTATATGCACATTACCTGTTGAATAAATAAATATTATTACCAAAAAGCAGTTGTCTAAAAGAATGACGTATGACAAATTTACAGTTTCCTATAACCATCGCAATTTATTTTAACGTTTTTGTTAAAGCAAGCTGCCCGTAATGGACAGCCATTCAATAAAATAAGGTGTACAACAGAACGGATCATAATAATTTAACGCGTCGTACTTCCCATAAAAAGGCCATTTCATACGATCGTGACGTAAAAACAACGCAACATAAAACAAAAAAATGGAACATGGCGTTTAAAATGTTGCTCTGCTTTTATTACACGCAGGAAAATTAGGAGATGACAGATCATCTTTTTTTTTAAATACTAATCTAGGCATAGGTCATGAGATTGTCTTTTGTAATGTTTGTTAAAATAGGGTATGAAAGTTTGTGTGGAAATTACGTCATTTTTATAGCTAGAAACTTGTAACTTATTTTTTAGGTTTTTGATTAGATATAAACAAATACGACATTCAAAGTTTGTAAAAAATTTACCGTAAAGAGGGTAAAAATAGGGGATGAAAGTTTTAAACTATGTTTGGATGTGAAGATGTTTGTTACTCTTTTACGCAAAAACTGTTGAACGGATTTTGATGAAACTTGGCACACAGGTAGATAATAACCTGGAATAAAACGTAGGATACTTTTTAACCCGGGAAAAGATAATATATCTCCGGAACGCGGGTGAAACCGCGGGGACAGTTAGTAATACACTATGTACCTATACTGGTAAGCGACCGGGGTAAAACTGGGCCATCTTACACTCGGCTCAGTTACGGTCTTTTGAAAGAACTAACGGGGACATGCTCGTATAAAAACAGTGACTCTGAAGTCGTGCTCTTTTTTAGGTTATATTTCTGCTTAGATTTAATTTTCTCATTAAATACTTTTGATAAGGAAGGACCAAATTTTTCTTTTTGAGTAACATGTGGATTTGCAAAAAAAGACGTGTGACGTAATTTTTGAAAATGTAATAAAAAAAGAATCATGAATATTTTAGGTAAAAAACTTTTAATTAGGTAAAAGACTTTTTAATTTATTATGAGTATGACTTAGGTACAGTAAATAAAGTGATACACTTAAAATCTATTGTAGATTGAATCCCATGAGTTGCAGCCCACCAAAACTACCTACATAATATTAGAATTCTAGGAATTGCGATTACAGTTATTTTAAAAATTAAAATCAATACAAAAATAAGTACTGCGAATAAGGTTTAAAATTAACGTTTCGATTTCAACTTTGAGAGCACTATTTTCGAATCTCAAATCAATCCGAAGGTATCTGAAGGTAAGAAGGTAAAATTAGTAATCAAGGAAAAGTCGTATCAAATTAAAAGTGAGTAAAGAAATAGCGGTCGCCTGCAGCGAAGAGATGGTAAAGAAATGTCGAGCCACTCCTCGGGGTTTGTCTGCAGTTGCTGAATAGGTAAGTGCAGAGGGTCCCCTCCAGATACCTTTAATTTATGCCTACGCGGTTAAATAATTGTTTATATAGATAGGTACATTTTTCGAAAATTCATTACTATTAAGGCGATGATAGCTCAGTGGTAAGTGACGTAAGGCGATGATAGCACAGTGGTAAGTTACGTCAGATACCGCGGTGAAGGTCGTGGGTTCGAATCCTACAATGAGCTTGAGCTTTCGGTGAAGGAATACATCGTGAGGAAACCATAGCACGGTGGTAGGGTACTTTGTAGTACCCGACTGGCTGGCTACCACCCTCAAGTTGAAAATCTGCCGCCAAGCACCTATAGGTGTGTTCCGTGCTTTGTGTGCTTGCCACCTTCGGTCACATAATCACTTACCATAGTGAGATTGTAGTCAAACACAAGCTTATCCAGAATTATATATTGTAATAAGGATCCTGGATCCGTGGATCTTCAGGCGGACTGGGCCCGGCCTGCCTCTCTATAACGCCACTGCCTTTTAGGTTAGTACCTCATAAGTCCACCGGCCACTGTGCATCAGTCACTACAGTGTTATAGGTAAAGATAAACTGTCCTATCTACACTTAACTATCAGCTGCAGTCTAGTAATATAACAAAAGAAGAGGTGAGACTGGTTTAATGGTACTTCTACTTAGTACCGACGTCGCGGGCGTCGCGGGCGTCGCGGGCGGCGGGACCGCTCAGTGTGAACACGTTTTAATTAAAATATTTAGCCTCCAGATTTGTACCGATAGATGGAGCCCCTAGAGAGGTTCTGAGAGAACTTTTGACAGATGTTTATGTTAGTGCGGGGTGTTTTCTGGGTTGTTTTTTGAGACTTTTTTCTTTAAAACATCTGAATTAAAATCAAAACTTATTGAGTCCCTGGTAAGGCACTTATGAACGTTACAATTGACTCTACCACCGGTTCGGAATACACTTAACCTGAGCAATTTTTTTTCAGCAGTGGTTCTTTTGGCATGTTTAAGGGCCTGCTTAGGAGAGGCCTATGTCCAGCAGTGGACTAATGCAGGCTGATGATGACGATGAACGGGCTGGCCTGGTTAAACACACTACTTACCTATCACGCGAATGTTCGGCTTCCTTCACTGTGCTTCACTTTAAGTGTTCGGGGCTCTGTCTACCTTTTTTATTTTGTCTGAGGCATGAATATGTTTGCTTGTCTACCGTTTTGAGATTGAATATCTCATCTTGCAGTATCCACAAGCCTACACTAATATGAGGTAAAATTTGTAAGTTTGTATGTAGGAGGTAATCTCTGAAACTACTGATCCGATTTAGAAAATTATTTCACTAGCACATTACCCTTGCTAAAGACTACTTTAATCTCTTCGGTGAAACCGTAAGGAGGTATAATATAACCTTAGTAACAGCATCAATAACCGAGACGTGATGGTCATGTTACATTACAAGAGGCACGGCATGTCCAAACATTCCAAGCTACGAGAAGTCCTCGAGCTATCTATCGTCTTTCAATCAAGCGGAATTTCAACTTCTCTCCCATAGAAATCTAAAACAATACTAAAACTACCCACAGAACTAATAAAAAAGGTAGAAGGAGCGCACGTAAACCACCAGCAACGTGCACGAAGTGTGCGTTACCAGTACCTCTACCATGAGTTTGGTCTAGTAACGTAATCGATACTCGTTAGTGACTACGGTAAACATTTAGTATGACGATTTGTGCAGCGCCTCTAACGGACAGTTCTGACAACACATACAAAGTTTGTTACAATATTCGCTAGCGAGTATCGATTACGATACCATAGTACCCATGGTAGAGGTACTGCACGTACGTTACCCCGCGTGACTCGCGTCGCACAGGAAAGCAATCGGCTTCCTTTACCGTGCTTCACTTTAAGTGCGCCGCTCTATCTACCTTTTTTATTTGGTCTGAGATACCCTGCTGTCATACAGTCCGAACTAGTGACTTACTTGACTTAATGTCCTATGTCCCCTGGATGGGGCAGAGGGCGTCCACAGTAGTCCTCCATCGCGATCGGTCTTGAGCTTCTCGCTTCACCTCACTCCACGTCATTCCGATGCTCGTCGCTTCTGCCAACACGGTGCGACGCCAGGTTTGACGGGGACGGCCACGCTTTCTTTTGCCTTGTGGATTCCAATCCAACGCTTGCTTGGGTATGTGATCAGAATCCATTCGGAGCGTGTGGCCAATCCAACTCCACTTGCGACGCTTGACCTGGTGGTCGATCGGGCTCTCGTGGCATTTTTCTAACAGATCCACGTTAGAGATGGTCTCGGGCCAGTAAATTCCGAGTATACGACGAAGACAGCGGTTGACGAAGACTTGGATTTGGCGTGAGATTTCTTTTCCACGTTTCGCACCCGAAGAGCAGCACGGACTTGACGTATGACCCGAAAATTCACTACTAGTACGGAGGATAAAATGTTTTATTTACGCAATTTGTTGCCAAACTTGCTTGTTACTTACGATTAATTTAGATAAAGTGTTGTGCTAGCTAGGCATACATTTTTTAAATATTATTATTATTAAGAAATTGCGTACTCACCGCTGTCTATTACTCTACAAGAAGCATATATTTATAGACCGTAGAGAACGAACGGGAATAATTAAATTGATTAATGATCCGATGTATAAGTAAACGCGATCTCGAAAACGGCTTTAAGTACAATTTTTTATGAAATTTACAATTTATGTGGGCCAAAAATTGTTCTAGCTGGTGAAAATTTTGGGAAAAATCATTTTCTGAGTGTGAAAAACTAATTTGTCTGGCCCATGCCTATTGGTACCTGTCCTTGGGAAAGCTCGGTCGCTCAGGCACTTGTAAGCATAACGTATTCCACTCACTTATTTTATATTTTATTAATTTTTTTTATTTAAGCCTCTCCTATATCATATCATATAGCCTCCTATAAACTATTACAAGATTTTAATATATACAATTTATAATTTTGGGTTTTCTTATTATAGGTCATCCCATTGTAGGGCAAAGGCCTCCCCCTTTTTCCTCCAGGTCGTCCAGCTCCGTCAAAGAGTTCAAGTTCGTCTCGCCAGCCAGCGCGCGGCCTGCCTCGGTCGCGCTTTGCATACCGCGGACACCACACTGTACACTCTTTTGTCCATCTTTCATCTGTTTGTCGCATCACATGGCCAGCCCACTTCCACTTCTTATTTTATAAAAGTCAATGTTAAAAATAAAGCCTTTAAATCTAAGGAGAGAATTTGCCTCCTTATGCGTGTTCTACCGCTTGTACAATGGGCAGTGTTCAGAGGAATTGTTTGAAGTGAATACCCACGACAACTTTCTACCATCGCACCGCCCGCCGTCGACAGGAAGTTCATCCTCATACCTTACAACCAAATTGGTCGCGTTAAGTGCGGTTTGAGAGACATTTCCTCCCGCGCACGATCAGGTTGTGGAATGAGCTCCCTGTAGAGGTTTTCCCTAGAGGCTACAGCATGGGGTTCTTCAAAAGAGGAGTAAGAAGGTTTATGCAAGGTCGGCAACGCGCTCGTGATTCCTCTGGTGTTGCAAGCGTCCATAGACTACGGTAACCGCTTACCATCAGGTGGGCCTTAAGCTTGTTTGCCCCCTAGTGGTATAAAAAAAAGAGATAACATTCAAACATAAAAAAAACTTAAAATACTGCCTAGGAACGAAGTTCCTTATCGCGTGTTGTGAAAGGGGTCTAGACGGAAAAAAATCTTACGACATAAAAGTGTCGGTGACACCGCTGTGCGGCGTGCGCATGTTTCTCTGTCTCTCTCTCTCTCTCTCTTATAGAAAGCAAGCCAGATATTTTCATTAAATAGAAATGTTTTTTTTTTTATATATATACTCTCTCGACTTATATAACTTCGTTACATCCGGGTGTCCCTTGACACCTCTCAAGTTTTTATTTAGTTTAGGCTCTTATAAAGCACTTATGAACGTTAGATTGCGTCTACCAACGGTTCAGAATACACTTAAACTGAGAGACTCCAATAAAGCATGGTAATTAATCATGAAATCAATTCAGACTAAGACATCTATCTTCGACACCAACGAACAAGCGTATACCACTTCTATTACCAACTCCATTAGATTCATTGTCCCTGTGGTCACACAGGGACAATGATCATTCTCACGATCATTCACAGGGTCATTCTCTAATTTCATATAATAATGTAAAGTTAGATAATTATGTCAATAAGTTTTGTTTAAGAATAAGTATGATAAAGTCTTGGTATTAAATATTTTATCGCTGACTGTACCCTTCCATTTTTGGAACGAAGTTCCTTATCGCGCGTTGTGAAAGGGAACGGAAGACGGAAAAAAATCTTACGACACTTTTAGTGTCAGTGTCACTTTATTGTAAGCTGTGCGGCGTGCGCATGTTTCTCTGTCTCTCCCTCTCTCTCTCTCTCTCTTATAGAAAGCAAGCCAGATATTTTTATTTCTATTTATATAATTTTTTTTTAATTTTTTTTAATATATATATTAAAAAAATTATATTATTATTATTATATTTAATATATATATATACTCTCTCGACCTATATAACTTATATAACTTCGTTCCATCCGGATGTCACCTCTCAAGTTTTTTTTTTAGTTAGTAATGAAATTACTTTGGGAATGGTTATATTTTTAATATTGACTTTTCTATAATAAAAACGTATTATATTAATTAGGTGGACATAGAGGTTCATCCAATTATTTTACTGTTTTATTTTAAATAGCCACTTTTTTGGAAACGTTAACCATTTAAGGGCGATGATAGCTCAGTGGTAAGTGACGTCGAATACCGCGGCGAAGGTCGTGGGTTCGAATCCTACAATGAGCTTGAGCTTTCGGTGAAGGAAAACATCGTGAGGAAACCATAGCACGGTGGTAGGGTACTTTGTAGTACCCGACTGGCTGGCTACCACCCTCAAGTTGAAAATCTGTCGCCAAACACCTATCGGTGTGTTCCGACAGCTGCACTTGAGAGCCAGTTCCCATCTAGGCTTTGTGTGCTTACCATCTTCGGCCACATCATCACTTACCATGGTGAGATTGTGGTCAAACACAAGCCTATCGAATATAAAAAAAAAAAAAAAAAAAAACAATCAAAATTCCGTGTTTAATTTATAGTCTTCTTTTATTTTTTATTTAGTCCGTATACCTACATACTATACTGTTTTTTCTTTTTTATTGTTGTTTATGTATGTAAATATACTGAATAGATTAAGATTGGAAAATTACTTTAGAGTCAATTGAAATCCGATATCGAAAATTCACTTATTTAACCATAGCGCTGAATACAAGGATATTTTTTCTTTTTTTAAAACCGGTTTGCGTTTTTGATTCTTTCCTAACACAGCTGTACTAAGCTGCGCCACTCGTATTCCATATAAGCCGGATAAACGTGCACTTCGGCAGTTTTACAGATAACTCTTGAGTAAATAGCGAACGCCGGAGAGCCGGTTAGAATCGGTAAAGAATCAGTCCGGTCCGGTCCGTGAGCTACGATCACACTCGCGTGGCTTAAAGGCTTCGAGACTTGCCGTGATTTCTGAATAGAAACTTTTTTTATAAATGTTCGCCATTGCGGTTTTACCCGAAGAAAGTATCCTATTCTATGTTTTACTTCAGTACTTAGGAATATTTAAATGATAAATAATGATGCCATTACGATAAGCGAGAAATAAAATAATTATTTGATTAATATTCTATTCACAGAACATTTCTAAATCTATAGACTTGACATGTATGGAGGATGACTAAATTTATTATGGACTAACTGTTCCCCATGGTTTCACCCGCATTCCCGTGGGATCTTATCTTTTCCCGGGGTAAAATTATAGCCTATGACACTCACAAATAACGTGGATTTCTATTGATAAAATCATTTTCAAAATCTGTTCAGTAGAGCCAGATTACCCCCTACAATCTCACAAACTCACAAAACTTCTTTATAATATGATGGTTTTTTTTTATTCTGTATAAGCTTGTGTTTGACCACAATCTCACCATGGTAAGTGATGATGTGGCCGAAGGTGGTAAGCACACAAAGCCTAAAAGGGAACTGGCTCTCAAGTGCAGCTGTCGGAACACACCGATAGGTGCTTGGCGACAGATGAAGATGGTAAAGATGTAGTAAGTGGTAAAGCGTGATTATAGCTATCATAACAATAACTTGACATTGGCAGAAATATCCTAAAGGACAATTGCAGCCATGAAAAATAACAAAGGAAAAAAATATTCGAAATTCGATTCGTATAACATAAAGGGCGGCACACACGTTACTACGCCAGAGTCGCGTCGCACCCACTACTCTAGTAGCGTGACCTAGAAGCCGAGCACCGTATGCACTGAGCTGTTTATTTATTCAGACGGGCCTTTTCAGTGAATCGCTGAATGTCGCTAGAAGTGGGCCGCGTGCTAGGTTTAATGGGTTGCGAACCGCTTCAACCCGAATGGAACTGTAAAGGTTTCACTGTGATGTCGGTAGAGGTAATTTTTTTTTTAATTTGGTGTTTGTTTGTTAACCCTATGTATTCGCGGATGAGACGGTTGTACCAAAACTGGAGATAGTGAGATAGGTGGTCCGGTAAAACCGTTTTCTATCTAAAATTTAAAAATCAATACAAAATAATCAAAAATACTACTAACCGAACATCCTGTATACGTACTCGCAAACACTCGTATAATAGCGAAATACCTATCACTGATTAATCAAAATGTCTCAGAAAGTATAAATGCTATAAAAGCCATGACGTTTCTCGTAATGAGTAGGATCCGCTAAGAAAGGATTTTTGAAAATTTAACCCCTAAAAGATTCCCATGGGAACAAACGCAAAGCTAGTTTAATATTAATAAAAATAATGTATTAATTATTAAAATAGCATGTGAAGCGAACAGTTCTTACAGATGCGATCTTGTAGTCAAAATCAGAAACTTTTTGGTACCTATAACTTTTCTTTGAGTGCCCCTTGAAACAATCTTTAACTTTGCTGAACCTAATTGTTGGTACAGCAAGACCGTACTTATTTTTAGTGTTCAAGCTAAGTACTGGTCTTTAATATTTTTCCGAACATGAATTAAATTTTCATGCACGAATATGTACTGTGACGACACTGTCATAATATTTTGGTATTTGACGTTACACGCGCCATCATTTAGGTTCACGCCAGGGGTGAAGTTCAGGGTCACGTTAATGCTGTCGATATGTTCCTGATTTAATAACACATTTCGAGCTATATCATTTTGTTCCTGAAGAAAAATACTGAATTAACAGTTGTCTATCAGGAACTTTATTGGCTCTTAGGACAACCATTTGTCTCTGTGCCGTTTCTAGATGTTGTCTTTCCCAAAAAACCCGTAGACAAAAACACTTTCAGTTTTTCCCAAATTTCCACTTCTACGGGCAGTGTTTCCATTTTTTCCCTTGAAGCCTTATTAATTTTTATCTAAAAAGATCATAAAATAAAACGCATTTTGGGATGCTATATTTTTTTTCAATGTCATGCGATGCCTCAAGCTGAATAGCTCGAATCATAAATTCAAAACGCTTCCGATTCTATTCAAAATCACTTCGCAAATAAAACTTCTGCAGCAAAAATCACTGCAGCCACTTGAAGTAACAGAATCCCTGGCTAGTCAGTGATTGTCAAGAGAGGGGTCGACAGCGGAGCCGTGGCCGCAGCTCTCAGAGAGTTGCACTCACACATAGCAAAGATAAATGCAGAAGGTATAACTTGTTAAAGTCAACTGTCAAGATTTAAGAGCGTAAAATTTTCAGTCAGAATGTAGAAGAACTACATATGAAAGACTTGTCTTGTCTTGTAAGAAACTTGAAAGGATCCATTAAACAAAGGATTTCTTTGATTCAACTCCTGAGGGTGTAAAAAAGAGGAACGCTAGTGAAAAAGCGCAGCAGATTATCTAGTCTATGATACAAAAAAAAGCAAAACTTATAATGAATAAAGGTCACTGAAACGCTGTACTAATAAAAGATTATCCAAAATAAAAAAAATAATTTGTTGATGATAAAGGGAATCAAATGGCATATTAAACCGGTCCTTAATAAAAAAAGTATAAAGTCAAAGTCAAAGTCAAAACCATTTATTTAGTTTAGGCCCTAGAAGGGCACTTATGAAGGTCGAATTACAGAAGTTACCACCGGTTCGGAAGTCAGCCTTCAACTGAGAAGAACCGGCAAGAAACTCAGCAAGGTTACATTTTTAAAATATTTTTGGACCATCTGACTATATTGGCTTTTTTTTCAAATGTTTAACAATTTTATTCTTAAAGTAATACAAAAATACATAAAAAATAATAACCCGCATTAGTTACCTACATAGTAAAATAAAAAATAAGAAAAAGACACATCATCTTTTCTACCAAGTCTAAGCTTACCTGGTTCATATGGATAGTTACTGTAGGTCAGTCCAAAAATATATATATCTAAACTTACAGTAAAACATTTAATTACATTGTCAGAGCGTCCACCACCATCTTGGAGATGATTACAAGCAACAATTCAGTTGTCATTGTGTACCATCTGTTCTTATCTATTCTATGCCATATCGCTGCACTTGGAAGAGCTTCCAACACGCGGTAGAATTGAGTAAATAGCACTTTTTGCTCTCAAATTATGTTAAGTGGACTCGGTTCCTGTATTTTTTAATGAATGAACTGCTCACATTGCTCTGTGCGTTTACATTACACCGTTTAATTATTCAATGTAATGTAATGGATTCGACTTTTTTATTCCACATTTAATTTTCTTTCTAATGTTCTGTTTACACTTATTGTTTGAGACTAGTTATTTCTATATTACAACTAGATGTCCCCCGCGGTTTCACCCGCGTTCCAGTTTTATTTTATCTTTTCCTGGAATAAAAGTATTCTATGTTTTATTTTAGGATATCATCCGTGTGCCAAGTCTCGTGTTTTTATAAAAATACATTCACCTGTTCTAGAGTTATACATATAATGTATCTAGATATTAATAATATCCTGGGACATTCCTCACACGCGGCCAATCTGATCCCAAACTAAACAGAGCTTGTACTATGGAAACCAGATGAATAAAAGATAATTCATGCACACAAATACCCGTCCTAAGTGTGAACCAAACCCACGCCCTGTGGAGATTTTTTAGTTCACGTAGTATTTTCGTTTTTAATTGTATCCAGCAACTTCTCTTGTTGACTGTACTTTAAATTACCTGACTAATCACTTAAAAACAACATTGTCCTACCTTTATGCGACTCGACTCGTAGTCTACAATCCTTCACAGAATTCCATTTCCCAATATCTTACAAAGATCTCCGGAGCGGCGCGGGCGATATCGCCCTGAACTTATTTACTTGTCGTTTTCTCATGCTAATGTGATTGGTAATCCTCCTAGAGGTTAGATAAATAAATAAATAAATAAATAAATAAATAAATATCCTCGGACATTTGTTCACACACGGCTATCTGATCCCAAACTAAGCAGAGCTTGTAATATGGAAACCAGATCACTGATATACTACATATACTACTTTTTTTTTTTGTAAATACATACTTAAATAGATAATTACACCCAGACTCAGGACAAACAGACATGTTCATGCACACAAATGTGTGTCCTGGATGGGAATCGAACCCACGACCTGCGGCGTGATAGGCAGTGTGTTAACCAACCACGCCAACCGGCCCGTCAAAACGACAACAGATGACAACGGTACATGCATATACTGGTGTGTTCCAATGTTGCACTTGAGAGCCACTTGCCTTATAGGCATTGAAAGAGGTCGGTGCGATATATCTGGTAATATGATAATCCACTTGTTTTCTTGTCGAATTAATGAAAGGCTATGATAGCAGTGGTCGTGGGTTTGAATCCTAATATACGCTTGTGGGTAGATTTTTTAAACTTTTGGATAAACTTGTGTTTGACCCCAGTCTCATCATGGTAAGTGATGATGTAGCCGAAGGTGGTAAGTAAACAAAGCTTATATGGGAACTAGCTCTTAAGTGCAGCTGTCGGAACACACCGATGGGTGCTTCGCTACAGATTTTCAACTTGAGCCAGCCAGTTGGGTACCATTATAGCTCAGTGGTAGTGACGTCGGATACCGCGGCGAAGGTCGTGGGTTCGAATCCTACAATGAGCTTGAGCTTTCGGTGACGGGTTTTCCTTCACTGAAATCGTGAGGAAACCATAACACGGCGGTAGGGTACTTTGTAGTACCCGACTGGCTGGCTAACACTCTCAAGTTGAAAATCTGTCGCCAAGCACCTATGCGTGTGTTCCGACAGCTGCACTTGAGAGCCCGTTCCCATCTAGGCTTTGTGTGCTTACCACCTTCGGCCACATCATCACTTACCATGGCGAGATTGTGGTCAAACACAAGCTTATCCAGATTATAAAAATATTTTTTTATTTTTATTCTAGATGTGTGATGTGTTTGACTACAATCTCACTATGGTAAGTGATGATGTGGCCGAAGGTGGTAAGCGCACAAAGCCTAGATGGGAACTGGCTCTCAAGTGCAGCTGTCGGAACACACCGATAGGTGTTTGGCGACAGATTTTCAACTTGAGGGTGGTAGCCAGCCAGTCGGGTACCACAAAGTACCCTACCACCGTGCTATGGTTTCCTCACGATGTTTTCCTTCACCGAAAGCTCAAGCTCATTGTAGGATTCGAACCCACGACCTTCGCCGCGGTATTCGACGTCACTACCACTGAGCTATCATCGCCTTGAAAAAATAGGTAATGTTGCTAGTAAAACGCAATGTAGCATAGTAGAAAGTAATAAAGCCGAGGGATATTGAAGAACCATGAAAGTAGCGCTAAACTTCATTACATTTCATAGCTACAGCGAAATAAAGTTGTCAGTTGAAGGCTGACATCTGAGCTGGTGGAAACTTATGTAGCATCAACCTTCATCATAACTATCCCTCTTAGAGCTTGAACTGGATTAATGTATAAATGTATCTCTATCTATACAAATAAAGGTTTTTGTCTGTTTGTCAATGATATTATTAATGTATATGAAAGTATACTAATAACAAAAATCTAAAATGGCTGTGATCTCCAAAACGGCTGGACCAATTTTAGCGAGACTTTCACTGGCAGATAGCTGATATTATAAGGAGTCACTTACGATTTATTTAAGAAAAAGAATTGGCACTCTAATTCTGTGCAAAAAAAAATAACCCATGAAATATTGAACAAAAACCGATTCAAACAGAGACCAGCTATTCATCAAAATAAGATCAATAAATACTCATGTCTTTACAATTATTTTATGCTACATACATACCACATGGTAATATCGTAGTGCGGTATCTTGAAGCAATGATAAATGATCGGAAGAATAAACAATGAAGTGTGAAGCGCAGCGTAGAGGCACAGAGGAATGCTCCGTGAGAGAATGTGAACGATGCAGCGCCCTCGATCTGCACGAGCACGAGCACGGTGCACGGTGCACGGTGCACGGAGCACCGGTCGGGATCGGGATATTGAATGCACTGATCTCTATACGCTGGACCGGCTATATTATACAACTACCCACGTTTTTGGAATGAAAACTCTACGCCTTTGCTTGCGGCGGCGTCGTGTGGCGGGTCGCTTACTTCCCTACAACAAGGCGAGGAGGCGAGGAGGGCGGTGGCTGCCACATGCTCATAATTCAAAAAGTACGCTAGTATTGGTCCAAATTATCAATTTATGCCTTTTGCGGTTGAGACCATGGGACTGTGTCGAGGCCTCGGGTGACCGGCGGGCGGGGAGCTTTTTCCGCCAACGATAGATATACGTTGTACTTAATTAACAAGATGTTAGATACTTCGAGTGGGTGATACAGCCAGATTGTGCTTATTTCTAGTGTTCTAATCAGTTTTGGTGATAGTGACGTCGGATACCGTGGCGCAGGTCGTAGCTTCGAATCCTACAATAAGCTTGAGTTTTCGGAGATGGCAAACATCGCGTTAAAACCACAGCACGTCAGGGTACATTGTTTTTTTTTTTTTTTTTTTTTTATGTCGCAAGTGACAACGAGGCAGGCGGGTCACCTGATGGTAAGTGACAACCGTCGCCTATAGACATTGGCAATACCAGGGGATTGCTAATGTGTTGTACACCTTATTACAATGCCTTAAAGGCGAACTGGCTCTCAAGTGCAATTGCCGGAACACACCAACAGGTGCTTGGCGACAGATTTTCAACTTGAGGGTGGTAGCCAGCCAGTCGAGTACTACAAAGTACCCTACCACCGTGCTGTGGTTTCCTCACGATGTTTTCCTTCACCGAAAGCTCAAGCTCATTGTAAGGATTCGAACCCACGACCTTCGCCGCGGTATTCGACGTCACTTACCACTGAGCTATCATCGCCTTAAATGTAGTACTGGCTGCAATGGCTACTACCCTCAAACTGAATCTGTCACGAAGCACCTGTTTGTATTTTCCAGTAGTTGCACTTGAGAGCCATTTAACACAATGTTAATCCGTCTGGTATTGCTAATGCCTATAGGCGACGGTTACTTACCATCAGGTGACCCGCCTACCTGGTTATCACTTGTGGTATAAAAATAAATGTCCAGTCCAGCGTTGTAAAGAGATCAGTGCGGCAAATGGCATCCTGCCGTGTCTACAATTATCTATAAGTTTTAGTTAAAGCGAGCACACGATGGATCGTCCTGCTACGGCTAATGTTAATTTTAAGTTTGTTTATTGATTACCCACCGGGGACGTGGTGGCTTTAATGTTATATTGAATCTTACAATAGTAATGTCACGGTTCAGATTACAACGTTTCGTATGAATTTTCAACTACACTGAATTGTTTGACGTGAGAAATAAGAGTAGGATGTCTACAATGTCTAGGCTTATGGACATTATCAATATATATATTTTTTAATTATTTTTAGTCATGACCATAGATACAAAGTCTTTCAATCGCATACATTTTCTTCAGTTTTAATTTCTTCTTTTATGTTATAGTCACATTCTCAAATTCACTGTAATGTCTAGTCCTTGTCCGTACATGTCCAGTCAGGCTTTAGTGAAATTGGCGGCTGTTCCACTAAAACATTCACGGACATTTTTTGGACAACCTGAAAAATCCCATTCACGATACACGCTTTCATTTCACTTCACTTCACTTGTGCACTTAGATTGATCTTTAATGGACAAAACGCCGTCAATATTATTCAATAAAACTCAAAATACACAAATTAAATGAAAATAAAACGAAAACGCAACATTACTTCGCAAGTTCCCGCCAAAAAGTGTTTTTGGTATAGTTACTATACTCTTTGGTCCTCAATACTAGAACTAACGATGAGTTGCCGACCTTAGTAAAAATGTTACCTACCATTGTTGATTTAGACGGAAACGGATTAGTCGGGGCTAGACGGAAAAAAATCTCACGACACTTTTAGTGTCAGTGTCACTTTATTGTAAGCTGTGCGGCGTGCGCATGTTTCTCTGTCTGTCTCTCTATCTCTCTCTCTCTCTCTTTCTTATAGTAAGCAAGCCAGAATTTTTTTCTATTTATTATATATATATATATATACTCTCGACTTATATAACTTATATAACTTCGTTCCATCCCGGTTTCCCTTGACACCTCTCAAGTTTTTTTTTAAATCACAAATTTACAAAATTATGTGTTAATATCAGAAATATCTCGATTTGTTGTAACTCCTGGACATCCTGTATCAAAGTTGATATAGTTTGACGTTTATACAATGACATAACATGCTTTGTTTACATTACGGACAGTTACTGGTATTGTGAAAAACTTTTACAACCTCAATAAAATATCTCGTCAAACATGCGACTGTAAAAGTTATGTTTATTTTTCCTCTTTGAATCTGTTGGAGGTTTTATGCTATTTTTGTTCATCTTGACCTCAATGTTACAAATCGTCCCTTCGAACACACAACAAATAAAAAAGGTAGAAGGAGCGTACGTAAACAATAGTCTCCAATTAAATGAAGCAATGTGCACGAAGTTGTGTGCGTGACCTGCACGTACGTTATCCCGCGTCACTCGCCTCGCACAGGAAGGCGATCGGCTTTCTTTTTCAAATTGGGCTTCCTTCACTGTACTTCACTTTAAGTGCGTGGGGAATCTGTCTACCTTTTTATTTATAAGATATGTGTTTCAAATTTCAAATCCCGAACCCCTGCGGTTAAGGCAGTGCGTAGATTGATAGAAAAGTCAATTAGTCAGCTAGGTGAAGTCTTTTTTTTTCGTTTTAAAGATATATTATAGGCACAGGATACGATTTTTAGGGACTAATACATTTTTTTAATTATCCCTTTATTAAAACATTCAATATATTAGCAAATTTAACAGGGAAAAGTCTAATTCAATAGACGATTCTAAAAAGCTAAGTGGTAAAGAAACTATGGTGCGCGCGCAAGCCGACTCTCCGAGTGTAAAGTGGGCATTCAGGCAGTATTCAGTGGCGGCGAGCCGGGCCGCACATACGCCCAATTCTCGGCAGCCATCATTAAAAAATTCGACGAGCGACGTAACTTTTTAAACCCTTTGGTTACAGTCATAACGAAAAGTGTTACAATAAAAATCAAAAGTGGTTCCAAATAGTATTTTAAGTTGCAAAGGATTTATAGTGCAAGTAACTGATAGATGATTTTACAGAAAGTTGTGAAAGGTTCTTTTTAGTGTGCGGATTGTAACGGATGTGGGCTGGCGTGGGGCCAGGAGGTACACTCAGCACTTTTATGTAAGTAATGCTTATTGGATGGGATTTATAACTTTTGTACTTTTGTGTGTAGGTGTCCTATAATGATAATTTGATATCTTCGTTAAGATTTTTGACAGAGTATTTTTTTTTTATTACGGTTTTTGAATTAGATTAAAGTATAATATAATTATTGAAACGTGAATATATTTTTTAATATAATTCACGTTATATATTTTTAGTTTTTTAATGCACAAATTTTTGATTCGAAAAGCAAATTTTTCGCCCCGAAAATAAAGCCAAATATTTATGGTATTTCTTTTAATAAATTAACGGCATAGATATTTAATTGAATAAATGGATATTGATAGATGCCAGACGACCAATTTAACAAGCTACGCAGTTGTTAAACGATTTGTACTAATGATATCAATTTGGTAATCAATTGAAACTGGCGAGTTTTACTTGAACGCATTTTCTATTTGAAAAATTCAACATTCAATTTTGCTTATGCAGCTGCCGAAACAAACAAATTGGTACTCTAATCAATTGAAATACTATTTTTATTCAAATTATTGTTTAAATCACAAAGGATACGGTACCTCTAAATCTAAATATTGTGTTTGCTGAGAACTGAACTAGAACTGAACAATTTCTTCATATTAAAGTATAATCACGTGGAAATCTTTTTTTTTTCCAAGTTAAAGTCAAATCAAAATCGTTTATTCAGTGTAGGCCTTAGAAGGGCACTTATGAAAGAGCTACAGAAGTTACCACCGGATCGGAAATCAACCTTCAACTGAGAAAAACCGATTAGAAACTCAGCAAGTTAACATTTTTAAAATTTTTTTGGACTATCAGACTATATTGGCTTTTGTCATTAGGTTTATAGGTCAAACCTGGTATTTATACGGTATACAATATAATCTTCGGGAGGTATTATCAGCTACTGGGTGATTATAAATTGTACCATCATTCGTCACGATTATATTATGTAGTTTATTTTTACGAAATATGGAGAAATGGATAGGTATTACCATCGATTTCATCCTTATTAAATTCGTTTACCATAGAATCATACATATTTATTACTTTCTCCAATTTTGAAGCTACCTCATTACCAAAATTCATAGTGATCGGTTCAGATTTAATAAATAATACAGCTTTATTATCTTTAAGACTTATTTTCCTTTCTCGTTGGTAATATTAGTAAATATTTAAAGAATACGGCTAGTATTCTTCCACGGTTTCAACAGCGTTGCCGAAGAATCTTCGCGGGATGAAAAGTACTTCTTTTAGCGGGATGAAAAGTATACTATCTGTTATTCCAGGTTATAATCTATTTATGTGCCAAGTTTAGTAGTTTCTGAGTTCATCGCGGACCGACATTCCGACACGGGAATTTAATTGAGTTACTAGCTGTCCCCCGCGGTTTTAATTGCGTTTCCTTGGGATCCGCGTTCCCGTGGGATCTAGCGGTATGAAATATACTCAGATCTACGGAATATACACAAAAACAGGAGTAGGAGTTCGGTTACTATCTTTTATTTATTTAGATATACACGGGTTACCATGGGTTCCAAAAACCATCGCGGCAAAAATAACATTGTCAAAAAACTTAAAAACTAGGTTTAACAAACATAATGGTCTAGAGCAGAACCTTGAGTACTAAAGTACTAAGGCAATTTACCTAACGAGAAGTCCTTAGTGATTCAAATAAAAATAATGGACTCGTCGTGTTTCGGTCTCAAAATGATTACTTTTACTCTTTGTTCTTTTATTCTGCTAATTTTCAAAAGGCCATTAATAAAGTAAATCTAGAAACTTTCTTTTTAATTTTTATTTTTTTAATCTGGATACTACTTACACTATGGTAAGTGATGATGTGGCCGAAGGTGGTAAGCACACAAAGCCTATATGGGAACTGGCTCTCAAGTGCAGCTGTCGGAACACACCGATAGGTGTTTGGCGACAGATTTTCAACTTGAGGGTGGTAGCCAGCCAGTCGGGTACCATAAAGTACCCTACCACCGTGCTATGGTTTCCTCACGATGTTTTCCTTCACCGAAAGCTCAAGTTCATTGTAGGATTCGAACCCACGACCTTCGCCGCGGTATTCGACGTCACTACCACTGAGCTATCATCGCCTTGAAACTTGTTATGTCTCTGAGACTATTTTATAATTAAACAAAGTTTAATACCGAACTAAAATGTATATAAACTGTTGTGTTAACAAACAAATTAGATCACATAGACCCCTGAGGGTTAAATAAAGCTCAGCAAATTCTGATTGATCGAACCCTCAAAAGCTTCATAAGTTTGTATTTTACAGCCTCAGCCGCTAACTGGAGTAGATCGCTAAGAATCATTTATTTAGTTGAAATTAATACGTCTTTATTGAAGCGCCTTGAGAGGTTCGACAGGTATCAGACTTGCTTCTACTACTTTCGTTAAAAGAGTAATCGAATCGTTTTTTCCCCCATTATTCACTGCGAAAGAAAAACTCTTATCAACTGACTTTTCATTTTGTACAATAGCATTCAGCTGCTTGTCTCACAGATAACGGAGTGAATTCTTTATTTATGTTTCGGCTGAATTTTTTATTATCTTCTCCTTTATTATACAAACCTCTCTTTGTCCGTTTCGCAAGATTTATCTTTTCATAATTGGCTTAAACTCAAACGTAAATATTTCTTTTCGCTTTGTTTTTGCCTGGAGTTTCAGAAACATAAATTAGAAACAATAGAGGACCTAACATTGAGCCCTGTTTAATATTTAAAGAAACCTTCAGACGAACTGAATGAAACTCAATTTACATAAGCAATGAGTTCTTGGACACGAGCTTAGTAACAAAATCTTGTTTTGAGCCTTTAACTCCATCTCCTACGCCGTTTACAAACATTCATTGTGAATTTGAATTACAAAATAGTTTACAAAAAATTATAGATAATTGCAGCACAGGTACAAAGTAATCAAATAAAGTAAATGAGGGTATTACAGTAATAATTCAATAAATAGCTTAGATTCATGACAATCTAATTATATTATTCATGAACATCGTCGATTCTACGATAGCATTGCCTTTGTAACTGGCAATAATTTATTAATAAGAGAACACATTGACGTGACGTCACAGATTATTGCAATATCAGATCACATAATTTGTGCACAGACAGACGCCCGACATAATGGCAGAGAGAAAGAAGATATTATTGGCTTGACTACTATCGGATTGACATAGCAGCAGGCACTGAAACGACATCGCCTTGCTAATTTGTCATCCTGACATAATGTTTGCTCGTAAATAAGATTAGGATATCTCTTTGTTATCTTGACAATGAAATAACAAAAATCAATCTTTTATCTCGTATCTTCGTAAAAAAGGTAAAACCTCCCCTCGGGCCGCAATATTATCTGTTTAGACTCGTAGTCGAATATAACCTCTCTCCAGACCGTTTATTTATTAAATAGTGGAGCAAGAAATCTTTTATATTGAGCACGGATTTAGTAAACCGCTTTATTAAATGTTAGTTGGGCTCATAAAATTATATGATGGATATTATGAGTAGCGTCTGTGATTTTTATTTTCTTTCTTATTTATATTTCAATAATTTCAAGTATGTTACAAGCACTTCATTTTTGATTTTGTAAATTAAGTGTAGTTTTCACTGAATACTTTAAATGTCTAATACTGCATCGCAGGTCTCGATTCGAATCTTTCAATAAGCTTGAGCTCTCTTTCGACAGAATTTGTTAGAACGCATGAACAATTCAGAGAATTATTACATACTTGATTATGTATGCTTTCTGAAGCAAGAAAATTTCATGTGGTTTTTAGGATTCCGCTTCATGGAATTTATCGGCAAATTGGCAGACTCGTATATTTGTCGGAAAAAGCCGTATGTTTCTTAATGTTTTCCATTTAGGCACTCTTTGTTGTGCTACAAAATATTTTCTAAGAAATTTAATTTTGTTTCAAACAGCGGCAAAAATGAATGTCGATAAGAAAATCTCCCAAGGAGGTAATTAAATTAACATAATTTGAAAGGGTTAGTTCTATCTTAATTTTACCAGGTATGCCTTGTAAAGCGCAATTAAAAAGAATTTTGTAAGAAAGTAATTAATACAACTTTGTATCGCTTATTTCGAGGATTAGCTTCGCTAATAGCCAATTTCGCTTGCGATAAACAATTCTGAAATCCTCATTTTTAGGGTTCCGTACCCAAAGGGTAAAAACGGGACCCTATTACTAAGACTTCGCTGTCTGTCCGTCTGTCCATCTGTCTGTCAGGCTGTATCTCAAGAACCGCGATAGCTAGACAGTTGAAATTTTCACAAATTATGTATTTCTGTTGCCGCTATAACAACAAATACCAAAAACAAAATAAATATTTAATAACAATAATAATAATTTATTAATTAGAAAGGTTACAGATTAACATTATGTTACATTTCACCAAAAATATATACAAGTGTAAAAACAATGATAGATCAATCAATTACAAGGTATGCTGTAGAAATCTGTACACAAGAAGATTACAACCCTGCCTCTTAAACTAGGGTAACCTGTATCTTAAGAGACAGTGTTCGGCTAAGTGGTTATTTCTATTTATTAGATTAATACATAGAAATAACCATAGAAATAATATCAATCTACCATTAAATAAGATAATAAAAGAAAACAAATTAAAATAATATTATGTGTGTGTGTGTGTGTGTGTGTGTGTGTGTGTGTGTGTGTGTGTGTGTGTGTGTGTGTGTGTGTGTGTGTGTGTGTGTGTGTGTGTGTGTGTGTGTGTGTGTGTGTGTACCATTTTCAGTGTGTCTGGATCTGCCGAGTTCTGCAGGGACTTGAAGATATAGATGAGACGCATGGTTCTAGTGGTGACGGCATCAAGTTGCTTGTCCCATCGTAGCCCATCGTCTATTTGTACTCCGAGATATTTGACGGTGTCAGTTCTATTGAGTACCGGACAAAGGCATGGTGCTAAAAGGGTTGAGCATCAGTGTGCAGTCACTGAAAATGTGTGGGATGGTGCGTTGGTTAAGGGGGGATTTTTTAGCCCTTTTTTGGTCGATATCAATAATGGCAACAGGTAGGCTCTTGATGTATTCACAAAATACTCAGTATTTTACTTTAATAATAAAATAAAATAAATATTTAAGAGGGCTCCCATACAACAAACGTGTTTTTTTTTGCCGTTTTATGGAACCTTTCGTGCGCGAGTCCGATTCGCACTTGGCCGGCTTTTTAAATAGCGTTTAGACTAAATGACTGCGTATTTGTGTTAGAAACTTACCTCGGTAGATGGGTATTCCAGACTTTATCACTGAATCTTATATTTAGTTCTATCCAGTATTATTATGTTCTCGTTAATAACTAATATAATATTTGTTTCTATCCTCAACATCTGTCATCAAAGTACATCCGTCATAAACACTTACTGTCGTCTTTTATGTCCTCACCAAGCAAAAGTAATTTTCCATTCAGCCTAAAGATCAAAATAAAATGCTGCTATTTGTGGCTCATGTTTCGGTCACTTTAAAATGGGCTATATTTAAGTAGTTAGTTTAAACTAGGCCACCTATTTCCACCCTACCGCCAAACTGTAGCGTGCACCTCGTACACTAATCCTCTGATCTAGACACTCCAGTATTTTGGTCACGCAAAACAACTTTAATGGTTATAGTAGTATCCATAATGCTTTCTATTTTTTGGGTATTTCAATGACATAATCTACTACTATCTGTACAGTATGGGTCAGAACATTCACATAAGCAGTTTACTTAATGGCCTTCTCATCTCTGGTATGTAACTCACCTAAATTTCTTAAGTGTTTAACTGTTTAACAAAGAAATTAAAAGGTTATCTCCAGCACCCTTGAGGAATTAAAACATCCAAACGAGCATCGATTCTATGAATATGAAACTTTAAGTCCTATGATAAACTTTGGGATAAATTGTTAACTTGTCAATTTCCACGAGGTAGTTACCCCATATTAATTAAAAGCAGAAGGACCTCACTTCCATAGAGCACCGTTACTCGACACCTTCAAAACTAGCGCATAAAACAGCTATAAATCAGCGATTGTGCGAGATATTGTGTATCTACTGGATAAGTCATAAATCTAGTGAATTAATTCGGTTAGTGTCATCCATCATACGTGTTACGGGACAGTGCGGGTGTAGTAATTTGATTTAAGGGAGCGGTCACGGTTGATGCTGATCTGCCATCCAAGTAAGAGCGTCACGTATTTGAGTACGGTGTAATATCATAATTTTTTGAAATTGGCTTCAAAGTTTTTGGTATCCCGATATCCTATTTTATGACCATAAGGATTAAGTTTAACTCCAGCGTTCGCTCATTCAATCAGTTAAGGACAAGTCTTTTTAGATGAGAAAAGATAGATAGATGATAGAAGAAAAAATATAGTTGTAAATCAAGTGTCGCTTAGACTAAATTTTAAGAGCAATCAACAAGCGCATCAAGAAGGTGGTCAAATTTTTTCCAATATGCATCTAAAATTTTACCAATATTCGCCGAAAATTTTATGGACGTACCTCGACAAAAGCCATCAAAATATTAATCCAGTATTTATCTTTTAAATACAAATCCCTTATCCCTTCAACCTCATAACTAAAAACAACATTTTCAATAATAATATGTTGATTCACGCTTGTATTCTCCTACTTCGATTAATTCGCACCCCGCAAACATTCGTTGAGATGTATGCTAATATTCAGATATTGCTGTTTGTCTGTCATACGATATGTTTATTATTACCCCATGTACGAGAATATTCTGAATATTAGCTTGTTTGTTTTGCTTTGACACCTTTTACTTCTTGGTTTATTTTGATGTGCTTATGTTACCCAAAAGGCCACAGGGAGTGGTGGCGCCTGATGGTAAGAGTCTCAAATATTACAAGAAAATACCAGGGGATTTTCAATGTGCTGTTTTTAAATTGTTTTGAAGGGACCAGGTTACATCGATCACGAAAGTGCACATCGATTCGTCTAGTAATGCAAGCGTCCACAAGCGGTATAGTTTACTTACCACCAGGTGGATCGACTGGACAAAAACTTGGATCGCAATTCCTGAAATCATTTTTTGGGACACAGTAGTGCTCGACTGGCTTTCTACCAACCTCAAGTTGAAAATTTATCACCAAGCACCTGTTGGTGTGTTCCGGCAGTTGCACTTCCGAACCATTTTATTCAAAGCTTTGTTAACTACGGCCACATCATCATTTACCATGGTAAGATTGCGGTCAAACAGAAGTTTATCCGAATATAAAAAAATCTATTGTTATCTTCCAGCAGTTGCAATAGAGCCAGTTGCCTTCCAGGTTTTGTAATCGGAATTAAATTAGTAATCTCACATCATTATTCAAAAAAACATGAGTTGAGCATGACTTTTTGGATTTGGATGAAATTTTGTGTGTATACTTCAATGGGTTTTTCGATGGTTTTAAAATACAATTGGACCCGGTAGGTGGCGCTGGAATCGAGTTCCAAGATTTGTTTCAATTTCAGGGCAGGACGACGACGTCTGCCGGGCCCGCTAGTTATACATATATTATATTTTACCGGCCCGACTAGTTCGAGTTAGACGATTTCAGGACAAACTAGTTTTGCCTAGGACAACATATAATAAGGAATAAACTTTAAAAATTGAAAAAAAAAAAACAAAAACCGACTTCAAAACTGTAACCTATACCTATGTACAAACATAAACTAAAAAGTAAAGAATAATATTTTAATTTCAAAGTAAGAGCCTTAAAGGACAATCAACAAAATTATTGATATTTATAAACAGTTCTTTTTGGAGTCGGTGCCAGCCAAGAAGGACAGTTTAATTCTGCCTTTGTAACAAACTTCGAAAAGTAGGGGAGCGACGGCGCAGACCTAAGGAACATTACCGCAAGGAGAGGTGTCGTAAGACGTTTTCTCGTATGAACACTTCCAATTCAAAATTGTCCTTCTTCTTGGCTGGCACCGACTCCAAAAAGAACTGTTTATAAATATCAATAATTTTGTTGATTGTCCTTTAAGGCTCTTACTTTGAAATTAAAATATTATTCTTTACTTTTTAGTTTATGTTTGTACATAGGTATAGGTTACAGTTTTGAAGTCGGTTTTTGTTTTTTAATTTTAAAAATATTTTTTTAGTATTTGTTGTTATAGCGGCAACAGAAATACATCATTTGTAAAAATTTCAACTGTCTAGCTAATACGGTTCATGAGATACAGCTTGGTGTCAGACAGAAAAACAGACAGACAGACGAGCAGTAGAGTCTTAAAAAACGACACTCAAAACCTGCTAACCCATTGTCGATCTCCATCCAAGTCCAGTCACCCGCAACGTAATAGGTTAAAAACGGCTTGACGCTTGTCAGAAAAAGAGCCACTTATCTAGATGAAGAATACGTTGTCTTTTGATCAGCTACTCTTATCACAAATATAATTTTTTTCGAATCCTACAATGAGCTTGAGCTTTCGGTGAATGAAAACATCGTGAGGAAACCATAGCACGGTGGTAGGGTACTTTGTAGTACCCGACTGGCTGGCTACCACCCTCAAGTTGAAAATCTGTCGCCAAACACCTATCGGTATGTTCCGACAGCTGCACTTGAGAGCCAGTTCCCATCTAGGCTTTGTGCTTACCATCTTCGGCCACATCATCACTTACCATGGTGAGATTGTGGTCAAACACAAGCCTATCCAGAATAAATAAAAAAAAGTAGTATCATCCAGGACAGACATTTGTGTGCATGAACGTGTCTTGAGTCTGGGTGTAATTATCTATTATTTTAAAAGTATTGTGTATTAGTTATCTGTTTTCTATATCACAAGCTCTGCTTAGATTGTGATCAGATACCCGTGTGTGAAGAATGTCCGAGGATATTTCATGTATTTACGTACCTAAATCAGGTTGTTTGTCAGCCGTTTGATATAAAAATAAAAACCCTACACTTTAAGTATTATTTATCAACCAATAAAATCTGATACATCAAAGGGAAAAATCTTTTCTGGAACATTCAGTCGTATGCCTTTTGCTTTACCTTTTGGAAGTATTGGTATGGTATTTACCAAGTTCAATGAGAAAGAAATATTTCATGTTTATTGTCGACATTTTCTACCAATATTTATATAAATAAATGCGTCGTAAAAAGTGTTGTTTTCGATTATAAAGCTTAAAAGTAAAACGTAACACTTTGTGTGGACGAAGAAAGATCTACAGTACAAAACAATGCCTTTTTGAGTTTTTTGATTCCCAGTCTAAGTGTATTCCGGACCGGTGGTAGTTAATTGTAACGTTTATAAGTGCCTTATTAAATTCAAACTCAAAACACGTACTCATTACAGGTATTTTTAATCGTCGCATGTTTGATATATTATGAATTTGTTTTATTTTGTAACGCACGTTTCAGATGGTTGCTTTTGCTGAGAAGAGCCGGCAATATACTCAAAAAATACTCTTTTTTAAAAAAGCAACTTAGAATTATTACATTTAATAATTATTTATATAGTCTCACTGATAATAAAAGTGTGTTATGGCGGCAAAAAAGGAATAAAGAAATAGAATTTAGATTCGAGTGATTTAGTAAACAAGGCGATGATAGCTCAGTGGTAAGTGACGTCGGATACCGCGGCGAAGGTCGTGGGTTCGAATCCTACAATGAGCTTGAGCTTTCGGTAGGGTACTATGTGGTACTCGACTGGCTGGCTACCACCCTCAAGTTGAAAATCTGTCGCCAAGCACCTATCGGTGTGTTCCGGCAGTTGCACTTGAGAGCCAGTTGCCTTTAAGGCATTGTAATAAGGTGTACACCACATTGAAATCCCCTGGTATTGCTCATGACTATAGACGACGGTAGTCACTTACCACCAGGTCACTCGCCTGTGATCGCGGCTTGTGATAAATATTATATAAAAAAGTAAAAACATAAGGTCTTCCTTCACATTAATACAATTTTCTGCTATCATATAATTGCCGGCGGCTTTCTGAGAGTTATATTTCTTTGCTCAAGGATGCCTTCAAAGGGCCCTTTATTTGCTGATTGATAGACGTTCCCTACTCCCGAGGCAGAACATTCACGGATGATATACGACCCTTTAAACCAAAGGCAAGTGATCTAATATGATATCACACAAAGAACTTTACTCCGTAAGTACATACGGAGTTCAGATAAATTTTTTGATGTTACTTTTGAAAAACTCAATCAATTTGTTATTAAACATTCATTCGATTGAGGCTGTAAAAGAGCACTTCCCAAGCCCAACAAAGCTTTATCGTTCGAAATTCGAAAAATAATAATTCTTAATTCTATTTTCAAACATAAAAGGAAAACAAATAAAATCGTTTGCCGAAGTTTTTATTTTCTACTCTATGCGCAAAATACGTTGGTATTCGACAAAAAATACGGTGAATAAATTCTTCCTCATCAGTTATATTGTATTTTTTTAAATACAATATAACTGTATTCTTCAAAATATATATTGTGTTCATGCTACTGACTCTCAAGTCGTTTATCATAGTTGCTTTTTAGCAGATAAAAAAAGAAAGATCGATAGATAGTTCTAAATTCGATGGTTTTTTTACTGCACTGGTTATTATCTGTGCTCTTTTAAATAGGTTTTATAATAAAAAGTAGTTAATATTCAAATAAGGCTTGATTGAACAAATAATAGCTTCTGAATACATGGAACAAACGTGCCGTGCGAATGAAAATAATAATTTATTGACAGCTTGTTTGCCACCAAGTGGTATAAAAAAAAATTGATTAAACAATGGACTTATGAACTAAATCATCTAATTTTATTTATTACTGTAAGTATGTAGATTTTCTAAGTTTTTTCTAAGGGCAGATTTTTGGAACGAAGTTTAATTACAAAGTACCCTATCATCGTGCTATAGTTTCATCACGATATTTTCCTGCAGATCAAGTTCATTGCAGGTTTCGAACCGACGATCTTCGTCACATCCGTCAGCACTACCACTGAGCTATCGTCGCCTTTTATAGCTACCATAAACAAATATCCATAGAACAAAACTACCCGAAAACTTTATACCAAATGGCGGCCAAGCATCAGCGAAGTTCTTTATCTATCCCATCTCAAGGTTTTTGAAGGGAAACCTTTCCAACAGTATGTTACTTGGTAACTTGGCTACTTGGCGGAGTTATATCCTAATCTGAATAAAGGTTATTTTCGCACGGCTTATCTCGAAACAATTCGCTGGCAAATGACTTGAAACGTCGATCTCGGGGGTCCGTTGAAATCATTAAAGATATTGTACCTACCCGTTGAATTCAGCTCGATAATTTTAGGGAAGAATTTATTTTGGAGAAGCATTTGTAGTTAGCCGCATTTGTATTCAATTGTTTTTATATTTTACTTAGTGTTCCCGCCGATTCAGCCGCGTTCTTTTTCTTTTTTCGAAAATAATAGTAGCCTGTTTGTTTACTTTTTATAACATCAGCTATCTGCCAGTGAAAGTCCAGTCAAAATCGATTCAACCGTTTCGGAAATTAACCGGAAGAAACAAACAAACAGACAAAAGCATTTTTTTTAAAGTGTTGCAGAGAATTAATTTTTGTTGGTTGTGTTTGACCGCAATCTCATCATCGTAAGTGATGATGTGGCCGTAGGTAAGCACACAAAGCCTATAAAGAAACTGGCTCTCACGTGCAGCTTAAATTACTTTAATTGTTTATTCTTTTCTCTGTTTTTATCGCAGTTAGAAATGTCAGAAAGTACAATACTAAAAACAAGGCAGGTAGATTCCTAATAGGGATTAGGTATCCGTTAAGAACATGAAATAAAACTGTAAGACCCTAAAATTGAGTCTAACCTATTTATTACCGTCCAATTCAGTCGCCTCTATGTAATTGAATAACAACCATCCCACCAATATTATAAATGTGAAAGTTTGTATGTTTGTTGTTTAAACTGCTAAACGGATTTTGATGAAACTTTACACACAGGTAGTTCATATCTTGAAGTAAAACAAAGGGTACTTTTTAAACCGCGAGGGACAGCCGTTTTTAATAGCTGTTAAGCTAGATTTTAGCTCAGCAACTGTAATTATCTCTTACAAAATCGATTACCGAAACTTTCAATGACGTAATAAATTAGTCTCCTTTACAAAGATCCGAGGCTCTTTGTGAGTTATCCGCATCATTAATAATTTGATTCAGAAAGCTGTAACCGCATCATCGGTCAATGATATGACGTCATTACTGTCTGAACAAATGATTTATATCCGGCCATCATTATTATGCTGATTTAGACCCACGCAACATTAATGTAAGGTTTACTATTCATTAATTCCCGTGCAATGAATACTGGTTTTTAGAGTTCCGTAGTCTGTCCGTGAATCCTATAAATAAACTTGAAACTTGAGATTTCGGTGAAGAAAAAAAAATGTTGAAGAAACCATAGCACGGTGGTAGGGTACTTTGTACCTATTACTCGTCTGGTTGGCTACCACCCTCAAGCTGAAAGTCAATCGCCAAGCACCTATTGATATGTTCCGACAACTACACTACTTCCAGGAAAAAAATCATCGTTTTAGTCCATGCTAAATTCCAATTTATTTAGCCATACAAAAGCCGTCATATCGGATAACCTTTATTATTCATATCATCTCTCACACAATTCATCAGTCTCTTTTTAGCCATACTTATCAATTTTAATATCAACAGAGATAGTTACATGTTGAGAGGTGGATGTGTGTGAGTGTATTACGAGAATGGATAGGATAAGGAATGAGTATATCAGAGGAAGTTTGAAAGTAGCACCAGGGACTGAGAAGTTGAAAGGCAATAGACTGGCTTGGTATGGGCATGTAATGAGGAGGGATGAAAAACATTTAACGAAAAGAGTATTGAGCATGAGTGTGTATAGATATAGAGGTAGAGGAAGGCCGAAGAAGGTATGGATGGAGTGTGTGAAGAATGATATGTTTATGAAAGGTGTGAGTATTGAGACGACTAGTGATAGAGCGGAGTGGAAGAGGGATAAGGACAAGAGAAAGAAGAAGAAGAGATAGTTACATCCTATAGAAAAAATAGCATTTCTTCGCGTAGTTCAAGAATTATTATGGTTCATTATTATAAATGCAAAAAAGGCTTTGGTACATCAATGAATAACTAAACCAACCTCAAGGTACTTCGTGAATTTTTCAAGGCGCCGCCCATACAGAGCTAATTAGACCCATCCTGTTTCAAACTCCAGGTCGTTACGAAACTTCCCTCTAGCTAGGAGGATTAACTTCCACTCGTGAAAAGTTAAACAATCAAAGAGGAGCGCGAACGATGCTCATTTGTCACCTGTGACGTCACTAGCTAACACTCCGCGTGCGTCGAAAAATATATCGATTGATTTTGTACTGGCGCGTTTGCCATTTTCTACCTTCTTTTACTTTGGATAAGCTTGTGTTTGAAGTAGTCTCACCATGGTAAGTGATGATGTAGTCGTAAGTAGTAATCACACAAAACCAAGATGGGAGCTGGCTCTCAAGTGCAGCTGTCATACCGATAGATGCTTGACGACAGATTTTCCTTCAAGTTATTCAATATTTATTAAGGTCCGGAACCACCGGTTTGGAAGTCATTTAGTTTACACCTGTGGTATTTGTGATCTGTGGTATGACAACAAACACATTTGTCTGGATGTAATTATCTATTTAAGTATGTATTTACAAAAAAAAAGTAGTATATGTATTATATCAGTCATCTGGTTTCCATATTACAAGCTCTGCTTAGTTTGGGATCAGATAGCCGTGTGTGAACAAATGCCCGAGGATATTTATTATTATTATTATTTATTTTATCTTACATATAAATGTAAAGGTTTGTTTGATGTGAAGATATTTGTTGTTCTATTACGCAAAATATATTATTATTATTATCTCTGGAAAAGATAAGATCTCTCGGGAATGCGGGTGAAACCGCGGGGCACTTTTCACCAAACGGGCCATCGTGCATCGAAGGGAAAAATCTGCGATAAGCGTGTTGAAACATACATAATTTGTAGCACAGTTATAAAATTAATTCAACACATTGTACCATCAGTTAAAACATGTTTGGGTACACGATTCACGCAGCGTGCAACTAAAATTATACTCAGCGTGTACCAAAATGTCGGCGTCGTGTCGGGAATTAATTTCCTTCGGGTCATCAATCAAGATTTGAAACAATGAGCGGTAACGTCGACCGAAGTCACAGGCGTCGCCTTAAAGCGCATTGTTGTCGAAAATTAATTGTTTCAATATACAAGGTACCGAGAAAGAGGCCAAAATATGGATGAAACAGTATAACTTTTCTTTAGTTAAAAATTTTCGTGAATTTCTTCACTATTCGTTGATAGTCAAAGTCGAAGCCATTTTTCGGTTTAGGCCCTAGAAGGGCACTTATGAAGGTCGAATTACAGAAGTTACCACCGGTTCGGAAGTCAGCCTTCAAGTGAGAAGAACCGGCAAGAAACTCAGCAAGGTTACATTTTTAAATATTTTCGGACCATCTGACTAGCTGACCAAAACGACTATGCAAGCAAGGGATCTTTTGGACCGCAGTTCGAAATATGATTTTTTTATTAGTTTATTGTTAGTAGTATTTTTATTAGTTTGGAATAAGTACAACAGGAACACTTAATTGACAACAAACTGTTGTTCCTGTACCCCAGGAAAAGCGAGGGACGATGCTAGTCCATTATAATTTCCGTTATTGGAGTCTTTCACGTCCCATTTTAATAGTCTCCTCTCGTCTGGAATATTCCAAATACTATCGCATTATTGTCCCATCTTTTATAGTCTCAGCAAATAAATCCCGCCATCATGAATCGATATTTCACGATACTGCTTGATAAGATACGATTCCTACGCTATCTGAATAAAGTCAGCTCGTGGGGACTATTATTTATCCGAATCGAGAACTTATTATTTTACCGATCGAAGAATAATCGAGTGTTTCTGACAGAACGATTAAACCGAATAAAAAGGGGTTCTGGAACTTCAGCGATCGATTGGCTGCGGTCGGTGAATGGAAATTTTGCTACGTAGTGGGTTTTAATTCTCGCCTGTCTCTTGCAAGCGGAGCTTGGTGGCCGCAGGGGGTGGAAGGGGGGGGGGGGGGAGATTTCAGTGATTCTATTACTTTGTTGAGTTTATATTAGTAACCAATTGAACATGCGCGATGATAGAATAAATGTAATGGCGTGACGACAGCCATGGGTTCAAATCCTATAAAAAAACGTTGGTTTTAGGTGAATAAAAACACCTCGATGAAACCATAGCATGGTGTTAAAGTGTTTTGTAGTACTCGACTAGCTGGCTACCACCTTCAAGTTTATAATCTGTCGCCAAGCATCTACTGGTGTTCAGCTCCACTTGGCAGCAAGAACGTCGCCAGCGATGGTCCAGTAGAGGCAAGTGATATATGGAAGATGGAAACCCTGGAAGTAGGGGGGGGGGGACTGCTAGTTCCCTTCTAGGCTAGACACTAGACGATGATATGATAGCTCAGTAGTAGTGACGTTGGATACCGCGGCGAAGGTCATGGGTTCGAATCCTACAATGAGCTTGAGCTTTCGGTAAAAGAAAACATCGTGAGGAAACCACAGCACGGTGGTAGAGTACTTTGTAGTAGGTACTCCACTGGCTGGCTACCACCCTCAAGTTGAAAATCTGTCGGTGTGTTCCGGCAGTTGCACTTGAGAGCCTGTTGCCTTTAACGCATTGTAATAAGGTGTACAACATATTGCCAATTCCCTTGTTATAACTGTGTGAGCGGACTTGCGCACTGAGGGTTCCGTACAAATTTTGTTTTTTTTTTTGTATTTGTTGTTATAGCGGCAACAGAAATACATCATCTGTGTAAATTTCAACTGTCTAGCTATCACCTGGTGACAGACAGATGGACAGACAAACCTCAGAGTCTTAGTTATAGGGTTTCCATTTTCACCTTACCGGTAATGTGTAGTACCCGACTGGCTGGCTACCACCCTCAAGTTGAAAATCTGTCGCCAAGCACCTATGGGTGTGTTCCAACAGCTGCACTTGAGAGCCAGTTCCCATTTAGGCGTTGTGTGCTTACCATCTTCGGCGACATCATCACTAACCATGGTGAGATTGCGGTCAAACACAACCTGATCCAAAAGTAAAAAAAAAAAAAAACCTTTGGGTACGGAACCCTAAAAAACTCAAAAGTATTAAAGAAATTAAGGGTTTTATATATACATATTATAAATACTGAGAGTTATACAGTTTGAGTGGGTGTTGGCGCTATGTCGGGTGGCAGGTGTTACAAATTTGATGAAGGGATTAAGGGCGGATTCGGATGCCTTCACGCCGCGCGTCCGACTAACCTATACCCTTCAGGATAACCTACATTGTGTAATAGGGTTTTACATTTCCGTTATTATTTCTTGATGGAACAATAACTTACGGATAATTTGATTTGAATTCAATTTCAGAGTTATTTGGTTCGAAGCTGACATCGTTTTTCAATTAAACTTGAGTTATTTCTCCAATTGATTACAGTATTTTGATGCGGATTTGTTTTTGATAGAAGTTTGATAAGCAGACAGCAGTAACCATAGGTACCAAATCTGGAAGGTATTTTTATACGGCGAACAGCTGCATTTAAAAAAAAACTGTGAAAATTAAAAACACATACCTATTTTATGTGTTTTATTATTATTTTATTGTTATAGATATACCATATATAAATATTTTATTTACAACAAATGTACAAAATATACAAGCAAATGTACAATTATAATATATAAAAAACTTCTTCGAGGCTGCCGCTGCCGCCGATCGGCAAGGTTCCCAGAAGGCTGGCAGCGTTTCCTCTTTGGATGGCCAAGCTGATGCGTTGGCGGAAAAAGCTCCCCGCCCGCCGGTCACCCGAGGCCTCGATAAATTTTTTACATAAAATATTTGCAAAACGACGAGCTTCAGACCCCCACGGACCCATGGTCTCAACCGCAAAAGGCATAAATTGATAATTTGGACAATAAATAATAATAATAATTATTATTATTATAAAGATATATGTTTTGTTTATAAGCTACATTATCACTGTCTGACATAGGCTTCGTTTTATTTAAGTTCCGGAACGCGGGTGAAACCGCGGGGACAGTTAGTATACAATATATATTTTACATAAGATTATCTGTGGTAATATTGGTAACAGATTGAACTGCTTCACAAATAGTTGTGGCGTTGAAATGTCCGTTTTAGAATTGCCCCAAGACAGTTCACGACCTAGTTCCCGAACAACTAAAACGAAACAATATTCAAATTATGCGGTTTTCAATGGCTAAACACACTTTGATTTTCTGTATAGTAAATAATAACAAATCTATTTAAGCTGTACTAGTTTTGGTTAGTGGTTTAATTTGCCTTTTAAGTAAACTAGTGCTCGCCCTCAGATCGAAATTCGACCAAATAGTTTTTAGGAAAAAAGTCTCTTCAATAACTGTCAATAAAAAAAAGTTTATCGGTTGACAAACACAGGACGATAATGCTATGCTTATATGTCAAACTTATGGTAGTGTGTGTGATGTTTTTTTTTAATTATAAAAAATATAAAAAAAAAAACATTTATTCCATGCACTGCAATTGAACTTTATCTTAAAAATACTGTTCTTATATACTTATTATTAACTTATTCAATTTTTTTTTTTTTACATGTTTTACATTTTGTTTACTCGGGTAAAGGCCTCCTCCAAGGCTTTCCATTTATCTCTGTTTGTTGCTATTTGCAACCAGTTTGTTAATAAAACAAAAAACATCATTCTATGTTTTTTTTTATTAATTTAATTTATTTCTAAAGGATATTTTATAAAAATATTAGCTTTCTGATAATTTTAGAAATGAAAGAACTGGTTCATTATCTATGTATTGGTACAGTTAACCATATTGATTTTAATAAGTTTTAATTAGATTTAAAAAAAAATAGTTACCATAAAATTGGCATTCCAACTAGTTTCCACTGTGCCAGGTTTCACGGACCGATCAAATATACACCATGCACAAGTGAATTTAAACCAAATTGCTAGCCGGATAGCGTTCAAAATAGTAGGATGTTTGTTTACGGGGATCTGAACACAAAAAACGCAAACTGATTTTGAAATTAATTAGGTTTGTTTTACGGTGTTTTTTTTTTATGTCACAAGTGACAACGAGGCAGGCGGGTTACCTGATGGTAAGTGACAACCGTCGCCTATAGACATTGGCAATACCAGGGGATTGCTAATATGTTGTACACCTTATTACAATGCCTTAGAGGCGAACTGGCTCTCAAGTGCAAATGCCGGAACACACCAACAGGTGCTTGGCGACAGATCTTCAACTTGAGGGTGGTAGCCAGCCAGTCGAGTACTACAAAGTACCCTACCACCGTGCTGTGGTTTCCTCACGATGTTTTCCTTCACCGAAAGCTCAAGCTCATTGTAGGATTCGAACCCACGACCTTCGCCGCGGTATCCGACGTCACTTCCCACTGAGCTATCATCGCCTTAAATTCGTGTTGATTTGCATGTAGAACTGGTGTCCGTGAAACCGCGGGAAGTGGAAAAATTAAGTAAAGAAAGAAAATGAAATCTCTTTGAACGCAATTTGTTTAATTAATTTCCATTTAAGTTAACAAAGCGCCTTGCCAAGATTTAGTTTCTTTAACCACGAGTTGGAATATAAATTCAGTACAACAAGTACTAATTTACTGTTTTATAATGAGTACTTACCACGGTAAATGTAGCGTTTAAAGTGCAGCTTAAATTTAAACCTTTTTCGACAGAAATTAAGGTACGTTTTTATTTATGAAGCCGCTTTTGCTAGTTTACTGCAATAGGGTTGTCACTTAGAAAATTGTTTGAGCAAGTGACTCTACATGACTGAAATTAACTGGTATTTTGGCTTAGTGGCTTGTCGGTTCTTGGCAATTGATTACTTTGATCTACTAGGTTGGTTCTCTTTTTAGATAAACAAGCTCAATATAATTAATAATTTGAATCGCGATTCCTCAAATACTATTGTTAAATGAATTTTTGGTAACACCATCCTCGCCTGCAAAAAAAAATGTGAAAGAAAATTAAAACTACACAAACATGAATGTGACAACCCTTGCACTTGCTAAAATCTGTTCGCGTAAACAGTAATATTACCCTAGTATATCATTTAAGTAATAATATTTTGCTTTAGATTGCGCGCTCGCCGCCCGCGGCTCCACACGTAAACCCAACTAAAACTAACGTGTATAATTTACTCATAAATAACACCTTGTATCGGTGGCATTGTAATTGAATTATGTACATGTAATTTATGGAAAACTAGTCTTAACACGCGACTCTACCGGCTTTTCTTCGCTCTGGTTCAGAAGACGAAGAAAAATATATTTATTTTTTGACGATAATACATTGAAGCCGATTCTATTGTTTATAAAATAAGTTATTTCATTCTAATACCAAAAAGAAGAGAAACATAGAAGACTTTTAGTCCAGTGTAATAAGTCCAATTAGACTAATTTCCAGTACAATACTTTGGTATGGTTATACTTTATTTATTTATTCAGAAAATCAACAGCGTTTCACACAAAAATCTAATAATTAAAATTATTACCATACAGTACGGCTAATTATAGATTATTCTTAAAATACAAATCATAAAATGTCTCAAAAAACCGTGTAAACACAAAATATATAAAAATACAAAAAGTAAAAAACAACCTTTTCTTAGAAAGATATACTGAGACTACAACAAAGATATACTGAGTAAACAACAAAATTGGCCATTTAACCGCAATTTTTAGGGTTCCGTACTTCAAAAAGTAAAAAAAGGAACCCTTATAAGATCACTTTCTTGTCCGTCTGTCCGTCCGTCTGTCCGTGTGTCACCACCGATTATCTCAGGAACGGGTGGACCTAGCAAGTTGAAATTTATACCAGATACTGAAATCTATAGTCCTTATTAGAGGTATAAAAATCAAGGTCCTGAATCAACACGATAAAAAGATATGGGCAATTTTAGATTTTTGCGAAAACTTGTAAGTACCAAAATTTACCTTAATTTTCAACTTTTTTTATTTTTTGGAATTTTTCCTTTACTTGTGCTGTAAGACCTGGCTCTTAACCAAAATTCACAGTTCTAGATCAACCGGAAGTACCCTATAGGTTTTGGGTTGAAAACCTATATGGTAGTTCCCGTTGACCTAGAATCATGAAATTTGCCAAAAAGCTAGGCGCCTTACAGCACAAATAAAGGAAAAATTCCAAAAAATAAAAAAAGTTGAAAATTAAAGGGTGTCCCCATATATACATAGTTCCACCAATTAAGATAGACCTCTGTGTTGTATCGGCGGTGATACAACTTAGAGGTCTAGCTTAATTGGCACATCCATCTGATCCCAAACTAAGCAGAGCTTGTATGGACAGACAACTGACAACATTTGTTCAAATACATAATTACACCCAGATACAACATCATCACGCAGATACATCCGCTGGATGGTTGCAAAACCGCGACCCGTAAACCGTTGAATCGCCGATCGAAACTACCCTACATAAAAATTATGCGGCTCAAGTGACCACGCCAACCGTCCCCTGATATAAAAACAAACATACGGACAGATAGTGAAATGTGTTCATAATGTTAGCAGGTATGAATTATTTATAAAGGCGGTTCCGTAACTCGATTTAGATGTATTCAGGGGCCCACATAATGTATGTACCCACAAATCCTGGCCTGCGTTATTCAGTCAGGACCTACCTACTTCAAATTAATCAGTAGTTTGTGTAACAGCAGTCTGCTTTGAGGTTATGCTCTTTGAGAATAATACTCTTCAATATTCAATCTTGTAAGATTTGCATTCATTGCTTCTAGTAATATACAGTTATATGGAAACGCGATTCTGTGATGTTTGTTAGCAGTTTGCTCTGTAATGGCTGGAAGGATTTGTATTTGGCACCGAGATATGTTATTTCCTTGAAAGTAAAAGGTATTTTTTATTCTGGAAGAGTTAGGCGTGTCATATAATACGTGACTACCGTCGCCAATAGCTTTATCAGGGATTGCCAATATGTTGACGACCTTTTTATAATGCCTCGAGTGCAACTCACAGATTTCACCGATAGGTGCTCGGCGACTTGGCGACTGGAGGCGTATTAGTAATTATTATCAATTCAAGTGAACTTTATCGAGTATTTAATGCGATAATCTAGGTAAATCTTTGATCGTTGTAGTAAAAAACAACTTCTTAGAACTATATATATAAATCCAAAATCCAAGCATCTTCAAAATATGTTATACAAAGTAAAGAAATATTTTATTATTAAATTATACTGAAATAGCTTAGCCAAGCGAATAATCCATTCAAATGCGTTCTTGTCGTCTACAAAATCGCAAACTTTTACCCTTTACTTACATAAATTTTGTTTAACTAACTTTGTAAATCTATATACAAATAGTTCTTGAATTTGTTTGGGTACTTTGTTATAGGACCATAAGTTGCCCCTTGAAAGAGTCCCCAACTTTGTTGAGCCGACTTACTGCTTAAATTGATGTCATACTAATACTATACATGTCATATTGGTTTGTTTGTTTGTCCTTTATACACGCAGTAAAGGAGCAACGATCGTGATTCGCATGGAGATAGTTTACAGGGCAAAAACTGACATTGGCTAGATATTCTCTTCATTGTAGAGATGTCAAATGCCTACGCGAAGTTTATGGGGAGAGTCGTGCATTGAGTTTGTGCTGTGAAGAAAAACATCTTGAGAAAACAAAAAAAAATCTTTCATGGGAATACTAGCTTCCGCCCCGCGATTTCACCCGCGTTCTCTAAGAAATTTAAATAAAATATATTTTGGACAGTGGTAAAGTAAATTTTCATTGATGAAAGATTTTTTAGAATCGGTTTAGTAATTCCAATGATTAACCCTTTACCTCTTTACAAAATCAGTATAGAAAAGAATAAGTGAAAATGAACCTTTAAATTAAGTTGAAATAGATGTTATACATAATTAGGGTAACCCTATGCGGTCAGCGCACAGTACACATTATCAGGATAATACCAATCGACGCCGCTGCCTTGTTTGTGGCTGACCTACGAACGATCTAAGTGCTTTGGGAAGGGACGAGGGGCAACCCTGATTCAATTTGTTGGCTACAAGATATTTGTTCGAGAATTTGTCTGAAGTCAATTTTATTAGCGGAGCGTTCAGTATCGTTTTATTGCTTCCATTTATTAGTAAATGGTCTGGTGTAACTATTTTAGCGTCAAATTCTTCTTAGTAGGGGGTAATTTTTGTTTTGTTGTTCTCAATTGGCTGGCTACCACCATGTTCCGGCAGTTGCACTGGAGAGTTGCCTTTAAGATATTTTAAAAATAAGACCGACAACACATTGGCAATACCAAAGGGATATTGCTAAACAGCACTTTATTGTGAATAATTGATTTAGGGTTTTTTTTAAATTGAAACTGACTGAAACAAACTTGATGATGTTTGAATGATCATACATTTGTAAATAATAGGTGAAACGCAACATTAAGAACCGAATTTGGAAGATCTAAGAACTAAACATGAACGAATATTCTTTAATTGACTGACAGGTATAATTTAATTTCTTTTATTTCTACATCATTAGGTATCAGAATTATTCTCACCTCCTAATTACTATATGCTTGAGTATAATCATAAAGAGATCTCGAACTATGAGAATTAGTGCGAGAATTTTCCTTAGGATTATCCTCATATACTGCGGTAAATAAATACATAATAACATTGAGGAACATTTCTTCCGAGAAAATTCTTGGGGTGAAATTAGCCGTGATGTAAGCAAATATTTCGACGCCCTTGTGTTTTTTCATTTATAACAATATCTATAGTATCTTCTAATACCAAATTTATTTCTTTTTACTGGCGTAAGTTTATGTAGCCTCCATTTTTAGTCTTCTACTGAAATAGAATACCAATAACTAAAATCCATGATAGCTGATGAGTACTGATAGGTTTGAGTCCTACAATAATCTTTAGCTTTCGGTGAAAGAAAAGATTGTAAGAAAAAACAGTATTAGAGATATTCGGCTATCATCTTAAAGTTGAAAATCTGTCGACAAAAAGGTATTGGTTCTGATAGAAAACCTGTTCCCTTCTAGGCTTAAAATTTATCATTTCCGGCCTCATCATCGCTAACTATGATGAGCTTATGATCAAACCAATACATAGTAAAAACAAGTAATTGCATCATGCACTTTTGTAGTTATTGTCTCATATCTTGGTACCACTGTTTCTGTTTTAGTTAATTTTTCTTTCCATAGTAGAGTTAATTTCGTTCTTCTTTTTTCTTGCACCAAAAAATGGAATTTATAGCCAGCATTTATCATTATCATTCGCCTGTCCTGTTCCTAATTATTTAGGGTCAGCGTAATGTGTAGGTACTTTTGTTTTATTTGGCCCTTCTATCCGGAATAAATAGCATCAACGGAATAAATTGTTCCGCAATAATTAAACTGCTTCCAAAATTGTACCAAAGATAGAGAATTTTCATAAAGAAATTCTAGCTGGAGTGAACTACGTTATTTGTTGAAGCGAACAACATTTCTATAACAAAGGAAAATTCGAGATACTGTAAAATACAACGCAAGTTGATCCTTAGTTCAACGAGGTACCTACCAACTCGCATATTTGAGCTTACTTTGCTAACAAAAGTTATCACAGACGATAGTTTTTGCCTTTAGGTAGCCGATGTTTTAGATCTAGGTGTACATGAAATGTGTCCCAATTTGCAACGGTACCAGCTGTGCTTACATTGAAATCATTTGTTCTAGGAATAAGGAGATCTAAGCCAATACATATAAGCTTAGTTTAAGCTAAACAAGTAGTTCTGTCTGAGTAAGCTCTTTGTATTGTTACAGAAGTCTTATAACTTTGACTACATCATGCCTTCAGCTTTTGGTCGATGAAATTGGATCATGATAATACAGTACTTTGTAGTACCCGTCAGCTACTGCTTTTATGTTGAAAATCTTTCGTCAAGTATTCTAGTAGTATTCATTTTCTACGTATCAACTTTGGTCATATCATCACGTTTCATGTTGAAGTTGTTGTCAAACCCAAAGCTAATTATAGTAAAACATATCGTAAGCTAGCAAATTAGGAAATAGGTTAAAGTAATTGCTGTTGAATAAAACACAAAACTCTATATCAACTATCGTTTTGAAATTTAATAAAAAGAAGCTGGTTTGATATGGCAGTCAACATCCCTATTTTTATGTCACACAACACAAAATAGAACCTTATTCAAACAAACTCTTAGTTTTAAATCGATTAGCATTCACAATCGCTGATAGTCTTAATGCCTGTTCTATCTACCAAGTTATAGATAACACAAATCCAAAGCCAATATTCCAAGATCCTTGAACGATTCTCGAAGTGCTATAACTCGTTCCACTTGACGGAGCGTTGATATCCAGCTCCGGGCGTCTCTCAAGCTTCACAGGTTCACGCTATTTGATGGTTCTATAAACGTTATGCGCTAGATTTACTTCACAATTTATTATTTCTGGTGTTGTTTAGAAGATTTAACTGTTGGATAATGTTGACGGTAATATAGATCGGTGCTTTTATGTTATCAATTGAGGAAAAGAACAGATAGATACATTTTTTGGTTTTCTTTGTACCACAAACTAATGAGACAGGCGGGTCACCTGATGCTAAGTGACTACTGTCTCCTGTAGACATTAGCAATACTAGGGGGATTGCCAATTTGTTGTAGGTACACTTTATTATAATGCATTGAAGATGATGATAGGAAAACAGTCCCAATTTTTTCAGTTAGGCGTTGCATGGTTTTTTGTGCCGGTTAACTGACAAACAAAATACATTTTTTATAAATATTAATCTAAATCACAAATCAATGACAAATACCAGCGACGGTACGCCATCTGAGATTAGCTTTGCCATTGACGGTCTTATCACTAATAATGATCTCCAGCCAATCTTTAGACGAGTACTTGTACTAACGATTGAAGATGGCGGAATATCTGAATCGTAAACTAATATTATAAAAGCGAAAACATTTGATTTATGTATGTTCTGTTCTGTAAACATTCTTTCACCTATAGAAAATCGTAATCAGCCAGAACATGGGCTATTGTTTTAATTTACTTGGGAACGCTAGTGAAATCACGGGGTTGAAAGCTAATTGAAGAAAAATACATTTTAAACATTTACTATAGATAAAAAGTACACACCGAGTGGTTCCTTTTTCAAATCTTGACATCATGCTTTCCTTATTTTCATTTATCCCATGCATATCGCCATAAAAATCTATTTCTCCACAAATAACTATAAAGATGGGGAATCCACTGTCGTATATTTATGTAAATTCACCTTTCAATAAAAAATCTGTCGCATGCTACCCCAAAACGAATGTTCAATAGATACTCTTTATAGGAAAAGAATACATCTACCACTGATTTGGGCTCCCCCAAACGTATCAATGCGGTAATTTTTCACGCGAAAATGTACCTTGTGTGACTTACTATAAGGTGAATGCCGTGGGCGTTTGAGGATGTCACGTGTTTCACCCCTGACTGACTCCACACTTCATTACCGCTAACGAGAGCGTTTCACCCCAACATATTATCGTCATTCTCTTCCAATTTCGTTTCCTCGTCTAAATTTAAAATTATCTCTGCTCTGGCATTTACAAAATTTTATTGTTTAATTATATTGAAGACACAAGCATATTCTTCCATATGGAAGTTTATTGAATTCAACGGGTTTTGAGTGGATAAAATTACTGACAATAATTTCGTCCGGCAGAACAAAAAAAATCTACAATTTTTTAACTAAATAGCAGACCAGTCGCCTCACAAGCAGCAACTGTTCATATTGTAATATAATAATAATCAAAAACAAATCATAATACATCCATAGAATAGACACGATTTATTTGGGAACAGAAATGATTATTATGACCAACCTGAACGTTTCAATCAAATAACTTATAATAACGAGTCTCTTGCTCTTTTGATCAGCATCTTGATGGGCATCTAAATTTGGTCTTCTACGGTCAATATCACATCACCTTATAACCTATATTTGTAAATGGATCAGAATATACTATTAAATATACGGTTCACGCATCGGACGACTGCCCCAAAATTTCAAATGAAAATAGAATTCCAGGAATCAAAATTCAAGTTAAAGTTCCAAATTTTGATTGGTTCTGGTTGCAATCACGTATGCTATGAAAAAATTTGTAGAAGTTATAATTGAAAGCACGTGCCGTTTCGAATCGAAAGAGAATTCGCTGCCCGAGGGATCATAACACATGCTAAAAATAAACGTGGCTTTTGAGGCTCGTCAACCCTGGCAGACAGACAGCAAAGTTAAGGACAATGGAATTGTTTACAAATGTTGGTGAGATAAAACATTGTGACGGGCTCGTTGTTAACTTGGCGAACACATCTGTCAAGTGAGAGACGCGACTGTGCTTTATCATGAGTTTGAAGTCCCGAATTCCTGATATAAAGTAAATGTTAGTTAGTACTTTGATTATTTTCGCCGTCAGTGATATTTGCGTCTGTCTTGAATTGTATCAGTTGATTGAATGTTTTCATGACGGCAATAACTCTTCAACTTCTAAATCGATGATATAAATCTATACGAATATTATAAAGAGAAAAGATTTGTATATAAGTATGATTGTAACGAATTGGCTCAAAAAGTACAGGACCGATTTTAAAAATTCTTTCACCATTTGAATGCTACATTATTCCAGATTAAAATAAGCTATATTTTATCCCGGGATAAGATAAGATCCCACGGGAACGCGGGTGAAACCGCGCGAAACAGCTAGTAAATGATATATTTAAAAAGAAATGACAGATTACTTTTTAAATTTAATTTGTCTTATACTTACCTATGTTTCATCCATTTTTAAATTAAAATAACTAAATCGATTGTAATAGTTTCTTCAACTATGTTTGCTACAAAGTTGTGTTAACCATGATTTTGTGATGAAAAATTATTGAATAAAACTATCTACTAACTGAGCTATCATCGCCTTAAAATCCTCAAGTTGAATCTAAAATCACCAAAGCATTGCTAATGTCTATAGGCGACTGTATTCACTTACCATAAGTCGACCCAGTTTCCTGGTTGTCAGTTATGGTATAAAAATATCAACTACACGGAGTATTTTCGTCTTAAATTCAATAAAGCGAAAAAGGTATATAAAAGCTTTCGCTCACGGCAACACTAAGCGCAGGCCGCGCTAGCAACACTTGACGAGGCGTCCAAAATACCGGCATACATTAATGTACTAGGGCTGTGAGCGCCTGCTTCACTACTTATCTCTTTGTAAGGTGCGAGCGACGTTTTATTTGTGAAAGAAAAGTGAACGTTTTGATTTTAGAACTGTTAGATATTTTTGTCAGCGTGTGTATCAAAAATGTTTTAGTCAAGAATTTATATTGTTATACTGAATCTTAAAATAAATCAATAACAACAATATAGATAATTTTAAGTCAATGATAGCTCAGTGGTATTGACGTCGATCGTGGGTTCGAATCCCACAATGATCTTGAGCATTCAGTGAAGGAAAACATCGTGAGAAACCATAACACGGTGGTAGGGTGTTATGGTTTGTCAGATGGATAGTCGGGTACTACAAAGTACCCTACGACTTGAGTAGTTGAGTACAGCTGCACTTGAAAGCCAGTTTCCATCTAGGCTTTGTGTGCTTACCACCATTGTCCAAATCATGACTTACCTTGGTGTGATTGCGGTAAAACACAAGCTTATCCAAAGTATAAATAAAATTGAGATTTTGCAATCTCCTTTTTTATTTTAAAACTTAACTGTACACCGACTTTTATAATGAGAACTTTAGTGCTTTAAACTAAGACTACTAAATTTTTTATTAGGTACAAAAAGTTTTAGTCCGCAGTTTCCATCCCTTGCGCAAAATCTGAGACAAAAATATTATTTTTTAATTAAGAGATAAAGTTTACCACGTCGTGGCTACCTAAGACTTAATATTTGATTAAAATGCGTACATAATTTTACTCTACGGGCAACATTTGCGAAATATTTTTGTTACTAATGCCTACTTCTAAATTATACTATAGGGTACATAAAGTTTTTAAAAACCTATAGGCTGACCCCGCGGTTTCACGATAAAAGGATCCTATCTCTTTTTCCAGGATATAATCTATTTGTGTGACAAGTTTCACCAAGATCGGTTAAGTAGTTCACTGCGGACCAACATCGTAACACGCCAATTTTTGGTAAGCTGTATACAGTATGTCCAGTAAATGGTATGACAAAGTAAAGGGAGAGATAGGCGGTTCACCTACCAAATATTCAAAAATAACCTCACTAAAATTGTTACTATTTTAGAGATATTTAATATTTAAGGTGTGTTCCGACAGCTGCACTTGAGAGCCAGTTCGCCTTTAAGGCATTGTAATAAGGTGTACAACACATTAGCAATCCCCTGGTATTGCTAATGTCTATAGGCGACGGTTTTTACATACCATCAGGTGACCCGCCTGCCTCGTTGTCACTTGTGACATAAAAGCAAATGTAAAAATTCAAAAATCAATACTTAAAAATCTGAATCAAAAAATGGTGACATTTTTACTAAAGTAATTTTTGTATATTTTGGACGTGACTCGCCCACCCATCCCCCCTTAATTTTGTCGTACTATTTACTTACCGGACACCCTGTATGTATGAAAAACGCCAGGCGAATCATTTGAAACAGTTTATTACTATGTCCTGTCCCCACAATGTAAGCACACAAAACCTACGACATTCTATTATATAACGCAGGTGAAACAAAATTAGCTAAAAAAACCTCCAACATAAATCAATGATTCGTGAGTAATTGGCGTAGACAGCCACTTCTTTTCATGGAAAAGAGGAGAAAAGGGGAAAATATCACATAACGAGACGGCCACCTGGGGCGTTAATCTGTGAAGTTGTCCATCACTTCCCCCTTATCCCCCCACCTGAAAGCCGACCCATAAAAATGCCATTAACCGTGCAAAGCTGCTCTCCGATAAGTAGTGAAGGAAACTACAAGAATGGGGTAAATAGTTTGGCAGTTAGATCCTATGGAATATTTAAAAAGGACACTTACTATCCCTTTCTAATAGACGAACTTTAACGGACCGGTTGACGATCCCGAGTTCTATTCCCAACTAGGAAATACATTTGTGAACTTTTTGGCGGAAACTTGCGAAGTGACATTGCGTTTTGAATTTAATTATGTATTTTGAGTTTTATTGAATTATAACTGTGGTGTTTTGTCCACTAAAGATCAATCTAAGTGCACAAGTGGAGTGAAGTGAAATGAAATGAAAGCGTGTATCGTGACTTTTCAGGTTGTTCCAAAAAGTCCTAGGGTATAAACTAAATAAGTTTCTTTGAATTTGTATGTATTCAAGACTTTAGAAATCAAGGCAGTTTACTACAAGTTTGAAATAGGCATTTACAAGCAAGAGCGATACAATGTTTCTTAAAACATGGTTACTTAGATGAAGTTGATGAAGCTGAGGCGATGATAGCAGATGCTAATGTGTTGTACACCTTATTAAGGCGAACTGGCTCTCAAGTGCAATTGCCGGAACACACCAACAGGTGCTTGGCGACAGATTTTCAACTTGAGGGTGGTAGCCAGCCAGTCGAGTACTACAAAGTACCCTACCACCGTGCTATGGTTTCCTCACTATATTTTCGTTCACCAAAACCTCAAGCTCAATGTAGGATTCGAACCCACGATCTTCGCCGCCGTATCCGACATCACTACCACTGAGCTATCATCGCCTTTCTGTGTGGCATAGCAGAACGAAAATCCTAAAATAAGTAATATTATGAATTTACAACAATTAACATTATTCCTCAAAGCGGCTTCGTTGGACTACAAATCAAATTTAACCCTAAAGTCACTCAACATAAATAACATAATTGAAGGAGACTCCACTAAATCGTCTACCAAATAAATAATCTTTTCAGATGGAATATTTAATAGAGTATTTACCCGCGAAAATGTTATAAATAACATAGTATATCGAACATTTTCAGAGTCTCTTTGATGTGTAAATTGCTATGTTGATGGATAAACATCAAAAGGAGATGAACTATGTAAAATCTGCTTTTGTGATGTACACAGATTTCGCCTTATGGTTTCAGCTCCTGAGGGAACTGTGCGTTAACTGGTAAAAGCCTATGTGTATTGCAAAATTCTCTAAACCTCGTCGAAACATGAAAAGAGAATATATATTAAATTTAATTTTAGTTGAAAATATTTTCCATCATCGAAAGCTAAAGTCCTAATTAGCATTCAAACTCAACTTTCGCTTAACAAACGTCATTCTGCTAAACATGTTTGAGTAGCTGAATTATCAACGGATTTGCAGCAAATGGCTTCGTTTTACAATTCTACGATGGCATTACTCCCGCGAGTATGCAAAACGTTGGTTTTTATACCATTTAGTACAATTCCGAGACGGTTTTTATACCATTTAGTATAATTCCGAGACGGTTTTTATGCGATGCCCAGTGTTGAGCGCTTACTATCTTTTACTAAAACAGTTGTTGCTTTTGAAATTATACGCGAGCTGAAACTTTTTTTTTAATTCTGGATAAGCTTGTGTTTGACCACAATCTCATCATGGTAAGTAAAAATGTGGCCAAAGATGGTAAGCACATAAAGCCTAAAAGGAAACTGGCTCTCAAGTGCAGCTGTTGGAACACACCGATAGGTGCTTGGCGACAGATTTTAAACTTGAGGGTGGTAGCCAGCCATCCGAGTACTACAAAGTACCCTACCACCGTACTGTGGTTTCCTCACGATGTTTTCCTTCACCGAAAGCTCAAGCTCGTTGTAGAAAATACAGATATGCGCCGCGATATCAGACGTCTACCACTGAGCTATCATCGCCTTAAAATTTCTTCTACTTCTTTTTTACTAGTATTATAAAGAGGTAAAGTTCCCACTGAAAACCAGCGTCGTAGCAACAGGTCTACCCTTGTGCTGCGACATTATGCTGAGTGGGAAACCTTTTCAGCTCCTTAGATATAATAACTCTTCTATTGTTATTTAATCTCTTATGTAATTTCCTGTATTGAGCTGAATAAAAGTTTTTCTATTTTATTCTAAAGTTTGCGAGTTTTTGAGGTTGAACTACTGGATCTACTGAACCGATTTTGAAAATTCTTTTACCAATAGAAAGCCACGTTATTTGTGAGTGTCTTAGGCTATATTTTATCCCCAGAAAAGATAAGATCCCATGGGAATGTGAAGTACAGCTAGTATAGTAAATAAAGTTTTTAATGAAATCTCAGCTGTATGACGGTTTTATGTAACTATACCAATGTCGTGTAATAGTTCTATTACCCGTCTAGTTATTACAAGTCGTAAAGACTTTCTTGTCCTTGTATTACGAAAGGAGACAACATCGTGCGCACAGATCATGAAAACGAGGGGGTGTCATATGATAATAAGGTGTACTGAGACGACATTTTTAATGTAGGTGTTTAGATTTTATTAAAAAAAGAGTGTTTAGCTTTAGAACTCTCATTTATTACGTGAAGGAATAATATATAAGTGTAATTAAATTGCTTTTATTACATGTTTCATTAATTATGCCATTGATTTATTTAGCAGGCTGGCACTTTGTAAGGCCTAGGTGCGTTGGCAAAGAGCTCCCTGCTCGCCACTCTCTCAGGGCCTCTATATTTTGTTTTACTAAAACACGTGGTTGCGATTTTCAGACTTCCTCGAACTAATGACTTAATTAATATTGCAGCAATGTTAATGATGAAATTATTCGAGTTAAGCAAAGGTAATTAAACGAGCGTTTCGCTATAGTTAAATATACCTACTATACTACGAATAAGTAATAAATCAGCTACTATACTATGACATAGTAAACTTACTTTTATTGTATAAGAGGAATGTAACACCCGAATCAAACCTATGTAGTTATGGAAGTAATAGTTTTTATGGTGTATTAGTATTTTACATTTTAGAAATATGGTTACTAAAAAAAATACTACAACTAAACACAATTTTCAATATGACCCATAATAATTTACACAGACAATCTCCTTGTTTTCATGAGCCATGTTCATTAGTCTTTTAGTACCTATACTGTGTAGTAGAAAAATACAAGATATAAGCTGTATGCCAGACGAATAGTAAGTGTATAGAGGCTTAGTTCGCTCTGTCGCATAATCTGTAGTTAAAGCTTAGTATCTGAGGACTTTTTGGTTTTATTTTCATTAAATTTGTGTATTTTGAGGCGTTTTGAATAATATCGATAGTGTTTTGTCGTTTTTAATCTAATAAGTGCATAAGTGAAGTGAAATGAACGTTTGTTCTAGAGTTAGTTATAAATAGTGTAACTAACCACTTTTATATAGTACTAGTTTTCCGCCCCGCGGTTTCACCCGCGTTACCGAAGGGTCTTATCCTTTCCCGGGATAGAAAGTATTCTACGTGTTATTCCAGGATATGGTCTACCTATGAGCTAAGTTTCATCAAAATCAATTGAGCCGTTTTTGCGTGAAAGAGTAACAAACATCCATCCAAACATTTACATTTATAATATTAGTGGAATAAATTAATAAATAAATATCCTCGGACATTTTTCACACACGACTATATGATCCCAGACTAAGCAGAGCTTGTAATATGGAAACCAGATGACTGATATACTACATATACTACTTTTTTTTTGTAAATACATACTTAAATAGATAATTACACCCAGACTCAGAACAAACAGACATGTTCATGCACACAAATGTTTGTCCTGGGTGGGAATCAAACCCACGACCTGCGGCGTGATAGACAGTGTGTTAACCAACCACGCCAACCGGCCCGTCAAAATAGAATAGATTTCCATTTCCCACAAAATTGAGTGCTGGCCCCAAAAAGTGATTGAAAATATAACTCTCTTTACAAGAACCATTGTCTGTGAATATAAATGGAGGTCTGTTTGCAATTTGTTGCTCGTTAGCTTTCATTTCAGCCCAAATTAGTAACTATGTACCTAGCTTTATTTTTATCGCTTTGAACTTTATCGTAATCCTAATAGGACCTATGTTTACTTCTTTTTAAGTATTTTATATTTTATTCCTAGATGTGATCTATCTCCGTGGCAAGTTTCATCCAAATCCGTTCAGCCGTTACGAAGCTGAGTGGTAGATAACACACACCAACTTTAGCATTTAAAAAATGATCTCATGGAGTTTTTTTACTGGTTTTTCTCAGTTGAAATGTTTTAATGTTTCTTTTATTCTTTCTTCAGTTATCTATTTAGATTACATAGGTAGATATTATATTCTTTGACTATATATACCATTTAGTTTGAATTTTGGAATCATCTGAAATACTTTTAGCTTATGATGATACATTTTGATCACGTAGGTAAGCTTTGATAAAAGCGTTTTCACGAAGAAAATTAGAAATTGGCCAAAAAAGTTCTGTCGCTACTATTCAGATCTTTTCTATAACAGACAAAGTTAGGAAATAGAAATGCGTATTGGTACAGTCTGAAATGGATTATTTTATGAAAGAAATATTTGGTAAATTGGTAAAGTTTCGAGTGTTGGGCATAAAACAAAGTTGGTTCAGACCCAGGCTGTTCTTACGTCAAGATTTATTTCAATCTATTTTACTTGTCTAGATTTGATTTAAGAATTTTACAAAAAATTGGAGTAATTAGTTGTTCCTAGGACAATGTAGTTTGACGCGGCGGTTTTTCATGTTACTGGTCGTGGGTTCGATTCCCATCCAAGACAGACATTTGGGTATATGCACATGTCTGTTTGTCCCGAGCCTCGGTGTAATTATCTAGTTAAATATGTATTTCAAAAAGCAGTTTATCAGTTATTTGGTTTCCATAATACAAGCTCTGATTAGTTTGAGATCAGATAGGCTTTATAAATATTAAGTTCCATTCTAATATCCTTCTAAAATGAAAATGTGAGAGTTTGTATGTTTGCTGTCAAAAATGGTTGAATAGATTTTGATGAAACTTGACATACTTCGGTAAAGATAAGATCCTCCAGGAATGCGGGGTTAGTTAGTAACGGAATTAATGGTGAAAATCTAGTAAATAAATATCCAGTAAGCTTTAACGTCTTCCAAACAGCTCGAATCCAATATCGTATTATTTTTCCTATAACGTACGGCATCATACCGGATTTATTCGAAACCCGAGACCTCACAAAGCCCATGTGATTTTTGGCGTTAGAAGTAGATATAATTCAATATCCAAAACAAATTGAACGAGACTATTTCACAGTAGAATACGTTAAGAATTCGTCACCTATGACAAATAAAATTCGCCACCTTTGCACGGTGGTAGGGTACTTTGTAGTACCCGACTGGCTGGCTACCACCCTCAAGTTGAAAATCTGTCGCCAAAACACCTTTCGGTGTGTTCCGACAGCTGCACTTGTTCAATCCTTGTATGTATATTGATATGTAAGTAAAATACGCGCCATCAATTTTTTTATCTATGGCCGAACGTCCGGCGCCGCTCGCGCAGCAGTGTGCTCCCGGTACTCATAGTGCTAAGACATAACTCAGTTTTTTTAACATAATTACCACGTCTGTGTTAACAACGTTTGTTCAACGTCGTGGATATTTTGATAGACGTTCTATCAACCAAAAACATTATTTTACCACTACTAGCTGTGCTCATTAAAACTAGCTGTATAGTGGTGCGCCGTGAAGCTGACGCCTGGTTCCTGGATTGGCCTTGGTCGTACCTGGATGCTAAGGTTGGTGGAGCTTTATTTGCATTTCAATTGCATCAAGGAATCATCTCGAAATACCTCATACAGTCCATTTGCTAAAACTATACATTTCACACCTGCGAACCTCTGTACAAATCGTACAGCACTTGAGAGCCAGTTCCCATATAGGCTTTGTGTGCTTACCATCTTCGGCCACATCATCACTTACCATGGTGAGATTGTGGTCAAATACAAGCTTATCCAGAATTGAAATAGTTATAGATAGTGCACTCTTTTTCCTAATTCCTTACAGTTTTTTTTTTACATTTTATGGGCTTGCGTTTGGTCACTGACCTGTCAATGAAGGACGAAGTGCAAGTCCTTTAGTATTTTTTGCTGTCTATATTACTATGTGTAAGATATGTATATGGGGCGATACAACATACAACACTAGCGAAAGGATGTACTTTTAAACTTTAAGGTATTAGTAAAAAAAGTGGGGCGCGTCTTCGTGGATGGCACTATTTATACCATTCGGTAGAGTTGGTAACGTAACGTAACGTAACGTAACGTAACGTAACGTAACGTAACGTAACGTAACGTAACGTAACGTAACGTAACGTAACGTAACGTAACGTAACGTAACGTAACGTAACGTAACGTAACGTAACGTAACGTAACGTAACGTAACGTAACGTAACGTAACGTAACGTAACGTATGCTTATTTATGCCTGTGATGTATGAAGAGCCAATTTTTATCAAAAGTCTAGGTAGGTACTCAATGAGTTCTTCTTTTTGCTTTAATCCTATTAAATTATAAATGCAATCATTTGTATTTAACGAATATTTGTTACCACTTTGAAAGGGGATGATTGAGTGGTAGTCAGCCAGTCGCGTACAATAAAGTACCCTACCACCGTGCTATGGTTTCCTCACATTGTTTTCCTTCACCGAAACCTCAAGCTCATTGTAGGATTCGAACCCATGACCTTCACCGCGGTATCCGACGTCACTACAACTGTGCTATCATTGCCTTAGTATGTTCTTGATATACAATTATGTCATTTAATCTTAGTTATTAAATGAAGAATCACATAAATCTGAAAGCATTCAAATAAATTACTTACACCAACAAATATCTGGCAGACTGACTACGGCGACTACTCGAAAACATTGACGTAAAGAGGTGACCTCTCGAAGTTAAACTCGCCTCTCCTTACCTTTCACTCCCTCTAAGTGTTGCCATCTGTAGAGCTACAAGTTTTACCATTTTCATCTATTTGTAACCGTATGAGCTCGAATAATCATTGAACAGGTGCAGCACGACGCCCAAATTTTTATTCATATGGAATAAAATTATTTTTATATTACGTTGTTAAAAAAAGCCCGGTCGCATTTAATTTTCTAGCCAATATGGTAAACAGCATTGTGCATCGTAGAATTTAAACACTCAAATTAGTAGTAATCTTTAACTATTCGTACCCATAATAAGTTCTTAAAGGATTACAAAATTTTCCGTATCGATAGTCGACTTTAAAGTCAATACCATTCTCAATAAAGCTTCGGCTAGCTATTCTATTTCAAATGTTTTCGAAGATCTGCCCTTACAACACTTACTTGATGCAATTCTTTATCAAACAGTACATCCTGAATACGAGTAATCTAACAAATCTGAATCCAGTAATCAACTGGAAAGAGTCACATGTTTATTAAAAAAAATACTCATAGGATCTACCGTGAATTCGTGAAATTAATTGTATTTTGCAATATTATTTATATGGCATTTTTTGACCACCTTATCACCATGATCATCAATGAGAGAGGCTTTTGATTTGTAATCTATCCCTATGAGATGATTCGTGAAACATTTTTACTATTTCTACAGCTAAAATTATTTTCCCAAATTCGTTGCCTCGGATCTGGTCACACTGTCTCCCCTTCGTATAGGTCTTGTCCAATATCTGACGAAGGATAGCCTCGGTGTGGGTGTCACGTCACTGTCACACACACATACGGCAGCCGAGTCACAAGCATCGATATATGAATAGTGACAGCGTTAGAGCTAAAAATTCCGACGCTACACAATATTATAAATGTGAAAATTTGGATGTTTGTCCCTCAATAACGGCAAAAACGGCTGAGCGGATTTGGATGAAACTTGGCACAAAGGTAGATCATATCCTCGAATAAAACAAAAGATACTTTTTATCCTGGGAAAAGATAATATCTCTCGGGAACACGCGTGAAACCGCGAGGCTAGAAAGTAGTCAAAAATAAGTTCTTTTTGCTCAATTTTTCTCGAAAAAAATTAAAATAAACTATTCCTTTTTGGGATTTCTATAGTAAAAGGTGTTTTACTTGACAAACCACCTGGTATGGAGAAGAGATAAGACAAAGATAATGTCAAAGACGTTAGTATTACGAGTATCAGATAATTAATTAACAATCAATTAGTATTTAAGGAACATAATGTGAGAGACAAAAAACAAAAGAAGTAGTAAAAGACGTTTTATCAAATTGAATACGCTCTTTTGTTGGCCTTTTTAGTAATCCCAGACTGTTACATAGATAAAACAAATGCTTTGTTTCGTTGACAAAACAAAAAAACATCGGTGGGAAGACAAAAGTCAACATCAAAAGGTTTAGTCTTACTTTAAATAAACTGTACAAAGGTTTTGACCAAGATCAAACTGAATAGAGCCTAGCCAAACTGTACTAAATGTGAAACATTGTTCAACATTTTTATTTCGCAAGGGAAATAAATGTAAGAAAGTTGTCGGAGACAGATCACATCTGTGGGTGACTGTACAAAGCACTAAAGCTGGGTGCATATTTTCAATTTCAAAATAGGATTAGTTGCGATTTCTTGTTATAGTTTGTGATGATGTGGCCGTGGGTGGTAAACACACAGTCTTAAAATATGTATTGAGAAATCCATAGTTACTCTTTCATCTTCACGTAACTTAATTTTTTTACATTGACTAATCAAATTTATTTATTAATAAATTGGGAACTCCCCTAGTATTGCAATGATTTTTTATTTTTTTTATACCTACCACAAGTGACAACGAAGCTGACGGGTCACCTGGTGGTAAGTGACTACCGTCGCCTATAGACATTAGCAATATCAGGGGGATTGCCAAAGTATTGTACACCTTATTACAATGCCTAAAAGGCAACTGGCTCTCAAGTGCAACTGCCGGAACACACCAACAGGTGCTTATCGACAGATTTTCAACTTGAGGGTGGTAATCCCTTGTTGGTGGTGTTTTATCATCAGGTAGAAAATAAAAAAAATGAAGTACCTAGTTTTAAACGAAACATAATCAATAAATCTTAGCTAGCTTGTTTTTATTTTGGACAAGCTTATGTTTTTCCACCATTTCACTATAGTTAGTGATTATGTGGCAGAAAGTAAGACACACAAAGCCAAAATTAACCATAAACATTGAAATACATATAAAAAAAATACCGAATATCATATACCTGTTTAGGACATGCGAATTACCTTGAGTTGCAAAAGGCCAGTCTCTTAGCAAATCAATTAATTAGCCAAACCTTGATTTAAAATCCTGGCATACAGTAAAATATAATTTTAACAATGAAATTGTCGATCAATTAAAATCTGAGAATAATCGTATGCACGAACCTTAAACACCGGTTGTGGAGTAAGCTCAATACAATGTACCTATGTCACACACTGAAATGTCAGAGTTGAATATCCTTAGAAACCCTTGCCTTATATTTAAAGAAATAAAAGCCATCTTCACTATAAGAATGTTTGAAATATCTTGATTCATTTATTAGTAGAATTGTTCGTTTGCTTTCGACTTATTTTGAACTTGAAAGCATTAGCTAGTTAGAGGAGTTCTACAGAATACTTTACTATCGTTCTTTACCCAAAGTCCTAATTCAGTGAAAAAATTCTAGTAAGAATAATAATTTAATAATTTATTTTATTTTCTCTCACAGAGCAGGTTACATAAATCGGTTTGCTAACAATTGACACACTGCAAAAGACCTGATTTGTGAGAGACTGGTGCCTGAGTTAAGTTTAAAAAAACCTGTATTACAGGTCACCAGTGCCCCACCTCACAGATTGATTACAGATAGAAACATATCAACAAAACAGACATTTTTTTTTTTTTATTCTAGATAGGCTTGTGTTTGACTACACTCTCACTATAGTAAGTGATGATGTGGCCGAAGGTGGTAAGCGCACAAAGCCTAGACATTTAGTAAAATAAAAAGCAAGAAAAACAAAAATAATAATGTGACATGATAACATTACCTAGTGTGTGTGTGTGTGAGCGTGTGTGTGTGTGTGTGTGTGTGTGTGAGACAGCTAGTGTAGATATAATTGATGCTAAATACTTTCACGAGCCACAAGTAAAGGTGTATAATGCACGAGTAAGTACCTAAACTTTAAAATTACCTACAATTTAAATAGACTTGCTTAAGTAACCGATTATTTTATTTTGTTTAATCATAACAATTGACACGCATATTATAATACAATAAGAAATAATAAAACGATAATACTACATCTATGGAACGTAATTAAGTACGATTTATTCGCTTAAATTCTAGAACAAACAAGCTAATCTGGAAGATTAAAGAGGATATTATGTGGGCTTAAATGGAAAAAATGGCGGTATGTACTTCCTTAAGCTTTATAGGAAAATAATGTTATAAAACCCAAGCGAAATTAAATATAAAATTTGAAACATCCATTTGCCATCAAGTTGGAAATGAGGTTAGAGATATTGTATAAATTAAGTTGGTCTGTTGGTCTCATTTGAGGTTTGCAAAGCAGTTTGTTTCTTTTACTTTGGATAAGCTTGTGTTTGACCACAATCTCACCATGATTAGTGATGATGTGGTCATAGGTAGCCCACAACTAGAAGGAAACTGGTTCTCAAGTGCATCTGTCGGAACACACCGATAGGTGCTTGGCAACAGACTTTCAACTTGAGGGTGGTAGCCAGCCAGTCGGGTACTACAAAGAACCCCACCACCGTGCTGTGGTTTCCTCACGATGTTCTCCTTCACCGAAAGCTCAAGCTCATTGGAGGATTCAAGCCCTCGCCTTGGTCGAGCTTCACCTTCGCCGTGGTATCCAACGACACTACGCTATCATGGGCTTAAAATTGTGTCAAATAGATTGACAAATCTTGAAAAGCTTGTCTAGTATTCTGAAATTCCTCTATTCTCTAATTGAAAATCAAATTATTGACAGAAATGGACCCGCGCAGTTTGTATTCGGTGTTGATTGGTAGTAATTTATACATGTAACAAAACGCCATTCCCAAATAAATCAAATAAGGCAAAAGGGGCATCACGGTTCAGCAATTTGAACGAATTTATCAAATCTGGCGCAAATAAATTTGCGTAGGAACACAAACAGCGATCGGATTACTTTAAAACTATTAGGGTGTTAACAGAGTGGATGCTTCAACGGAAAATTGAACGCTATTCGCTCTTGCTATGAATTTAAAATAAGGCAATATTGACTCTACTGCGGGATATTACCAAGTACCTATTGAAAATAGTTCACCTAGAAAACCTTGTGTATTTCAAGCTATAATTTAGCAGAACTAGCTGTCCCCCGGGGTTTCACCCGCGTTGCCGTGGGATCTTATCATTTACCGGGAATAAATTATCATATATCTTATCCAGGATTTAATCCATTTGCGTGGAAAGTTTCAACAATATCGGTCTAGTAAATTCTGAGTTCATTGCGGACCAACATCGTGACACGTTATTTTAACTCTAATCAGTTATTTCTTAAACTTGATCAAGCTAATATTAATGTCAGATTGTGATACTGTTTGTTGATTCTTGAAAATAAATAAAAAAAAAGAAATACCTAGCAGAATATAAATTTTAAAAGGTGTTGTGTACTTGGATGATTGTCTAGTGTCTTCGAGCAATATTGTAAAAAAATACTAATAAAAAAGATTCTGAAATAGTTATCAAGCAAAGTCGACATATTTTTTTAAACTTTTTTTATTTTTAGATAAGCTTGTGTTTGATCGCAATCTAACCATGATAAGTGATGATGTGGCCGAAGATGGTAAGCATACCAAGTCAGAAAGGCTAGATGGGAATTGGCTCTCATGTGTAACTGTATTTGGCGATGGAACACACCAACAGGTACTTGGCGACAGACTTTCAACTTTATGGTGGTAGCCAGCCAGTCGGGTACTACAAAGCACCCTACCACCGTGCAAACTTTTTTTGCATTGGCTGTTTGGTTTTGGGTTCCAACAAAGTAACTGTTTTTATCCCTGTTTAATTTTAAATAACTTAAAAGTCCGAACCTTGGCCCACGCACTTCGGTATTTTCCATAATAACTTTGGTGTTTAAGTATTGGAAAAGTATTAAAACTTTTAAGAAGTTATCAATTTTATTACTTACCCAAACGAAATAACACAATGCAATATACAAGTTTCATAAAATTTATTACCCAATATTGGCCGTAACAAAGATGTTGTTTATTCAATCAATATCAAAATTTGACAGTCCGTTTACAGCTAATATTCAAATGTATTGTAAGCTGTTGTTCCCGTGGGATCTTATCTTATACCGGGATAAAATATAGCCTATGTTAATCTGGAATAATGTAGCATTTGTATGGTGAGAATTTTTAAAATCGGTCCAGTACTTTTTGAGCCAATTCGTTACAAATCTTTATCTCTCCTCTTTATAATATTAGTAAAGATAACTTGCTATCCCCCGTGATATCACCCGCGTTCCCGAGGGATCTTATCTTATATTTTATTCTTGGATATGAACTACCCTCAAAATCCTTTCTGGAAAGCTAAAGAAAGTTTTTTTAGACTCAGTTCAGTAGTTCCAATGATTACCCCCTACAAACAAACTAATAAAAATAAACCTAACAATATTATTGGTATCAATAAACGTAGAATGCTTTACCAAATATCATGTTAAAATGATGATTGCTAAATTATTTACAGTTCATTGTATACAACTGTTTATCTGTCTGTTGCGCAGCGCGGATCGATTGCGTGTACTAATATCATAGAAATTGAAATGAATATCGAGAACTGCTCTCGAATCGCTATCAAGATTACTCGTAAATTGTATGTGACTATAGTGTTGCGCATTATGTAATTAAAGCTATTCGTGTTTTCTTATCTTTTCGCGGGATAAAAATTTAGCTTATGTGACTCAAGAATAATGTAGCTTTCTAATGATGATAGAATTTTTAGAATCGGTCCTACTCGACCGATTCTAAAAATTCTATCATCATAGATTTTTGAGTTAAATCGTAACAAACAAACAAAAAGTCAAATCTTTCCTATTATAATATTAGTATAGATTTTTCTTCTTTTACTTCTCATTTTTTATTTTCCTTTTCTTCTTGTCCTTATGCCACGCTAGATGGGGTCGGCACAACATGTTTTCCTCTTCCACTCCGCTCTATCACTAGTCGTCTCTGTACTCATTGCTTATTAAATTAGCTGTCCGCCGCGGTTTCACCCGCGTTCCAGACTATAATCTATCTCTGTGCCAAATTTCATCCAGATACATTCAGCCGTTCTGGCGTAAATGAGTAACAAACATACATCCAAACATTTACATTTATAATATAAGTTGAATACCTAATGGAGGCTAATATAAGCTACTTCTACATTATAACAATTTAATTTCAATGCCCCTGACTAATCAGTATTAAAGTATTTACTGACCTGGGACACGTTGATCAGTTTATGGTAACTATTGATTTGCATTTTGTACGAGTGGTGTTTTAGAGGGAATTTGTAATGAAGCGTATCATGCACTACTATAATTTATACAACAAATAATAAATAAAACTATTGCTGTGCCCTAACAGGGTTTCATGTTTGTACCATCACCAATTTTGTACCATCTATATGTTACCATGAACGCAATAAAGTTTGAAGTTTGAAGTTTGAAGTTAAATGAAAGTTGACTTTTTGGAGGTAACTTGTATGTTTGGTGGTGTTTTGTCTAATAAAGATCAATCTAAGTGCACAAGTGAAGTGAAATGAAATGAAAGCATGTATCGCAACTTTTCAGGTTGTCCCAAAAAGTCCGTGAAAAGCTTTTGTGCCGCCAATTTTACTTAAGCGTGACTGGACTTTTACGGATGAGGACTAGACTTTACAGTGAATGTGACATAAAAGAAGAATATTTAAAATAAAGAAATGGCTTAAAGGTCCTAGATACAAAGCCAAAAACCTTAAAAAAATAAGTGCTGATGAAACCGCGGGGGACAACAATTTTTTAAATATAGTTAAGGGTTTCTTACCAGGGCTAGCCATGACGTTGTTATAGGCTTTGTAAAAGATCGATAGCATACTGTAAATCCCTTTGGTATTAGTTCTCAAAGGAACTGCGGATATACACAGATAGTATGGCTGTAAAATGTATTTATGATCGTTACTAAGGTACTTAATAGCACTGCCACTTAGCTTTCATCGCCTGTACAGATAATCCTAATATTACCATTTTTACTTTTTGGGAATAAAAAGTTTTTCACCACTTAGGTACCGAATCTTAATCTTGTCATTATTTATTGCCTCAATATATTTCTTCTGCTTCGAAGCCTAAAGTAATTTAAGGCTGTTAAGAGATAAAGGGATTTATTAAATCCTTTCATCTCATGAGAAAAATATACAGATTAATTTGCCAAATCACCTCAAAATTCTGTTTTAGTAGCTGATTATAAAGTGCCTATTATCAAAAAGATTACCACACTGCACAGCTTTTCATGAAATTGCTCGTATTATCACACACAGAAGACACAGTTGTGAATGAATTTACAACATTGCCCTACAGGGCAGAACGCTTATAAGAGCCAAAGGAAGTGAAGCAGCTGAAAGAATAGAATTTTAGAAGCCCTGTATGAAATTCAACTAAACCCTGCTATTAACCGAATTGGAGAAATCGTCGAAAGATTTCTGAAGGTCTTCATTTCGAACGGCGCGGTCGACGCGTTCGGCTGCGATAAGTGTGCGATTAAAGTCATTAAAGACAGTATGTAATACGTTTAGAGCCGATTCTTCAATCACTGGATAAATCTTGGCTAAGCTATTCGTCTGATATGTCCATACAAAAACTGTTCTTATTTCAAATTAACAGCCAGAAATAGCTTATCTAGCCATTGAAAAATAAAGTCATTAGTTACTCGTTTCATAATAGTCAATCGGAACAATGTACGAGTAGTCCAGAACTATCTATATTACACTCGGCTAAAATGCAACAATGAGCAGAACAATTTTGCTTAGCAACAAAGAATTTAATTTATCAATGTGCAATCAGATACGGGAGGGAAACGGGGAGGCCTAGTTGCACAGAATAAAAAAATTACAGAAGATTCATGCTTGATTAATACACACACATACATATGTCTACGGGTAAAGATAGGCCTCTTCCAAAGCGCCACCTCTATGTACTACTTCTCATTCATCTGCTGGTTACTGTCGTCAAGCAAGCCAAGGTTTTCAAGGAAAGAATAGGTACTATTAATACGTAAAAAAGTAGCGATAAGACCTCGCTGCTCGCTGTGTTTGTGGTGTGTGTGTGTGTGTGTGTGTGTGTGTGTGTGTGTGTGTGTGTGTGTGTGTGTGTGTGTGTGTGTGTGTGTGTGTGTGTGTGTGTGTGTGTGTGTGAGTGAATCAAATCGTAGGCTATTAGGCCGTAAAGCGGCATGTTTTTGCTCCAGTGACTATTTGATTGTTAACGTTTTGTCTAGGTTATAATTACAAAAATAATAAACTTCGAAAGCTAAATTCATGCAGTCAAAAAAGCTGAAAGCCGATTTTTAAGCTGAAAATTATTTATGTATCTTTGACCTTCATGGATGACGTTATTTTGTGTATGTGTGCGACTATTTGTTTGAATTTTACAATCGATTTTATGCATTAATAAATCGGTTCCTCTCTTCCTATCTATTTAGTGCTGACTGAGTGAAGACGTACCCCGCTGAGCGGATTTATGTCCATCTTTACATGCAAACTATGTACTTTACGAGCAACGCTATAAGGGTTGGTTTACAATATTGAGTTTATATCCACGACATTAATGTTGCCTTTACTCTTTATAACCTTCAAATACTAATGCTATTAAATATTAGACTCTATACAGAGCAGTGAAGATTCATTTTGGATAACTGTAATCACATTTGACATAAATGAGGTTCCAACCGCATGTTTAGTTTGTGATTTGAATGGCCTTTAGTCCTTTAGTCTGGGGTTAAAGGATTTGAAGAGATTGTTGACAGTGAAACTTAACATTTTGTTCATGTCAGAGGTCTGAGAAGCAGGCAGGTCACCTGATAATTTAGTGACTACTGGGGGATTGCCAATGTATTGTATGGAATGACCCAAATATCTAATTGGCTTATTGGTAATCTGCTTACTCTAAACACATCAAAAACAAAATACATATGTTTTAGTATCTGTAATCGTACACAACCAGGCGAAGATTTTAGCATCAGAGTACACACATGTCGCAAAGTTCATGATGCGCACTGTAATAAGTGCCCCATCATTGAAAAAGTTACTCAAACCAAATATTTGGGCGTTGTGTTTGATCAGAGAATGTCCTGGTACCCACATCTAGAACAAGTCACTAACAGAGTTAGAAAGTTAAGCTGGATCTTTAGGATACTGAGACATGTTGCCCCAAGAACAGAGTCCAGAGACAGTGCATCTTCAAAAAATCTCTTGAATGATATATATGTCGCTTTGGTGCAATCCATCCTGGTGTACTGTATACCTATTTGGGGCGGCTCTGCTAAAACTAGGTTCATTGAGGTGGAGCGAGCTCAACGTGCTTTAATAAAAATAATGTATTTTAAAATTAGAACTTATCCTACAAATAGTCTTTATCAAGATAGTAATTTACTTTCGGTTAGAAAATTATATGTAACTCAAATTGTCCTAAAAAAACATAAATCAATTCCATATGATGCAAGCGTAGCAACAAAAAGAAGGAAGTATATGGTAGCAACAGTCCCTCATACCAAAAGCAAGTTTGCAAGTATGCAATTCACCATACTATCAGGTAAACTATATAACACCATAAACAGAGAAACAGATATATATTCTAAACAATACCTACTATGAATGCAAAAAAGACATAATCAAATGGATAAAGACACTTAGCTATGAACAAACAGAGAGTCTCCTATAACAGTTATAAACACACTCACATACATACATACGCACACACACACACACACACACACACACACACACACACACACACACACACACACACACAACACACACAACACACACACACACACACACAAACACACACACACACACACACACACACACACACACACACACACACACACATACACAATTCTTCTGTAATAAAATAAATAGCTATATGTAGACTTCTTTATGAACTTCATTAATATGGATATGGAGAGCGGGGTCTCCTATTACAGGCATTGTATGCTTAAAGGGAGACTCCAGTTACTGATAATTGTAAACCAGTTCATTTTACTGAAATAAAAAAAAAATATTTATTATTATTTATTTATTGTTTTCTGGCTCTCAAGTGTAACTGCTGGAATAAACCGATAGGTCCTTGGTGCCCAGCCAGTCGAGTATTACAAAGTATGTATGGTTTCCTTCACTGAAAATTCAAGTTCATTTTCAAACCGATGTTATATGAGGCGATGATAGCTCAGTGGTAGTGACGTCGGATACCGCGGCGAAGGTCGTGGGTTCGAATCCTACAATGAGCTTCAGCTTTCGGTGAAGGAAAACATCGTGAGGAAACCACAGCACGGTGGTAGGATACTTTGTAGTACCCGACCGGCTGGCTACCACTTTCAATTTGAAAATCTATCGCCAAGCACCTATCCGTGTTTCCGACAGCTGCACTTGAGAGCCAGTTCCCATCTAGGCTTTGTGTGCTTACCACCTTCGACCACATCATCACTTACCATGGTGAGATTGTGGCCAACACAAAAAAAATATAGCACTGAAGTAAAAATGTTATTACCCATGTAAATAAAAGTACATAGCTTTACGACGTAGATAATAAAGCGCGCTTTTATTCACGCATTTTTTACAACCTCAACTGGAATAGAACGTTAAATTCTTGCTTGATTGCGGATTAACATAGAATTAAATATAAATCTGAATGACAAACAATGACGTCGATAACAGAGAGATTACTTGTGATGGAGTTATAGAAGTGGGATTTTATGAAAATAATATTGTAATGTTACTTTTTGTGTTTTTTTTTTATTCTGGATAAGCTTGTGTTTGACCACAATCTCACCATGGTAAGTGATGATGTGGCCGAAGGTGGTAAGCACACAACGCTTAGATGGGAACTGGCTCTCAAGTGCAGCTGTCGGAACACACCGATAGGTGCTTGGCGACAGATTTTAAACTTGAGGGTGGTAGCCAGCCAGTCAGGTACTACGAAGTACCCTACCACCGTGCTATGTTTTCCTCACGATGTTTTCCTTCACCGAAACCTCAAGCTCATTGTAGGATTCGAGCCCACGACCTTCGTCGCGGTATCCGACGTCACTTACCACTGAGCTATCATCGCCTTAAAATCGTGTTGGACATATGACATGATGGTAAGTAACTATGGACAGAAATACTACTATTAACAATGTAACTGCTGGAGCTGGGAGATGCTTGTCTTTTAACTCTTTCTATTTCTAGAGTATCTTGCTTGCTTCTTCTTCTTTAGGTGCCATCTCCTACCGGAGGTCGGCTATCATTAAGGCTATCTTTATGTTGGACACAGCAACTGGCGGAATAGGGATCTGGTGCTTAAGTTTAAACCACGTTTGGAGGTTTTTGAGCCACGAGGTACGCTTTCTTCCGGGTGTTCGCTTTCCCTGAACTTTCCCCTGTATAAGCTTGTTTGCTTATAAAGTTGAAAATACTTTCTTGTTTTAATAAATTTCACGTTAAGCCGTATCGCGTAAGTATGAAACTATTAGCGTTAATTCTGCTTGTATAATAATGAAAACGTAATTTTTTTGTCTTTGTTGTTATTTGTGTGTTCTTTGTTGGTATCTATGTCATCATAAAATGCCCAACACAAACAGTTCCCTTCTTTTCAGTCACTAGCTATATTTTTATAGAGATTTTATTTATTAGGAATGAGTAACAAAATTAGAAAAGGGTAATTGGATTAGAAATGATAAATATTAATTCTTGTAATTCAACGGAGGTATCTAACTCAGCATCATGATCTCTTTTTATTATAAATATATCAATAGACAAAAAAAAACTGAAACTCGATATACATACATGTTATACCATAGATAGACTATAATATAGAAAATGTATTTTAATAAAAATACTAATAATTAAAATTTAAATTAAAACATTTTAAAACTAAAACTATTAACTAAAATAAATTAAAAAAGTTATTAGTTATTTCCTCGAAAATTATACTAAAACAAGAACTTTTTACGCAATTTTACTTACCATTTCTAGCAAGAAATACATATGTAGGCGCCTGCGCCATCTAGTGTGGATAGAAGGAATCTTGGAAACTACACATAGCGCCACCGAGCGCGTCATTCGATGCCCCCACTCTGTAATCTTTATAAATAGACGGGGCGATCGCCGTAAAGTGCTACCTCCGCCTCAAAGCGTATGCCGACGCTAATAAACTCATTCCCGACGAGCAGTTCGGCTTTCGAACTAGACACTCGTGCGTCCAACAAGTTCACCGTATCGTTGAACACATCGCCTCCAACTATCAGAAAGGTCAGATGACCGGAGTCCTGTTCTTCGATGTTGCAAAGGCATTCGACAAAGTCTGGCACAACGGCTTAATTTATAAGCTGTACAAACTCGGAGTGCCAGTCAGACTCGTGACCATCCTACGAGACTTCTTGTCGAATCGCCAATTCAACTACCGAATAACAGGAGCGCTATCCTCAGCCCACCCCGTTCTAGCCGGAGTCCCCCAAGGCTCTGTGCTGTCCCCCTTATTGTTTACACTCTACACGAGTGACATCCCAAAAACTAGCAAAGCGCAGCTAGCCCTATTCGCGGACGATACCGCAATATATTATTCTGGCAGGAGCCCCACGGCAATTGCCAAAGTTCTCCAAGCCGCGACTCACACCCTAGGTCCCTGGTTTCGGAAATGGAGAATCGAAATTAACCCCACCAAGAGTCAGGCGGTGCTGTTCTTCAGTCCCGCCAAGAAACTCATCCCCACTCCCCCCCCTCCAGTCACCATGTTCGGCGAGCCGATCCCTTGGGAGAGGCGAGCCAAATATCTCGGTGTTACCCTGGATGATCGTTTGTCCTTTGCCGACCATATAAAACAGGTTCGTGCACGCGCCTGTTTTGTGTCCGGTCGCCTTCATTTCTTGTTAAATAAAAAGTCTAAACTTGCCCTAAAAAGCAAGGTGAGACTCTACACCGCGTGCATCCGCCCCGTTATGCTATATGCATGCACTGTGTTCGCACATGCATCCCCCAAGCTGATCCATAGACTCCAAGTGGTTCAAAACCGCTTCATGCGCAAAGCCACGGGCGCCCCGTGGTACATGCGCAACTTAGACCTCCACATAGACCTCAATCTGCCCACGGTTAAGCAATTCATTAAGCGCGCTTCACGCCGCTATTACGATCGTGCCCTAAACCACGCGAACCCATTAATTGTAAAAACTGCAAACTATACTCCTTCAGAGATTTCAAAAATCCGTAGGCCTAAACTCGCCCTCAGCGAGCCGGATGACCCTACAACTCTAGCTCAGATTAAAGATAGGGAGGCTCGCGCAGCCCTGAAAAAACAAATACAACACCGCCCGCGTTTTCGCCCTCGCCGGAGAGGCCCGTCGCGACGTCCCACTCAGTCAGTCTCGTCCCCAGTAGTTGGCCCGAGCCGTACCAGTAATCCGACCGTCCCTTAAAACTCCTCTAAATCGCTTAGGCGAAGTCCGTCCCACTATTTTGTGCCCCCCGACGACGCCCTGAGCCGAGGTTCGTGCCCCAACTGGGGCGCCCTCAGCGGTCAGTCGTCTAAAATTTGTAAACTCGGTTGAGAGCCCTAAGCGCTCACCGAAAGGGTGTCTATGGTCCCTCAGACCTCCACCTTTAAGTCCTCCCCAAAAAAAAAAAAAAAAAAAATCGCCGTAAAGTGAGTCTTTGCTCTGGCGTGACCCGATACACTTGTTGTCATAGTTAATTTGTGCAAACGAATTAATTATTATTATCCTGACCTACCCTCTATCCGTCACATATAATATATTTAAAAGAAATCCAAGCAAGATATTTCTGAATTGAATAACATTGTAGGTCCCTAAAAATATTCAACGTTAAAAAAATAGCTTCCTTCTGTCCCAAATGTAAATGAAAATAAAGGGGAAAGTTCTAAATACTTATTATTCTAGACCTACCTCGGAGGCCATTACGAAACACATAACTATTAGCTTTACTGAAAAAAATGCTCGCAAAACCCCTAACTCTTTACAAACGGCCCAAATGTGAATACGTAAAGCTTAAGCTATCATTCCACTGGCAAAGCGGTGCTATACGATGCTATATCATATATTTATTTTTAACTTAAAATAAATCCTACTAATATTATAAAAGTGAAAGTTTGTATGTTTGTGAGTAAAGATAAACGAAAAGTGGGAAAAACTAGTAAATTATATAAACTGAATGTATAAAGAACATTCTTTAGACAAATAGAATTAACCTACCTTAGCTCGACAACTAAGCAATCCTGGACAAAAAAAAACATATGATAAAGCGCTTGGCATAATTTGCTAATTGGCTATTTTTTGTAATTGTATTCTATGTTATTCTATTTGTATGATTAATTGTCAAACTAACATAGTTCTAAGTTCAAATTGTCACTAACAAATATGGATCTTATAATATCTGAAATAAATGAATTATTATTATTATTATATTATACATCGTTTGCCGCTTGACTTCGCTTGAAATTATTATGTTATATGTGTACCTATTACTTAAAAATACGCATGGCAAGACCTCATGATGAGACATGGTGACACTTCATCTAAGAACAAAAATCTTGCTTCGTTTATTGCAGATCAAAGATTTAGTTGACGGCTTTGCGGCTGGGCTTGTTGGCGTAGTAAGCTAAACACGCTTGCTATCACACCACAGGTATTCGATTCCCATCCATGACAGATATCTGTATGTTCTGAGTCTGGGTATAATTATCTATATAAAATTATACAGGCTGTCTGTTAAGTATTACGACAATCTTAAGGGAGAGATAGGTGTGCGAGTCACCTACCAATGACCTTCGTAAAAGTATAAATAAATATCAGAAATATCGAAATATCTCGAAAATGGTGACCTTTTTACTGAGGATATATTGGTATATTTAGTAGGTGACCCGCTCACCTATCTCCCCCTTAAGTTTGTCGCATTAATTCGGACCTGTATCTAGTAAATCAGTTATCTGGTTTCAATAGTACTGCATAGTTTAGGATCAAATAGCTTTGTGTAAAGATTTTTTTATTTGTTGTACGGCAGCTCCTTCCAGTATTCCTGTGAATAAAATCTTGGCGATATTTTCTCTGTTACGACGTGAACACTACTCTTTCTTTTGTTGGAATTAATTTATGACTATAGCTTTCACTCTACTTGTGCAGTGGATAAAGAACCTTAGGTCTAGGTGATGGGAGTTCGGAGCGCGACGGGGCGCACCGATGCGTACTGACTAATAGGAAATCTGCGGTAACTTGGCGCGCGAGTAATGGCTTGCGATTTGTGGAACAAGGTGAGGGTACTGTGGGGAGATATTCGCGAGGAAATCACGTGACAAAAACGTCCTCTAGCAGCCTAGCTGGGGTCACCGGACGAGGTAATTGCGGACTACGACCGCCAAGCTGTTTGTGTTGTTTTTTTTCTTTTTTTTCTTTTAGGAAGATTTACAGCCAAATAATTGATATAGGTAGACATGTAAAATTTTGTTCAATGCCATTAAAAATAATTTGTAATTATAATTTTACCATGGTAAGTGATAATGTGGCCGAAGGTGGTAAGCACACAAAGCCTAGATGGGAACTGGCTCTCAAGTGCAGCTGTCAGAACACACCGATAGGTTCTTGGCAACAGATTTTCAACTTGAGGGTGGTAGCCAGCCAGTCGGATACTACAAAGTACTTTACCACCGTTCTATGGTTTCTTAACGATGTTTTCCTTCACCGAAACTTTATAAACAGTAGAGAACAAATTGACTAATGTTTAATAAATTAAACACGTTTTTTAGGTAAACAAGGGAAAGGCTACAAAGACCAAGCCAACAATTTTGAATTCGGACCCAACTGCCCTAAAAGATAAGTGAATCAGAGTAATAGATACTTCTATTAAAACTCTTTGAAGTGTAGCGTGTTAAAATGTAAATTAGAATCACCCCAAACGCCCCAGACTAATTTATCACAATTAAAAGAGTCGCTAATCGTTTTTGACATTGTAATAAAATTAAGTACGGCGCCCATATGTCACCTAATTGACATTGTCCCACCTTGCGGTCACAGGACGGACAAACCATATTATATTTGACATTACATTAACTATAAAAGTATATGCAACCTAAAATGAACTTAGTAGGTAAGGTTTTACATTGCTTTATTGCGTATTTAACACCACGTGACTTTGGAATATTCTGTAGAAGTATGACAAATATAATATAGATTGTTTAATATCCATACTAATATAATATTATTAATGAAACCTAGCTCTGTCTGTCTGTCTGATACCTTTTCACGCCTAAACCGCTAAACCATTTTTTATGAATTTTGCTTCGGAATTTTATGTCGGGAAAAGATAACATCTTTTTATTGATAAAAGTACCCTATGTTTAAATGCAGGATATGATCTACCTGTGAGCTAAGTTTCATCAAAATCCATTCCGTAGTTTTTGCGTGATTGAGTTACAAACATCCAAACATCTAAAATCATCAAAAATACAAACTTTCACATCTATAATATAAAAATGAAGCGCAAAATGTGTTGGTAAGCGCATAATAATGTTCGTTGAAGTCCAAGGATGGTTTTTACGGCGAGAAAAAATCGAATAATTGCCGGGAAAACCCTAAAAACAGCCCTTTTTTCCCATACAAATACCCAACTGTCAAACATTTGACATCAATCGAAACAAAACAAATGTTTTAGAGAAATAAGGCAGAACAAGGTCTGCCGGGACAGCTAGTTTATAATAATATATTAGTAGGATTGTTATTCGTCTCTTAGTACTATTTTTAGTCGATTACTATAAAGTTATGATGTTTACTACCAGAAGTCCCGACGCCTTTTCTTTCATATCCGCTCTGTTCATCACCATATCAATAGCCCAGAAGTTAATCCTATTAATTTGGTGCGTAAGTGCCGACGGGAAAAGCGGTCGAAGGCATACCCGCCAACCGTTACTTTTAATTGCGTTTACGTAAACTAAAATACTTTATTATTTCTATTTAATTCGTATTTAGGTCGTGGGTTCGATTCCCATCCAGGACACACATTTGTGTGCATGAACATGTCTGTTTGTCCTGAGTCTGGGTGTAATTATCTATTTAAGTATGTATTTACAAAAAAAAAAGTAGTATATGTAGTATATCAGTCATCTGGTTTCCATATTACAAGCTCTGCTTAGTTTGGGATCAGATAGCCGTGTGTGAACAAATGTCCGAGAATATTTATTTATTTAATTTAAGTATGGAACTTACATTTTTGTTACTTTTTTATATTCTGGATAAGCTTGTGTTTGACCACAATCTCATCATGACAAGTGATGATGTGGCCGATGGTGGTAAGCCTAGATGGGAATCGGCTCCCAAGTGCAGCTGCCGGAACACACCAATAGGTTCATTGCGACAGATTTTCAACTTGATGGTGGCTATCTACCATAGCCAGTCGAGTACTACAATGTATCCTACTACCGTGCTATGGTTTCCTCACGGTTTTCCTTCACCGAAAGCTCAAGCTCATTAAACTAAAAGGAGATAATAATAGGAACTTAAACAGTGCAAAGAGAGAGAGAGAGAGAGAGAGAGACAGACAGAGAAACATGCGCACGCAGCACAGCGGTCACAAAAAATCACCGAGACTTTAGTGTCGGTGATTTCGTAAGATTTTTTTCCGTCTAGCCCCCTTTCATATTTCATAACGCGCGATAAGGAACGTCGTTCCAAAAACACCAAAGATTCTCAAAAATATCGAACGTGTTGTAAAGTTCATCTTTTTGATGATTTTTAATTTACAATTTAACCACCGAAAGTAAATTTATTATGGTGCATACATATGACGTCAAAACGCAATATTTAATACAAAACTCTTAATAAAAAGAAGCTGGTTTGATATGTCAGCCAACATCCCTATTTCAACTTGATTCAACATTCTCCAATTAAAACTTTAGTCATATAAAAACAAGATCAAAATTTAAGACAATTTAACATTTATCATGTTTGTTTGTCTGGGCTATAAAATGAGCATAATAATATTCGTATCCACGCGTTGACATCCTGAATTCAACTTAATTTACTTTTTATGTGGCGCATGTCAAAACATCCGCGGCAATAAAAGAAATATTATAACCCAGAATAACAGACGCGTTGACATGGCAGCGTGCGAAAGTGACAGAGACATACAATCCTGTCATTTTATATAACGCTATCCTTCTCGCTCAAGAAGTCATGTTTTTTGACGTCACGTGTAATATACGACATGTAATTATACCTTTGGGTGTCGAGTTACCGTGTAAAGCCGGAAATTGCCGCCTAAAATCACAATACGCAAATGTTCATGAGACTGGGGTACAGGATGTTGCTTTTAAGGCATTGTAATAAATTGTACAACAATACCAGGTGGTATCCCACTGGTATTGCTAATGTCTATAGGCGACGGTAGTCACTTACCATCAGGTGACCCGCCTGCCTGGTTGTTGCTTGTGGAAGAAGATAAATGATATGCCATAAAATAAGATATTGCACAATGACAAGACATTAAGATATAACAGAAGTCCGAATGATTAGTAATGCTAATAGAGGATTACAGATTTTGTGATAGCCAGTCAGTCGAGTACTAGTCAATACTACTAATACTACAAAGTACAATGCTAAATTTGTTTATTGGCTCTACGCCCAAGGAACGGGAAAGATTCTTTCAATTTAAAATAACGCCCCTAGCTTCTAGAACTTTAATTCATAACAAAGTTTCTGGTAAGACTGGTCATCTTCATATTGAAAATCTGTCTCAAGCACATACCAGGATGTTGCGTAGGTTTTTTGTTGCCCCATAATCACTTACCAAGTTGATATTGTGATCACACACAAACACAGTAAAAACAAAAACACATTGCCCAACCCGCAAATCTTTTAGTTCATTAACTGAATTACTTTTAAGTTACAATGAACCTTTCGTGGCCTCTTTGATATTACACAACCCTTTTAAATCGGCTTTGTTATAACACCTAGCCCATATTAATTGGGTTAAATAACATTTTATCGTCATTATACCTTTCATGAGAGCAAAGTTTGTCAGGGTCAGACTAAATTGCTGTTTGCTTTCCAAATTTTGTTGTCATCAATATGTAAATATTTCTGTATAATTAATTTCGGCTCGTTTTTATTTGTAGCGGTCGTTGATTCCCCAGAAGACGTAACTTTTACATTTGCACGTGGCCCAAAAATTTTACGTGTTTTCGTGTTCATTACTTTTGGTTTGTTCTCGTTTTGCGTCTGTTTATTTTGTACGAATATTGTAATGAGGATTGGTGCCTTCGAGAATATTTTTATTCCATCGTTAAACTGAAAATGTCAGAACAATAAATTATAATTATACAGCTTTGTTATTATTCGTCTGACAACCAGGGAGGCGGGTTGCCTTATGGTAAATGACTATCATCGCCTATAGTCATTAGCAATACTAGAGGGATTGCCAATGTATTGTCGACCTTTTTACAATACCTTGAAGATAACAAGTTGCAGCTGCCAAAATACCCAATAAGTGCTTGGCAAAAGATTTTCAACTTGAGGCTGGTAGCCAGCCAGTCGTGCCATATCACAGTGTAGTAATAATATGTGTAATGTCACACTTTAAGTTTAAATGCTCAAAAGGTGTTTTCCTTTTTTACAGGTTAGAACAACAAAAACTGCAAGCAGCTTCTCCAAAAACTTCAAGCTAGAATGCCAAGAACAAAGAAGAGAAGACACCACAAGAAATACAAAGTGCGGTGAGGGAACATGAATCAGTAGTCACACGATGCTCGAGGACGGTAGCCACGACCTGTCCAAACGAAACTACTGCAAAAGCGAAATAGCATATATCGACGAGCCAAAATGCTGTTTCACCAGACGAGGCATCGATGATTCTAGACTATTCTGTTGTAGATGCGCTCACAAACGCAGGGCATCACCTCTAACTTGTCTTGCTATTTGCTTTCTCGTTCTCACGTACAATCTCCTCGGTGGTTTTCTCTTTCTGGCCATAGAAGGAAGTTCCACAGCAGAGGAAACAGCAGTTGCCGCTTCCAAACCTAATCTGAGTCAATCACAAAGTAATAGTAACGACCTCCGATCCAAAACAGTAGAACGTCTCTGGTCGATAACTGAGGATCTGAATATTTTGTACAAGGAGAACTGGACAAAGCTAGCTGCTAAGGAACTGATGGACTTCCAGAAGGTTTTGATCAAAACAATAAGAGGTGGAGCTACATTTGAAAATAGAATCAGCTTTGATCATGATGGGGACTATAGATGGTCATTTTCGGGCAGTTTTTTGTACGCGTTGACTCTCATTACAACTATTGGTAAGGACTCCTTTACACACATAGTTTTTTGAGGTTTATGTAGTTAGAGACACTTTTGTATCCCCTGCGGTTTCACCTGCATTCCAGAGAGATTTTATATTTTTTCCCGGGATTTCAACAAAAATCTAAACATAGAAACATACAAACGTTAACTTCTATAAAACGATAGTAATATACACTTAAACTTCTGAATCCATTTAAACTTCTGCGAGTAATTTACTTTATTGAGAACTGAATGTTATTTTCCAGTAAACTTTACTTAAACAAACTTACATTATATAAACAAATCCAGCACAATAAAGGATATTCCAACAATGAAAACAAATAAGCTCCCGCAGGATACTTTGGTTTGCAAAATTTTAAAACTTTGTGTTATTTATGTAAATATTTCTTCGATTATTCAATAAATATCTTCCCGAGACAAGGCTTCTGGTTGTAGATACGTGCGTTCCCCCAGGATCGTTTTACTAGAGATGAAAAATACTTTCAAAAACATCTAAAATGATCTATCATTGTATAATTTAAGTATATAAATCGTTTATTCATGATTGAATGACAAAACAAAAATTAGCATTTAGAATATTAATAGGTTTTGATAGACCTATACTACATCATAACCATTATTCAACAGGTCATGGAAATGTCACTCCGAAGTCATCGTTGGGGAAACTGGTAGCTGTAGCGTATGCTTGCATCGGCATACCCATAATTATGTTATACCTCTCCACCATCGGCGAAGCACTCGCTAGGAACTTCCGAGTGCTCTACTCCAAGCTCTGCCCTTCGAGCCTCAGAAGCGACAGCTTCCACACCAAAGCTGACTGCATCAACCGGTATTCCGTCTCCGGTGTTGAGTGTAAACAATTCAGTGACAGTGATAAAAGAGACAAATTCTGCAACGAAAGACAAAAACGAACTCCTTTTCAAGCAGCCCTAAATCTAGATAGTTTTAGTGGCGGCTACCATTGGACGTGTCGGGACCACACGCGTGTGCCAATTATACTAAGTTTACTCCTTATATTACTATACATAGCGTTAGGTACGATAGTGTTTCATACGACGGAAAAGTGGAACTACATGGAAGGGTGTTATTTTTCTTTCTCAAGTTTAGCCACGATAGGCTTTGGTGACCTCAAGCCGGGATTATACGCAAGCACGATCTCAGCGAAAGCGGAGGATATTGCCGTTGGGGTGTGCTGTATATACATTCTAGTTGGAATCGTAGTTATAGCGATGTGTTTCAATCTCATTCAAGAAGATATGAGCTCGATACTAAGGAGTTTTACCGCGCTCTGCACGGGAGGATCTAAGTCTCGAGCGGTGCACAGCGCAGAAAAACTATGTGACGAGAAAATAGCGATGTCTGTTGTGTCCTGACATCGAGAGACGGCTGACTCCGGGCCGTCTGTTGCCTTCACTAACTGTCAGGAGAAGCGTCAACAAGTGACGTTTAAGATAGACAACTTAAACCCAACCAAGTTCAACAGTCTACCAAGGCGAAAATCGTCAAATTTTGGAGAGGAAAGTTTCCAAAGGAACACCCCTGTGAGACGGTCGGCAGGACACGCCGAGAAATGTATCGAGTACTTTGTGCCGAGAAGTTTGAGTGAATTTAATCTAAGTGGAATGGCCAGCGAACTGTATGACTTGACATCGTTCGGGGATAGGGGGAAGAGCCCGGATTCTAAAGGTTTAGCTGCAGGGGGAGGGGGAAAGTGTAGAGATAAGATGGTCACGTTCGAGGACGATCGGCCGCAAGGCAAGGCGCTTGCTGACGACGTTTTCATGTGACAACGATGCGCGGCACCCGTATTCATATTTTTGTTGGTTTGGACAAGATTTGTTACGTAATAAATAATTGAATTTTTATACAGGTTTTTTTTATTTCCTCCAAAAAATCCACCTAGCTCAATATTTATTTGGTAGATATGTTAATGCGAGAATTCAATCATAGAAAGATCTTTTAACTCACCTAATAATTGAATAAATGCAAAATTAATTTCTTGTAATATTTATTTAAAGAACCAGAGCTTAAGTAATAAATTTCACACTAACCACATAAATCACAGTATTCAATGCACTCAGCTCACAGCCAATGAAATAATGAACGTGTGGCCATTAGATAGATTGGTAACATGAACACAACACAGTAGCAGTAAAATCAAGTAAATAGGCAGCTAGCAAATGTCAGCTAAAACCAGTCGTATGATGTGAAAAATAAAACTGACTAAAAAAATCCTAGCTACACTTCAGTTCAGTATGTAGTTTTGGGGTCAACACACTTAAAAAATCTTACATTGGATAGGCTTTTATCGCCATGGCACTATGGTGAATGATTATATGACTGAAAAAAAAACACAAAGCCCAGAAGGTAACTGGTTCTCAAATACAGCTTTTGGAAGATATACCGGCTGATAAAGAATTTTCAAATAAGTACGTAGGTAAGTAGATGAACAACAAAATCTTGTGACGTAGGTACATGGACACTTTTAGCGTAGGTAAAACTTTCATGATATTTGATACTAAAATAAAAATAAATGACTATAATTTTCACTTTAAATAACCTCTTTTTAATCTAAACTGATTAAATAAAAGGCTTTGAAGAAATTTAAAAAGGCTGCCAGAGGAATAAGAAGGAAATAACCCGTTATATCTTCAATCTATGTATTTTTCCTTCAACCACGCTTCAAGCATTTTTAATTTTTCTACATTATATTTATGTAGTCATCTTTAATAACTAAAATGTTTTAATTTACATTGTTAACCGTTTAAATGTCATTTCATTACAAGCACTCAGTGAAAAGATGTTTTAATTGATTCAAGCAGCGTTCTCACCCAATCCAAAATCATCATCACCTTTAAAATTAATATCATGCCTATTATCGTTAGGGGTGATTAGTGAGACAAATTGTTGCAGCCGCGCCGCTGCTCACAGCCTCGATAAACTGTCAACGACACTCATTTACTCAATTATGGCATCACCACCAGCCGCGTACCACTTACATCACTCTTACGTCGTTGGCATAAAGTACAGGTTTGTATGTCTAAAATGTAGCCGGATTTATGGTCTGTTGTTGAAGCCATTATCGCACGATGTCGCTCCAATGTTAAATATACATCGCTTGCTATGTTCAGAGGCGTTGTATTGGCGACTGTAATCCGAATTTAATGATCGTTGTTAGGCCCGACCGCGTCAGCTCAAACGATGTAATGTTATATCCCTGTACTGTATCAATTCGTTTGGAAATATTAAACTGGAAAAAAATAATGAAAAAGATTTGATTGTGTGTCTTGGAATAAATCCATCATCTAAGTAAATTCTGCCAAATAAAATATGTTACAAACAAAAAAATATTCAGGCTTAATAACTCAACAAATTTCCATGTTTTCCTTGTTATCGCTATTATATATCTCTATAAATATAAACACAGTGAAACAAGCTATATGAAATTGTATCTCTATTTGGTGAAAACCACTGTCGAGTCCATAAAAAATTACGAGACAAAATCTATTCACGTTTCACGACAACATAAACCTACGTGGATTCTATAAAGTAGAATATGAAAGCAGGAGTGGTACTTTCGCTGAGTAAACAGCGAATGCAAACAACTGCGAGACGTTATCATTGTAAGGTATGCAGTATTCACGCTCGAGTACATTACTACTGCGCCTTTCTAGTGACTGAAAAGTTTTGCACGGCTGTTATTGTACATATATTTTTGGAAATGTGAGAAACGCTTAGTTTGTTTGCCGCTACACAATGATATGGTAATATTCATAATATCATCTTCACCTTTAATGTGTCTACTGCCAGGGCAAACCTTCAGACATTCATGGATTTTTAATACGTATGAGTATGTATTTATTACCATAAATTGGAAATAGTAAGAATTTAAATCCTTCAGTTAGCTAAGGAGCTTAGTTAAGGAAAGAAATATAATTAGTTTCTGAAGTGAACGCCATCTTTCATTCGTTGAATTAATTTAGATGCAATGCCACAAGTAAATAAGAAAATACCCTGAATGATCAGATCAAATTATTTATCTCTGAAATATTGGATGTAACCGCGAGACAAAAACTAAAATGTAGTAAATAATTAGGAGCTACATATCCGGCATCTGGATAACTGCCAAAAGAATATATCTTCTAAGGAATTACGATAGCTCTTCGAATGAGTTTATTACCGCCATCTTTCTTTATATCTTCTCCCCCAATGTAATAAATGACAATATCAATTCTGATGCACTTATTTGTTTCATATCCTGTATGGTTATTAGAAGATTTATTTATATTTGTTCTTGCTTTTCTTAGATAACGTACTTTTCTATCGAAAAAACATATTTTTTGTTATTTATGTGAGACAGTACACATAAAAATCAGTGAGTCGAACAATCAGATAAATAAGCAGATATTTTCGAATGTTGATGCTCACGTCATATAATAGTGAACCAGATAAAGATAAGAAGTCGAAGAAATAATATAGCTTTAACCTTCAGCAAAAATATGTAAAAATATTCACAACAAGACGTCACCCGCGTTCCCGAAGGGTAAAATTTTCAAAAATCCTTTCAGAGATTTCGTGATTAATCAGTAAGTGGTATTTCGCTTTTATATACAAACTTATATAGATAACAGATTACATGTACATCACAGTTTTGGCAAGCAGGCAGGCGGGAAGCAATAGTGAATTGATTGCCCATGTGTTGCTTACCTTTACAAAGCGCAGAAGAACAGGCTTTCAAGTGAAACTACCGAAACATACTAGATGCTATAGTTCTTCCACGATGTTTTCCTTCAACCAAAGCACAAGCTATTGTAGTTTCAACTTATGACTTTCGTGATGCCATTTGACATTACTACAGCTCAGCTACCATTACCAATATGACTGAATAACTCGTATTGTGAGGCGATGATAGCTCAGTGGTAAGTGACGTCGGATACCGCGGCGAAGGTCATGGGTTCGAATCCTTACAATGAGCTTGAGCTTTCGGTGAAAGAAAACATCGTGAGGAAACCACAGCACGGTGGTAGGGTACTTTGTAGTACTCGACTGGCTGGCTACCACCCTCAAGTTGAAAATCTGTCGCCAAGCACCTGTTGGTGTGTTCCGGCAATTGCGCTTGAGAGCCAGTTCGCCTTTAAGGCATTGTAATAAGGTGTACAACACATTAGCAATCCCTGGTATTGCCAATGTCTATAGGCGACAGTTGTCACTTACCATCAGGTGACCCGCCTGCCTCGTTGTCACTTGTGACATAAAAAAAAAAAATATTATAATAGACATGTTAATTTCTTCTAAATGGTAGGTACACAGACTGATAGAGTTACAATGGTACTTATGGTAACATTAGAGGTAATCTTATGAATAACTACTGTCAGGATTCATAATAGTTCTCCTAGAGATAATAGTTTTTACAAGCTTCGTAACTGTTAAATGTATTTAAAAATGTACACAAGATTCTTTGCACTTTGTATAAAGTTAAGAAGCGAGACGAGCGACTTTACGACTTGCAACCGACTCCACTTAACTTCACATTACTCGTGTCGAAGGCAACTCCCGTCAAAGAAAATAGGTGAGCTGTGAATTTGGAAACATGGAGGTGAATGACCGGAACACTTTGTAAGTAGGTGTTAATAGAAGGCAAGGTTTTAGGTACCGTATTCTTATCTCTTTCTGCCAATAAAGATAAGAAAAGGAGAGATTAATAATAGTCTTTCCAAATTACTTTGTTTTGAAAGTAAATATATTGGCTAACGTAATTATAGTGGGTACAACTATTTTATCAGGACCAAATTTCTTGTTACAAGTTACATGAAATTAGTTGTTTTTAAGCAACATAATTGGCACCAAATAGAAATATATGTATAACTAGCTTTCCGCCCGCAGCTTTGCTCGCGTGGACTACACGATTTTAGCTAATTCGTTTTTTCCATAGCAGCGCCATCTATTGATTACTTACTCAACCCAGTCGAAAGGTATCGACATCTGTTAGAATCATTTGGAGTTAACAGATAATTGCGACTGTCAAATAATAACAGACAAATAATTAGCAATAAATGTAACTAAGATTGTGAGGTAAATAATGGAACTCTAAACGATTATACAGTAGAAAATATTAAATAGATTCAAAACACGGTAAAAATATAAGAAATACGTTAAACTAAACTAAAAGTCGAAAAATAAAAAACGAACACTACTCCTACAAATTTCTAACTAAAAATCCGCAAAAACGACATATCCCCTAAAACACTCCAATAAATCATCACGTGTCATGTCCTCCGACTAAGTTAGTCCCTCAAGACCACTTCCCCTATTGGCACGTTCCACGCACTACAAAAACACGTGCCAAAATTGTGAGATGAACTTCGCGGGTAATGCCGTATTTGTTGATAAAGTTATGATATGAGTATGACATACTCTCGCTCGATTGAGGTCTGTTGGGACTATTGACTGTAACGTGATCGGGGTACTAAAAGTGGCATTTTAGTTTCATGGTGTGACGGTGATCATTAGGATAAGAAATGTATCTTTTTTTAAGGTTCCCTAAGAAGCGAGACGAGCGACTTTACGACTTGCAACCGACTCCACTTAACTTCACATTACTCGTGTCGAAGGCAACTCCCGTCAAAGAAAATAGGTGAGCTGTGAATTTGGAAACATGGAGGTGAATGACCGAAACACTTTGTAAGTAGGTGTTAATAGAAGGCAAGGTTTTAGGTACCGTATTCTTATCTCTTTCTGCCAATAAAGATAAGAAAAGGAGAGATTAATAATAGTTTTTCCAAATTACTTTGTTTTGAAAGTAAATATATTGGCTAACGTAATTATAGTGGGTACAACTATTTTATCAGGACCAAATTTCTTGTTAAAAGTTACATGAAATTAGTTGTTTTTAAGCAACATAATTGGCACCAAATAGAAATATATGTATAACTAGCTTTCCGCCCGCAGCTTTGCTCGCGTGGACTACACGATTTTAGCTAATTCGTTTTTTCCATAGCAGCGCCATCTATTGATTACTTACTCAACCCAGTCGAAAGGTATCGACATCTGTTAGAATCATTTGGAGTTAACAGATAATTGCGACTGTCAAATAATAACAGACAAATAATTAGCAATAAATGTAACTAAGATTGTGAGGTAAATAATGGAACTCTAAACGATTATACAGTAGAAAATATTAAATAGATTCAAAACACGGTAAAAATATAAGAAATACGTTAAACTAAACTAAAAGTCGAAAAATAAAAAACGAACACTACTCCTACAAATTTCTAACTAAAAATCCGCAAAAACGACATATCCCCTAAAACACTCCAATAAATCATCACGTGTCATGTCCTCCGACTAAGTTAGTCCCTCAAGACCACTTCCCCTATTGGCACGTTCCACGCACTACAAAAACACGTGCCAAAATTGTGAGATGAACTTCGCGGGTAATGCCGTATTTGTTGATAAAGTTATGATATGAGTATGACATACTCTCGCTCGATTGAGGTCTGTTGGGACTATTGACTGTAACGTGATCGGGGTACTAAAAGTGGCATTTTAGTTTCATGGTGTGACGGTGATCATTAGGATAAGAAATGTATCTTTTTTTAGGGTTCCCTACCCAAAGGGTAAAAAAGGTCCGACTCGCATTTGCCAGGCTTTTTTGTTTGTTTTGTTTTTAGTTTTATTTGCAATCAGTATTTGTACCCAAATTAATAAATGAGTTCGGTTATATTATATGCGGTCGAGTCGAAAGTGCCTTCTAGCGAAGATCATGAGTTAACTGGTTGGATTAAGTACTGCATCAGTTTTATATATGTAATTACTTCTTTTATGTCAGCTCAGCAGCAAATCAAAAATATCGACATACTGTAAAACTCTTCATTGGTGTCTATCTCACTTCTCACAAACTTTGAATCGAAGTTTTTAGGAAGGCACTGGAATGTACTGAAATTACTACAGGTTCTTACGGCCCATCTGATGGTAAGCGGTAACCGTAGCCTATGGACGCTTGCGACACCAGAGGCGTCACAAGCATGATGCCGAACTTACAAAAGCCTTCTCACTCCTCTTTTGACAGATAATTTATAGATTCTTTTATTATTCAGGGCTTCACTTTTATTATTTTTCTTCCATTATTATTTAAATTTATTTGTTTCAAAGGCTGTAAGTATATTATTGTTTTCTGCTTTTTGTTTAGTTTTTTTTGTGTTTTTAATTCGTCCGGGCGTCACCAAAGCCATGAGCTGATAAAAAACAAAAACCGACTTCAAAACTGTAACCTATACCTATGTACAAACATAAACTAAAAAGTAAAGAATAATATTTTAATTTCAAAGCAAGAGCCTTAAAGGACAATCAACAAAATTATTGATATTTATATATCTATTTAATATTTATAAACAGTTCTTTTTGGAGTCGGTGCCAGCCAAGAAGAAGGACAGTTTTGAACTGGACACGAAGTGTTCATACGAGAAAACGTCTTACGACACCTCTCCTTACGGTAATGTTCCTTAGGTCTGCGCCGTCGCTCCCCTACTTTTCGAAAGTTTGTTACAAAGGCAGAATTAAACTGTCCTTCTTGGCTGGCACCGACTCCAAAAAGAACTGTTTATAAATATTAAATAGATATATAAATATCAATAATTTTGTTGATTGTCCTTTAAGGCTCTTGCTTTGAAATTAAAATATTATTCTTTACTTTTTAGTTTATGTTTGTACATAGGTATAGGTTACAGTTTTGAAGTCGGTTTTTGTTTTTTATTTTTAAAAATAATTTTATTTTTTAATTTTTAAAGTTTATTCCTTATTATATGTTATCCTAGGCAAAACTAGTTTGTCCTGAAATCGGGTCTGGCCGGTAAAATATAATATATAACTAGCGGGCCCGGCAGACGTCGTCCTGCCCTGAAATTAAAACAAATCTTGGAACTCGATTCCAGCGCCACCTACCGGGTCCAATTGTATTTTAAAACCATCGAAGAACCCATTGAAGTATACACACGAAATTTCATCCAAATCCAAAAAGTCACGCTCAACGACTCAGTTTGATTCACAAAGGTTTATCAAACGAGATAGATTTTTTTTCGTTTTTGTTGATTTTCTCAAAAAGTGCTTAATCAATTTCGACAAAATTTAAATGGGACCACCTCTGAAGTAAGATCTACCAAACAAAAAAAGAATCATCAAAATCTATTCATAATTGGCAGAGAAATCGAGTAACAAACATCCAAAAAAAAAAAAAAAAAAAAAACATACAGACGAATTGAGAACCTCCTCCTTTTTTTTTGAAGTCGGTTAAAAATAAGCGATGTGGTTTTACCGCAGCATTGTGCTGAGCTCACGTCTTTTCTGACATCACTGCGCGCTGCCTATCTGCATATACTATTATTCTCATTGTGTGTTATTTTCTTGTTATTGTCTTGTTTTCGGTGTGTATATTATGTTTGTTGTGTCAGAAAAAATGTTTTCTTTCTTTCTTTCTTGAAACTGAACATACTAACAGATATTTTTTATTATTGTAATATTTCTATTGATTTAGAGGTTGTCTTTAATTGAAACTCTATATACAACAAAGTTACCTAAACCAAGGACAGCTATTTTAGTTAACAAGAAAAAACGTACCGAACTTATTAAATAGCTATCAGTCTATCTGGTTATCTGGTTAGTAACAACAATTTGATGGTATTACATTTTATTAATAATTCTATGTAAGGTTTGAACACGAAACATTTCAATTTATTAACCCAAATTGGATGTTCTAGAAATTTTACCAAAATATTTATGTTCTTTTATGTTAACCGACTTCAAAAAAGGAGGAGGTTCTCAATTCGACTGTATGTTTTTTTTTTGATGTTTGTTACGCGATTATTCTGCCAATTATGAACTGATTTTGATTATTCTTTTTTTGTTTTGTAGATCACACCTTTAAGGTGGTCCCATATAAATTTTATCGAAATTGATTTAGCGCTTTTTGAGAAAATCAACAAAAACAAAAATATTTACACAAAAACTACCTAGTTGTTGGAAAGATCACGTGACCGTAATCTGCCAATTATGAATTGATTTTAATGATTCTTTTTTGTTTGGTAGAGGTCAATAAAGCTATTTAACCATGTTTTTTTAATTTGTCTTAGCCTATAATGACAACCCTACCAGAATAGGTAACAATTTTGCACGTTCTTAAGCTTTGTCTCTGTTCGTCCTCTGTGGCGACGGCGCAGACCTAAGGAGCATTACCGTAATGAGAGGTGTCGTAAGACGTTTTCTCGTATCGTGTCCAGTTCAAAACTGTCCTTCTTCTTGACTGGCACCGACTCCAAAAAGAACTGTTTATAAATATGAAATAGATATGTAAATCAATAATTTTGTTGATTGTCCTTTAAGTCTCTTGCTTTGAAATTAAAATATTATTTTTTACTTTTTAGTTTACGTTTTGTTAACTAAAATCTTTACAAATGGTTCTAAAATATAATACACTAAAATATAGGCCACGGTTAGAAACAAGTCTTTATTCCCATCCTATTTCACACTACCAACCCTTAGCGTTACCCGGGTGGGCCACCAAACTAACAACATCAGTAGGTACTAAGAAATACATATAACAAACAAACAAAAAAAGAACATACAGTTGAATTGAGAACCTCCTCTTTTTTTGAAGTCGGTTACAAAAATATACAGTTGTTATAGGAAGTTATGATATCTCACGAATCTCAGCTTGACCGAACACGCCCGACTCGCTGACCGACGGTCGAACGGAGCTCACGACCGATGGCCGACGCTCGTTCGACAAAAGGCGACTCGGAAGCACCCAATTTCAACGTACATATAATATGTCACCGTCGGAACTGCACCTCGTTTACTTCACCATTATAGAGCTGTCGAACTTATTTTACAGCTTAAAATATAGCTAGCGTATATGGTGATGTTTCTTTTGAAGAGATGCGAGTTTTTAGGATGTATAAGGGGAATTTGAAAGGATCAGTGACTGCAATGACACGCTGTGAGGGAGTCGTTTGTCGTGATATGCTCTATGAATAAAAGCCATGTTAAAAGAGTTATGAATATGAAAGATAATGAGTTCAGGAAGACCGAAATTGATGGATTGTGAGAGATGATATGTACACATAAGAAAGGAGTGAATATTATGGATAGAAGAGCTTATTGGATGAAGACCACAAATGATGAGGGCAGACAGATGATGATGATCGAATTATTTATGTTCGTCCGCCTACCTTATCTGCCGAAGGAGCTAATTAAGCTTAAAAAGAAACTGGTTTTCATATACATCAGCTATCGTTGCCTAGAAGGGAACTGGCTTTCAAGTTCAGCTGCCGGAACAGACTAGAAGTTCATTGACGAAAGGACTACAACATCAGTAGGTTAGTGGTGGCAGGTGACAAAGAACTCTAACGAAGTTTCTTCATCTGGTATTGCTAATGTCTATGTCCCAGGATATTTCGCTTTTGAAGTGAAATGGTCCTCTATCTACCTACTTATACAAATAGTTACTTCAAATATTAATATATCGAGTTATTGCCTAGAGATTTCAGTCATCAATTTTGAAAACATTTCAAATAAAAATCTCTTTCAAAAATTTCCGAGATATACATAAAACTATGACATCTATACAATCCACAAAAACACCCAATATTTTCAAGAAATAAAACATCAAAAATACGAAATCACCGCTCACGAGAACAAAGCGAGGTGAGAACTCAAAAGGAAATCCTGTAAAACAATACTGAATATTTATAAGAGCCGACGGTTTATCGACAAACAAATGCTCCAACGGCACCGCACTGGGCGAGCGCGCGAAAAAAATATTTTGATAGCAAGTGACATCGTTCTTTCCGCGGACTGTTTGCTTTCTCCTCAGTTTCGCGCTTCTGCGATTCAGTTCGAAGGGTGCATGATAGTGTGAAATTTGCTAGCAATTATTGCACAATTTGCGATTAGATATTGCAAGATCTTTATTCTAGTTTCACATCTCCATCTTATACACATTATTTATTTATTTAGTTTACATATACAAGTTGTACTTTACAGATATACCAAAGCGTACAAATTTTTCTTATTTTCTACGACCGCTCTAAATACCTCACGGCACATCTGCGAATCTCAGCCACAGATGAATGAAATATATATTATTGAAAAAGGATATAAAATATTCAATGTATTTTCAAGTCATTGTCCATGGGAAAATATTCTTGACTTGTCAATTTTGATGTGAAATATATGTGTGGAATATATAAGCTATTTGATTTATATAGTATAAGTTCTGATTAGTTTCGGATCGAGCGTGATATAACTAGAGAAGTATTTAATCACCATTCAATTAATTATTATTAGTGTAATTGTAGTCTAGACACAGCAGTGTCTCTGCCAAGGTCAGTTCTATTTTCGTTATTGGTTAAAATGTCTTTCACGCAGCTTGACACTACTAACTCGGTAAAGCAATATCATGGTTCATTCGAACCGTAGTAACAATAGTAGTAATAAATCAAAGCGTATTTAAAACATTTTTTTTTATGTCACTAGTGACAACGAGGCAGGCGGGTCACCTGATGGTAAGTGACTACCGTTGCCTATAGACATTAGCAATACCAGGGGGACTGCCAACGTGTTGTACACCATATTACAATGCCTTAAGGGCAAGGGCAACTGGCTCTCAAGTGCAACTGCCGGAACACACCAACAGGTGCTTGGCGACAGATTTTCAACTTGAGGGTGGTAGCCAGCCAGTCGAGTACCACCTAGTACCCTACCACCGTGCTGTGGTTTTCTCACGATGTTTTCCTTCACCGAAAGCTCAAGCTCATTGTAGGATTCGAACCCACGACCTTCGCCGCGGTATTTGACGTCACTTACCACTGAGCTATCATCGCCCTTAAAATCAAATAAAAATGTGTATGAATATTAAGTTGAAATTTTGCCATCAGGCAACTACGAGAGAGCCATTAAAGCTGAACCTGTCACTTATCATAATGAGATCAAAGTCAAATAGAAGCTTATTCTATAACAAATATATGTATAGTATTTTTTCATAGCAATCAATTGCTAAAACTCAATAATAACGTAAAGAATTTTCCAGGGTATTTACGTAAGGTATTTGCACCGCCCTCGGGCCAAGCTTGTTATTCCGGGATCCTGCAGTCCGGGAGCAACCGGGAGGCTGCGGGGACCACTCGACTCGCCCGGGACACAATTTCAAGCTATTTGTTTGTTAATCTAATTCTTATGAATGTACTATCACATTGTTTGTTTGTGGACTCGGAGATAACATTTTGTGTATTAGTTGTTGTCTTACACGTGTAGCTTGATTTTTTTTATAAGCAGAGCTTATACTTTATATGGAAACCTAATTATAGGATTATTTGATTATTGGAATTATAGGGTTGACAAACAGGCAGACGGTCCACATGCCGCCTATGGACATTTGCAATACCAGGGTGATTGCCGATGTATTGCCGACCTTGAAGAGCTTTTTTAGAATGATGATGCTTGTGGGTACACACTACCTATCATGCCACAGGTCGTGGGTTCGAATCCTATCCAGGACAGACATTTGTGGTGTATGAAAATGTCTTTATTGCTGGGTGGAATAATCTATTTAATAGTAGTATTCATTATTGAGTTTCTATAGCACAAGTTTTGCTTACTTTGGGATCAAATGGCCGTGTGCTAAATGCCTGTATTATGTCTCTTTCTGATGATATATTTAGGTTATGATATAAAAGAACATTTCCTGATTGATTGATTGACTGAAAGTGGTTTTTGAGAGTCTAAACTTTATGTCATAAAATTGATTGGAGATAATATTCTTTTTCTAACTTACGGATAAAAAAATATTTTTACAACCCCATTAGGGATAAGGGAACGCGAGTAAAACCGCGGGATAGGAAGTCATACACAACACTAAAAGTTTCAAAAATACATAAGAAAGACAGCTAAAAACTAACTAAATCTGCAACTATATGCGTTTAAAAAACTACACTATTCCGAAAGTTTTAAAACTTGTTCGAAATTCTAATCCCTATAGAGCCATAAAGAGGCGATTCGTTCAAACTCTACCTACCGACCGGGCGCCTCTCTGATGCATTTACATAGAATACGTTCGCAAGTTAAATTGACAGCGTACATTTTAAATGGATCCACTCTGCGACGCGTTATGAGCAAAAGTTTGGACAGTCTGCAAACTCAGTGGAGCATATGGACAAGATAGACCATTGCAGTAAATTTAGTTGACTGTACTTCTGAGTAATGTCTAGTAAATTTTGAGTTTGACCGCAATCTCATCATGGTTAGTGATGATGTGGCCGAAGGTAACCACACAAAGCCTAGATTTTTAGAGGAATTGACTCTCATGTGAAGCTGTCGGAACACATCAATTGGAGCTTGGCAACAGATTTTCAACTTGAGGGTGGAAGCCAGTCGAGTACTACAAAGTACTTTACCTCCGTGCTATGGTTTTCTCACGATGTTTTCCTTCACTCAAGCTCAAGCTCATTATAGGATTGAAACCCACGACCTTCGCCGCGGTATCCGACGTCACTACCACTGAGCTATAATTGCCTTATATATTCATTCACACCCAAGTAAATTACGAAATAAGCTTATTTAAAGTTATACAATTAGTCCTTTAGCAAATAAAACAAAGGGATAAACAAAGGGGTTAATTATACTTATATCATATTAACGCAGATTTAATCAAACTAAAACTTTATCTGAGAAAATCTGTTAAAGGGCCACAGTATTCAGGTAAAGAAACTTATTAAGTGCTAATTCAGTTCCAATTGAAAACGTTAATTCCCCAGAAAATTCATTTAAAGACGACAAAATATTAAAATAGATTGAGAAGCTGAATGGCTACTTAATTGGGAAACATTTCAATGGTGGAGTTATGAAAGAGTTTAATTATTTATTATATTCAAGGTGATAGCTTAGTGGTATTGACGTTAGATACAGCGGCGAAGGTCGTGGGTTCGAATCCTATAATGAGTTTGAGCTTTCGGTGAAGGAAAACATAATGAGGTAACCACCTACTTTTTTACGATGTTGGTCCACGAAATACTCCAAAAATACTAAACCGTTCTGAATGAAACTTGGCACACAAATAGACTATATCCAATTCCTGGAATCAGAGATAGAGTACATTTTATTCCGGCAAAAGATAAGATCCCACGGCAACGCGGATAAAATCGTAGAGAGCAGCAACTAAAGACAATACCGTATCTAAAATATAATTCACTATTTTCATTAACATAATACGCGTAGTTTAACATCGTAAAACAAATTAAAATATGAACAGGCTGTCCTCAAAGTGGTGCCTTACACTCAAACAGTTAGTAGAGTAGGGCCTCGATAATTACATTCTGTACAAAGAGCAAGCGTAGCGTCGACCGGACGGCTCGACCACTGCCTACCCCTATATGTGGTATATGCCACGATATATATTTGATGTAGGCTAAATAAACGTTTAATTCAGTGTAATACATTTTGCGTTGTGAAAGGGGGCTAGACGGAAAAAAATCTTACGACACTTTTTACGTCAAAAGTGCGCACGCCGTCAAAAGTGACGGCGTGCGCATGTTTCTCTGTCTTTCTCTCTCTCTCTCTCTTATAGAAAGCAAGCCAGATATTTTCATTTCTATTCAACATATATATATATAAATAGAAATGTTTTTTTTTTATATATATATACTCTCTCGACTTATATAACTTATATAACTTCGTTCCATGCGGGTGTCCCTTGACACCTCTCAAGTTTTTTACTCAGCGTAGTAATGAAAAAAAAAGTTATGGTAATGAGTAAAATATCCGTCTGTAAAAAGGTCCGTACAAGTCCGGTCAGGTTTTAGTGAAATGGGCGGCTTTCCACTAAAACTTTTCACGGACTTTTTGAGACAACCTGAAAAGTCACGATACACATTTTCATTTTCACTTCACTTGTGCACTTAGATTGATCATTATTGGACAAAACTCCACCGATATTATTCAATAAAGCTCAAAATACACGTAAAATATATCGATGCGTAAAACGAATACGCAACGTCACTTGAATGACAGAATGTACGTAACTAATGCGGGTTATAATTTTTTATGTAATTTTGGATTAGTTCAAGAATAAATTGTTAAACATTTGAAAAAAAAGCCAATATAGTCAGATGGTCCAAAAGTATTTAAGAAATGTAACCTTGCTGAGTTTCTTGCCGGTTCTTCTCAGTTGAAGGCTGAATTCCGAACCGGTGGTAACTTCTGTAATTCGACCTTCATAAGTGCCCTTCTAGGGCCTAAACTGAATAAATGGTTTTGACTTTGACTTCGCAAGTTCCCGCCAAAAAGTCCTTTTCAAACTTGTGAGGTGACATCAAAACACGGAGCGTGCTAACTTGCGCCACTCTCACACGCGAAACTCAAGTCCATTAAAAAGTAATGGATGCTTCCAAATATCATTACCATCAGCTAACTGGTGCGCGCCCATCTTGTCTATGAAAGTACAGTACTATTAAGGGGATTTATCATTTACTAGCTTCTCTCCGCGGTTTCACTCGCGTGTCCAAAGATCAATTTTAATCTATGTAGCAAGTTTTATTAAATCGGTTATTGAGACTGCTTACGATATTACAAATTTAATCTCTTTCTAACACTAAACATTAGAAAAAGACAAGTTCTGTCAAATTAGCCTAACTAATTTGATATAACTAATTCACGTCTATCCTTTTTTTGCCTTTGTGAGGTGAAATTAGTTTAGTTTGTAAACAACAGCTTTGACAAGTAACCTAAAATTATTTTACACTAGATTTCCACCCCGTGGCTTTACTCGCGTTCCCGAGGGAATTCAAATAAAATATATTCCTATCGTTGATAATGTTGCTTTCTATACGTGAAAGAATTTTTTAAATAATTTTCGTACTTTTTGAGTTTATCCATTACAAAAAACGTACAAAAAATCAAATCAGAAAAGATTTTTGTAATTTTGGTTTAGATAAAAAATGTATACCACATACCTATTTCGCATAATTGTAAAACTAACAAAAATCCTAGACTAATTAAGGTTGCTAAATTCATGCGTCAGATACATTAAGCCTCTGTGACACCGGGCCCTGGCCTCTATTAGGTTCTAGAGGACAGTCGTTAGGCCTTATCAGAGGCCTCTGAGATGACCCGATTACTATAATCGATATATGGTAGGTTAGATAATAATCATTTCTGAACTGTGTGTGAAGATTTATCGCTGAGTAACCTTGAAAGAAAGTAGCTAAAAATATTTAGTCTTTTCATGTTGATTTTTTAGTTGCCGCGAGCCAAACCAATTCACTTGCCAATCCACACCTATATGCCACAGTTCATCAAAATTTTATTAAATTAAAACAAAATATACAAGAGTCTTTATTTGAAAATATCATACATCCAAGTTTACTGCGCAAGAATGAGCAGAAATAAATCAATACTCGAGATATTGAGACGTTTTAATTTATGTTATGAATGAAAACCAATGAATTATGTATTATTTTAACGTTCATTTTCAATTAAAACCCTCAAGCACAGCGACCCAATCACCGTCATGATTCCGGAATAGAATTTCAAATTGCTCATTTACATTTGCTATTATTTTATAATTTTCCTGTACTGGGAATATTTTTATTATTGGAATAATATTTCTCGAAAATTGAAACAGATTTTTACTGAGACGGGTTTAAGAAAAACATTAATTCCCATTCTCAAATTTCTGTCGAAGAGCCGTGCCGTAGCAATAGCTACGAGCTAGCTACGAGATAGCTAGAGCTACGACAGTGCTACGAGTGCTACGACCGGCGCACAATACAGCATTCCTTCGGTTTCAAACACTTCACCACGTACCACTTGAGTTATCGATACTCCCGACGAAGCCATCTTACAACGCTCGCTACATACGAACAAGAGTTACATATAACGGTACTCGAGTGGGTATGTACAGCTTTGTAATGAAGATCCAATTAGATAGGACGTGATGTGCTCGAGACGTTGGGCGGTAGTTAAACAATAGAATCTAGTTTGGGTAGGAAGTGGTTTGTTTTAAAAAAGGTATATACATATTTCTTTTTGTCTATGAATAAACAACGTACTTTTATTTTAGTTCTAAGATGGGCATTTACAGAGGTATTCAAAATACGGAAGTTTTTTAATCCATCCATCCATACTAATATTATAAATGCGAAAGTGTGTCTGTCTGTTTTTTTTTTTTATATCACTAGTGACGACGAGGCAGGCGGGTCACCTGATGGTAAGTAACTACCGTCGCCTATAGACGTTAGCAATACCAGGTGGACTGCCAACGTGTTGTACACCATATACAATGCCTTAAGGGCAAGGGCAACTGGCTCTCAAGTGCAACTGCCGGAACACACCAACAGGTGCTTGGCGACAGATTTTCAACTTGAGGGTGGTAGCCAGCCAGTCTAGTACCACATAGTACCCAACCACCGTGCTGTGGTTTCCTCACGATGTTTTCCTTCACCGAAAGCTCAAGCTCATTGTAGGATTCGAACCCACGACCTTCGCCGCGGTATCCGACGTCACTTACCACTGAGCTATCATCGCTTTAACATGGCTTTTATTCATAGAGCATATCACGACAAACGACTCCCTCACAGCGTCTGTCCGTCTTTTACCACTTCACGCTTAGACCACTGAACCGATTTAGATGAAATTTGGTATACAGGTAGATGGAACCTTGGAAAAGCACATAGAATACTTTTTATTGCGAGAAAAGATAAGATCCTTCGGGACCACGGGTGAAACCTCGGAACGGAAAACTCGTTGATTATAATTTTCGGGTTTGACCACTATCTTGATGTTAGGTGACGATGCCTACGACGGTGCTACGAGTGCTACGAGTTCTACGACTGGCAAGAAGTTTTTAAAAGGGTATGTAGATAAGGTATCTTGATTATTAATTTAATTTTTTGCCGTCAATTCATGTGTTTTTTGGTATCAATAAATTAAAAAATTCTGAAATGGCATTTGGTAGAAATAAAAAAACAAAAACAAAACTACTTTTAAAACCAACTACAAAAGAACAATAGACAATTTCACAGTTAATGCACTTCCTCTAACATTTACTCACAATGTCTACTGTACTGACAATGAAAATTTACCTCTCTTGACAAAATACTAGCTCTCATTTTTCCGGCACACGACCCATTGAAATTCCAACTGTAAAGTTTATAGTATAAAGTCGATATTTGAAAGAATAGGGCGTGCTTCGATAATAATTAGCAAAGTGTCGTTTTATTTGAAAGTTTAATGTTGCGTGTGAATATTATGTTCAATGTATAAAATTAAAACTTAAAATGTTTTTAAGGTAGTTAATACTAGGATTTGTTAATAATTATTAACATTTATAAACGCAAAAAATTTCATAGGCATCCTTTTCCATGATATAAAGAACATATATATGTTATGCCACGACATAATCTATTTTTGTGGCAAGTTTCAACAAAATCCGTTCAGTAGTTTTTAAGTGATTGAGTAGCAAACATCCTCACATCCAAGCAAAAGCAACCTTCCGAACCGTGCATTAGAGTCTGACTATCCATAATTACCTGTGAAGTCCTATTTGGATTAATAAACATTTCATTTCCTTTCAACCTCACATTTATAGAGCAATATTAAAAAGTTCAGTTTCTAATAAGTTAATATTTCCAAATTCAAAATATTTCATTCTATTTTCAAAACAAGCAAGCCCACATCACTAGCTCGAGATGTGATTACCCTAGAAACTGGAGCTCTAGTGGCGCGTAGCTCGCCCAAGCTCAAGGAGCCGATTTCGGATGACGTCGGGCGATGTCGGGTGATGTCGGATATTGCCGACTACACACGACTCTGAGACGTGTCGTAAGGACACGATGTGTGGAGCTGACGCATATCTTATGTTGAGAGGTCTTTGTTTAAGTTGTCTTTGCAAAGGTTTGCGGTTTAATTGACGTGAAGAACGCATTGTTAGGAAACCATAGTGTTTCTGGAGTTGCATTTGAAAGATAGAATATATATGCAAACCCTGACACTGCCCTAAGGTGATGGTAGTTACTTACCATCACGCGTCCTACTTGTGAACAGGTGCTGCTTGTGGGGGCTGGTCTGCTTGAGTTTGTTATTTACTTAGTCAATCATAATTAAATTCAATAGATAATATATTCTTTTTTATTTAGATTTTATATTATTAGATTAATTACCTAGTACGTTAGTATTATTTTATTTTATTCTTAAACTAATACAAAAATAAATAAAAAAAATTATAACCCGCAATAGATTATTATTTTGCCGCCATAACACGCAAATATTATCAGTGAGACTAGATATATAAATAATGATTAAATGTAATAGGTGTAAGTTGTTTTTGAGAAGAGTAATTGCCGAGTTTATTGTGGCTCTTCTCAGCAAAAGCAACCTTCCAAACCGAGCATTAGAGTCAGACTATTCATAAGTGCTTGTAAAGGCCTATTTGAATAAAAACATTTTCATTTCATTTCATCATGTGACCCGCCAGCCTGTTTATCACAATAAAAAAAAACAGTTCAAGTACAACTTCGTCAATTCTGCAAACATTTATTTCCAAAACTGTGTTCAGTCAACAAAAAAATAATTAAATGATAATAATTTCTATGATTTTCGCTGTCTAAAATAAACCTAAAAAAAACAAATGTCCTACCTACTAAGAGGCAATTGTGGCTAAGAGAAATTGATTACGATCGCAAATGTGCCGATTGTTATCCAGGGCTGTAATTAGACAAAAGCCGGCGCCGGCTGCTGGCTAGCCTGATTACGTACCTGTTTGGGCTAACGCTAGTTTTGTTTGTTCACACTGTACAGAAGCGATTGAATTAAATTATACGTCTAAACTTAAATGTATGTTAACTAATGTAATGTTGTTTGTTGAATACGTTATTCATCATTATAGACAAATATAGAAGAACAACGCAATTTTATTGGTTTATAAATTCTGATTTGGTAAAAAAAAGGTTCACAGTAAAAAAGGGGGCGTAGAGCTCGAGTAAAAAAATATATTTTTTTAAGCCTCTATAAAACAATGCTTTAATTTACTATCATACATCGTGCCACAAAGTCAAAGTCAAAACCATTTATTCAGTTTAGGCCCTAGAAGGGCATTTATGAAGGTCGAATTACAGAAGTTACCACAGGTTCGGAAGTCGGCCTTCAACTGAGAAGAACCGGCAAGAAACTCAGCAAGGTTACATTTTTTAAATATTTTTGGACCATCTGACTATATTGGCTTTTTTTTTCAAATGTTCAACAATTTAATTCTTAAAGTAATACAAAAATACATAAAAAATTATAACCCGCATTAGTTACCTACATAGTAAACTAAAACAAAAAATACCAGATTTAAATTGAAAACAGTAAAAATATTCGAATTTCAAATCCAAAAAGACATTTGGATACATTCGAGCTTATCTCAATCGTAATACGTCAGTTGAAAAGAAAAAAAAAAGATCCGATAACCAAAAGCCGTATATCAGAGCTATCAACCCATTTACCACTGGTGGGGTACAATAGACCTCTATCGGGCATTATTTATATAATTTTCTCAATCTATCATAGCTAGGGTAATAAAAGTACAAGTTTGCCGGTACTTTCGTACAAGATAGGCTATTACAGAGGCACACAATAAATTTGCAGTCGCATTATCTGTAATGAGCTCATAAATATTATTTACCTATCCGTGAGCGGTTGTTATGCTAGTATTTCGGGATGTGTTTAAATGTTTGTGTTATTGTAATGTAATTTATTAATGTAATCGAAATTATTTTCTGATGTTTATGTTACTTTCATTTTTGACAACATCTGTTCAGTTTTTTTTATGAAATGAAATGAAATGATTTGAAATGATTTGAAATGATTTATTTGTCTGAAACATGGTTTAAAATAGGTGGAGTACAATAATTATGGTGCAGCATGTTTCACCAATTACTGGCATACAAAATATTTGTTTAATTATAACTATATTATTTATATCGAAGTCCGACAAATACATCGGCTTACAATGCCTATTTACAGGTTGATTGTATAATATAGAGGTTGTCCGAACTTACTAGGGAGATAGGTGGGCGCCTCACCATTTTTAAGATATGTAATATCTAAAATCAATACATAAAAATCAGAAACATCGAAATATTTCGAAAACGGGGACTTTTTTAGCAAGGTAATTTTTGTATAATTTGGTAGGAGATCCGCCCACCTATCACCTCCTTAAGTTTGTCGTAATGCTAACCGGAAATCCGGTACTATTTATATGAATGAAAGTCAATTCAAGTTCCGTAGTGTCAGCAGATTGCAATGCATGTGCAATAGTGTCGCTACACTTAGAATCAACGGCAGTCAAAATTTTTAATAAACTTCCTATCCTATATTTAAAGAATTCCAGTTTCTTAAATTTTGAAAGCTGTTAGTCTATCTAAATATTTATGAAGGACAAATATAAGTTTTCCGATTTGACGGCCAACCTTTACTTGTTGGAGAGGCGCTACAAGAAAAAGTCATTTATTTTTAAAACAAATTTGTGGAAAATTTATTTGAAATGTTTCTTCAGAAATCATAAAAGTTTTTTAAATCCTGATTTATAGCAATACACATTGTAATTATTAAAAAAATGGAAATAAATTTTCTTTCGCACGCGTTTACTAATTATAAATTGAAACAAAAAAATACAATTGAATTTGTATCATTTAATAAAAAGTATCTATCTCGATTTGGTACCTAATGTCAAAACTAGTTATTATAAATATTTATAGATCTATCGTGCCTTTATTATCAATTAATAATACTTGGGTTTCAAACATTCTTTTTCCCTTCAATTGTATTTCTATATTAATGAAGATTTCGAACAATATTTTAAAATAATGTCAATAAATCCGCCCGCAAATTTCTCATAAAACATAAATTATTAATAAGTTCTACCTATACAAAAAGGCTATTGAAATATAGTTATTCCCAATTACCAATATAAAATATTCAATACTAACACATTAACTCCAATAAAAATCGTCCATTCGTAAAAATATCGTTAAATATTTTTTCCAATCACCCACTAAAAACCAACATTAGTACACGAAGATTAAAAAAAAGCCAATCTGTGTAGTTAGAGCACTTTACATATTATCGAGTGCTTGCGAGCCGTGGACCGTGAATATTGAATAATTTTTTTTTTAAATTTAGCTCTGGCCGCCGCTCGCCCGCCGCCCGCGGCCGGGTTAAATGATTTTATGCTAATAACACTTGCTTGTGATGTGACGTCATGCGACCTCAACGCATGTCTTGACTAAAAACACAACGTGTGAATAAAGTATGGAATCTGGAATGTTTGTTTTTGAACTTCTTTGCATGCTCGTTTTTTTTTAATAAATTGTTTGACCTAAGTACAATACTCGTTTTGGAACGAAGTTCCTTATCGCGCGTTGTGAAAGGGGGCTAGACGGAAAAAATTCTTACGACAGTTTTAGTGTCACTGTCACTTTATTGTAAGCTGTGCGGCGTGCGCATGTTTCTCTGTCTGTCTCTCTCTCTCTTTTATAGAAAGCAAGCCAGATATTTTCATTTCTATATATATATATTCTATTATTATATATTTTTTTATATATATACTCTCTCGACTTATATAACTTCGTTCCATCCGGGTGTCCCTTGACACCTCTCAAGTTTTTTCTATAATAATATAGGCTTATTTGGCTACAACTTCATGGTCTAAAGTGATAGACAGCAAACATGTGACGATGTCTTAACTAGAGATGTTGAGTATCATATCAAATCACCTTCTTTTTTTTATTAATTGTCAAAAGGATAGTTTATATGGAGCAATATTTAATAGTGAGCTGTGACGTCATACGTTTGCACATCAAAGGATCTATTTGTGGTTAAATTAGAAATGATGAATTTTAGAACATGTTTGATTTTTAAAAAAAATACGTTCTTGAGTTTTGTCGGTGCAACTCAATGGAAAGTCGACTTTTGAACCGATGTTCAATACAGTAGTTTTGACCTCCTTAAAAACCTAGTACCTTGACTTTCAGGAAAAACCTACGCCTTGGAAATGAAGATGTGTGTGAAGATGTTTGTTACTCTTCCACGCAAAAACTACTGAACGGATTTTGATGAAACTTGGCACACAAATAGAGGATCCAAGGATAAAACATAGGATCCTTTTTATCCCGATAAGATAAGATCCCCCGGGAACGCGGGTAAAACCACGGGGGACAGTTAGTATAAACCTATAAACAAGGTAATTTTTTTTTAATTCAATATAATAAAATAGAGGGGGATAGAGGTGCCCTCAATGTCAATTGTTACGTACAAGACTCTCAAATTGCAAATTCGATTATATCTTATATCCAAGACATTCTACATTCGTTAATATCTGCTGACTGCGTATTCTTTTCTAGTTAAATTATTCTGACATTGAAACTAACGAGGTTGTAAAATTATGTTACAACGCTTTTATTACTCGCAATTTATTTTCAATGAGATATAAAATTTATTTTATTAAAATGAACTGAATTTATGTTTTATTTTATACTAGTTTTTGGCCCCGTGGTTTCACCCATGTCCCTAAGGGATCTTATCTTTTTCCGGGATAAAAAGTATCCTACGTTTTATTCCAGGATATGATCTACCTGTGTGCCAAGTTTCATCAACATTCCTTCAGCCATTTTTGCGTGATTGAGGAACAAACATCCAAACTTCCAAACATACAAACTTTCACATTTATAATACTAGCTGTTCCGCGCGGTTTTACCCGCGTCCCCGAGGGATCTTATCTTTTCCCGGGATAAAAAGTAGCTTTTGTGCTATTCCAGACTATAATCTATCTCTATGCCAAATTTCATCCAGATCCATTTAGCCGTTCTGGCGTAAATGAGGAACAAACATACATGCATCCAAACTTTCACATTTATAATATTAGCAAGATTAGTAGGATAGCTTTTCATCCGCGTTCCCGTGAGATTTAGAATAGAATATGGCCGTACTCGTCAATAATGTAGCTTTTTTTTATTATTCTGGATAGGCTTATGTTTGACTACAATCTCACTATGGTAAGTAATGATGTGGCCGAAGGTGGTAAGCGCACAAAGCCTAGATTTATCTAGGTGGAAGTATTTTTAAAATCGATCAAGTATATATTTGAGTTTATCCATAACAACAAAAAATACTAACGTACATAAATAATAGATATTCTTTGCTCTTTACAAATATTAGTTTGGACTAGTTATCCCGTAGTTTTACTCGCGTTCCCGGAGGAAATAAAGTTTTCACGGGGTATTATTTCGTTGTTTACTCTATCAGGATAATTGACAGTGAGCATAGAGTATAGAATAATGCCAATGTAACTCTATGGTCGAATTACTAGAGGTAATGGCTGCGGATATTGACTGAAAATAAACGTAGGAATGTCGGATATATTGTTAAATATTATACAAAAATATAACCCATATGTTTATGTAAATTAATATTTTGACAGTCCCACACGGTGGACCGATGATCTTGTGAGGATCGCGAGAAACCACTGGGTGCGAGTAGCGCAAGACTGGCCATCGTGGAGATCCTTGGGGGAGGTCTTTGTCCTGCAGTGGACGTCTTCCAGCTGACATGATGATGCTTTAAGTGAAGATTGCAGATTAATAAATAAAATTAAAACTAACAATTTGTTTTCAAAACTATAACGTGTACTGTACAGCTGTGCTTAATTTAGGATAAAATGGCCGTGTGAAGGAAAAAGCAGATATCAAAATTCCAAGTGTTGCATTAAGACTTGTAGATGATGTAGGTACTAAGATGGCGGCTGCACCAGAAATGTGATGTAAATTAAAATGCTAATTAAGGCGTGGCTACGGAACTTCGTGACTATAATAAGGGCCATTAAATTAGCGTGTATCTTAAGAGATACTTTTCACTTCTGAAGTGTCACTTCTGTGAAAGTGACTGCTGGTGGTAATCGTTGTCAGTTACCAAGTGGAAGTTGTCAGCTACCTATAATAATAATAATATAAATACAGTGGAACCCCGGTAATCCGACAAATGTTTTGCAGGGCAGTGTCGGACTATCGAATTTGTCGGATTATAGAGTACTGCCTAAGACCCCCTATAGTCCGGATTTTTTTACAAAAGAGTGCCTTGTAATCCGACAAACTACAGATCCAATGATAAGATTCTATAATGTTATGTTGTATGTCAAATTTAGTACATTTATTAACAACACAATAGAGAGCTTACGTTTTATTATAAAATTATGTACTTACAAAAAATATGCAATAACTTAACGTTAGACGAAAGAGGTACATACATACTAAAATAATCAAAAATTATGAATCAATCAATTTAAGAAGCATGAAAAGACTATGTCGGATTACAGGGGGTAACGGATTAGACAGGGGCCGGATTACCGGGGGTCCACTGTATTGAGATATCCTACATAATACATGTGAATTTTTGTGTGCATGTTACTCATTTTCATAATAGCAGAACGGATTTGGATGAGTCTTGGCACAGGGATAGATAGAATATACGAGAAAGAAGTTAATCACCAGCTTCCTATATTTAATTAACCTACTTAAATGGTTAAAAGAGAAATTTCATTTTTCAAAGATTTTACAAAAATGCCGACCCTTTTTAAACTTCTAGATTATCGAAGTTTTAACTTGTGTACATCAAAAACAATGTTAGTTGAGAAATAAACACTATTGACTCTACCATCAGTTCAGAATACACTTCAACTGAAAATACTCAAGCAAGAACTAAAAAAAAAAATGTTTTTCTACGGCGGATCTTCCTTTCTTATTCATGTTTTTCTAAATACATACACTTCAGGACATTTAAGAACACTACGAATGGATTTCAAACCTTTTTTCTAAATGTTACAACGATAAACTAAACAGCAAACCCCATAAGTAATAAATCATTTTCCTCTCCGCCAGTTTAGTGGCCCAAACGGAAAGCTTAATGGAAAAATAATTGAATCGTCCGTACCAAAATGAAAAGGTGAAAAATATCCAAAAAGCTTGCAAAGAGTTGTACAGTTGCATTATGAGGGCAGACATCTTCTTTCTATTTAAACGTAGTCTTTTGAATATATCCGGGTCAGGCCGGGTATTGTGAGGCTGGCGAAAGGACGGTTGTCGTTTTAAGCTTTGCGGATTTTGTGAATGCAGATAGCGTTCATGCAATTTTAAACCTTATTTTTGATGTAGAAACCTACTGTATAAAATACCTTTAATTACATAGTAGGGAATATCCTAGTGGATAATCTCTAGTGAATTTTAATGGTATATTATTCCAGATTGACATATTACATAATGTATTAGCATTCCGCCCCGCGGTTTCACCCGCATTCCCGAGCGAACCGTTTAGAGGTTGAATTTTCAATTTGTGCGAAATCTTCGATACCAACCACCCTACGAAGCCCTCGAAATAGGGACCACACTTCATTAGTTAGTTACTTTGACTTTCTGTCCGCCTGGTAATTCAACTGGAAACGTCAGTCGTTAGCGTATTTGAACTGGACTTAACAGGTTCACCAAGAGATGATGACAAGTTGGGATGGCTCTATGTCCCAACAAGTTTCTAGGCTTACTGTCCACTCTAAACAAAATGATGAAATTCAACAATCGATTAATTTCTGATCGGAAGAAAATAGGTTTTTTTTTATGTCACAAGTGACAACGAGGCAGGTGGGTCACCTGATGGTAAGTGACAACCGTCGCCTATAGACATTGACAATACCAGGGATTGCTAATGTGTTGTACACCTTATTAAGGCGAACTGGCTCTCAAGTGCAATTGCCGGAACACACCAACAGGTGCTTGGCGACAGATTTTCAACTTGAGAGTGGTAGCCAGCCAGTCGAGTACTACAAAGTACCCTACCACCGTGCTGTGGTTTCCTCACGATGTTTTCCTTCACCATAATCTTCAAAAGCTCATTGTAAGGATTCGAACCCACGACCTTCGCCGCGGTATCCGACGTCACTTACCACTGAGCTATCATCGCCGTGCTATGAAGTGTGAAAAATCAACTGTATATTAAATCATTGGAGAACAAATTGTAAGTAGTGGAACGTAATTCTCGTTCAACAGGTCAGCTACGTAATTTCACGGAGAAATCGGGCGCAGCCAAATCAGATCCACTGGAACTAGTTAACAAAATTGGCGACACACTTGAATTAGCTATTCAAAAAAATGAAGTTAAAGATACATAGCGGGAAAAGATAAGCGGGAACGCGAGCGAAACCGCGAGGAACAGCTAGTTTTAAATAAAACTATTAGCTTTCCAAATTAAAGCTGTTTTCAAAATATAATTTTAACGTTACACAAAAAGTATTTTTAAGTCTGATTTCTATTTTTCATTTATTTTAAAGAACGTAAATAACAATCGACTAAAGTGTTATTTGTTAAACTTTTCTCATTATTTTCACAGAAAGAAAAAAAAAACAATACTCTAAAAAAGTTGTTTTCATTTCAATCTCAGACGCTGCATAGAATATTTATTAATGAAGCTGTTCCCCGCGGTTTCACTCGCGCTCCCGACACATTTTATCTTTTTACAAGCTTTATATTAGCTTGCAATGTATGTATGTTTTTCCGGGGTGAATCTTGCAACTCAATTTTGAAGCAGATATCTTTAAGCGTTTCAGCTGAAATTTTGTATACACGTTTAGTTTGGATGACAATGCATGGTCAGCTGTGTGACGTCATTCTAAATCCATCATGGCGGCACACCTAAGAGAGCGGACTATTATTTTTTAACGCAATCCTATAATATAGGTATCAAATGAAAGGGCTTGCTGAGAATAACTCGAAAAATAAAGTGACGTCACGGTTGTTTTTAAAAAAGTTTTTTTTTTTAACTTATTATTTCAAGATAAAAAGTATCCAATATTTTATTTCAGAATCTGTGTTTATTACAATGTTTAAAAAAAAACAGTAATAGCAGTGACAGTGTCACAATGGGCGGCCTTATCTCTAATAGTGAACTCTACCAGCCAACCTTTCGATTAGGTTAATATTTACATACAAATACTCGGATAGTGAAATCACATTGCACTTTCTCAAGTGTTTTCTGATCGTAAAGAACCTTCGGACCGACGGTCATTGTACCTTATTGTTAATGTTTCGTGAGTTTTTATTTATTACACCAATTTGACTATGGGACGCAGTTTTTCAGTTGGATTATAATAAGTATTTTTTAATTTATTTTATACCATACGTTGTTTATCAGTAAATATCGACAGACTCAAATATCACGTTTTTAATGAACACTGAATACATATTTAAATGTAATATGTAACTTATAAAATTCCGGAAATTATGTAATAAATAAAAATTCTGAAAAATATCCGTTCTTAATTCATAAAAACTCAACCATAAACTTATGGCTTTAGGATTTTAAGTTAAAAGTGATGTTATCATACTATTTATTTTTTATTATTTTATTATCTGCTTATCACACTTTGCCAGTGCCATTAGAAGAAGACTGCAGTGGTTATAATGATTATGATTCGCATGACGAAGCCATATTATCGAATGTTCATAGAAGAAACGGTAAGATTGTTATTCCTAACACACAATATTTCATTTATTATTGTTTTGTTATTTTTCTCGCTTCAATTTTTACCATTCTCTACACGACCATCTTGCTTGAAAATTCAGATAACTGATTTACTACTTTTAAAATAATAGTAGATTGTTATACAAGGGGCTAAAATGACCCATTATATACGAGGTAGTTTTACTCCCGAGCTTTAGCGAGGGACTAAATAGAAACCGAGTTTTAAGGCGACGATATACGTGAAATGACGATTTTCGATACAATATTTCTCTGCATTCTTTATTGCAAGTGATTTATAAAAAATATATGTTAAACTAGAGGATACACGACATAAAATGAATTTTTTCAAATTTTAATTTTATCATCGAGAACATCAGAAAAAAATCGCGAATATGAGCCTTTTTGAAATTTCAAACATATTTCTCTCCTATATTACGGATTCAAATAACATGAAATTAATTACAGATATTGTCTTGTTGTTTTTTTTCAAAAAAAGTTACTGTTATTTTTTAATTAAATTTATACTCGATTTTCAACTCGGTGACAGCTTTGGTCCCCTCGTTCGCCCGTCATTTCAGTGCGGGACGGGACGTTGTGCTGATCGGACCTGTGCTACTTTTTTCTCCACTCGATACAATATCATAAATGGTGTAATTAAAGCAGTGTTGTATATTTTAGCTATACATCGCGATGCGGTTGCTAGGGCTCGTCCATTAATTAAGTGATGTTTTTTAGAAACTTTTAAAAATGTTTCATGGTATTTTAGCTGAGGCGTCGAAAGTTCGTTAGTTTGTAGAACTACTCATATAGTTGATTATAGTATTAGTACGTAACTACCTTTAGAAAAAATATGAATTCATCAAGTTACACAACTTACTTTTTTTTTACAGTATTCGACATCCACACGGATGAAAACATATTATAGCGAATGCTAATAATTAAAAAAACCTATATATTACATAATAAAAATAAATAAAGACATTTTTTAAATTATCACTTCGAAAAATATTATACATATACTAGCGGGACCGGCAGACGTCCTGCCCTGAAATTAAAACAAAACTTAGAACCCGTTTCCAGCGCCACCTACCGGGTCCAAATGTCAGACCATCGAGGAACCCATTGAAATATACACACAAAATTTCATCCATATCGGTCCAGCCGTTAGGTGACAAACACACGTACAGAAGAATTATATTTAATAAGATAATAAAAATAGATTTTTTGATAACCAACAAACTTGAAATTGTTGTTGGACTCACCCTAAGTTTTATGCGGCACTGGAGTAACCATAGCTTGTACAATTTGTCAAATATACTTTGAAACCTGTAATACTTGAAATTGGACCTTATCTTATAGAAATAAGGTTCATTGTCACGTAACTCCTATAACTATCACGTTTCAAGCTGTATTATGAACTTTTAAAATATCTGTTTTGTCTCGATTCGAGTTGCGAGGGAGAGCGTTGCGCGTTCATTCTGAGGGCGCGCGGGGGATGCAGCGCCAATCGAGCAAGGTCATTCGCGTATATCGTCACCTTAATGGGTTTTAGCGCCGTGTGTTACACTATACTTTTCACTACGATTGCGAAAAAATAAAACAATCCAATACAATATGAAATATGTAGTTTATAATTTCTTTTTTTTTGTTTCTTCTGTAGCCGCAACACATTGCATGCATTCTACCAGAGATTTTCAAAATTAAAATGAAGTTCTTTTTTTATGAAACAGTAATAAGTCGAGTCTTTATTCATGATTATTCTACTTATGACTAAAGACTTTTTCGTTTTTGTAGGCTCATTGTCATTTGACACACAAAAATAAAAAAAAATACTTTTTCCCCTAGAGGATGAATTGCAATTTATTCGCAAAGCCAGAAGGAAAGAAAAAAAAAAAAAAAAAAAGAATTGCAATTTTTTCACCGCTCTGGTACGCTACAATGAAAAATATATTTTTATTGTTTTACTCTTAATACATCTCTTACAAACTGTCGATAAATCAATGATAATTCATATATTTAATACATAGTTTAATAATAAATTAAACAAGCATAATATATCCCGCTTGATGGTAAACAGTTACCGTAGATTATTAGACGCTTTAAACATTAGAGATATCATCATCATCATATCAGCTGGAAGATGTCCACTGCTGGACAAAGGCCTCCCCCAAGTATCTCCGCGATGGCCGGTCTTGGGCTACTCGCGACCCTAACAAGATCATCAGTCCACCGTGTGAGAGGCCTGCCAACGCTCCGTCTGGTTTGTGGTCGCCACTCGAGAATCTTTCTGCTCCATCGAGTCAGTTTTACGAACTATGTGCTCCGCCCACTGCCACTTCAGTTTGGCAATTCTTCGGGTTATGTCGGTTACTTTGGTTCGCCTGCGGATTTCGCCATTTCTGATTTGATCTTGCAAATAAACTTCATTGTTCTTTGGGTGATTTCGAGCCTTCTTAAGAGGCCCAGATCAGGGATGTCCCTCACTTATAATTCTTCAAAATACTCTTGTAGAAGTGGTAAAACACACATAAGGAGGAAAAATCTCTCCATAGATCTACCGCCTGTAGACCTGCAGCCGCATCATCACATAAAAATGTTGTAATCAAACACAAAACAATCTACAATATAATAGAAATATTGTTCTAATCATCAGAAACATGGTCGGAGTCCTCTTTGATGAATCCTGAGGAAATGGGTTCATATGCCGAAGGAGATATTTTAATACCACCTCAAATAAGCTGGAGGAATGGACTACGAACTCCATCGATGCTTTGGAGCAATGGCCAAATCCCATTTGTCATTGAAGGTAGATTCAGTGAGTACCTATCGATTTTATGGATAAAATTCAATTTGTACCAGGGCCACATAGTTAGGCTGCTATTCCACCAGAGTTAGTTGCCACGCCAACCACGGGCCGGTTGGCGTGGTTGGTTAATACACTGCCTATCACGCCGCAGGTCGTGGGTTCGATTCCCATCCAGGACACACATTTGTGTGCATGAATATGTCTGTTTGTCCTGAGTCTGGGTGTAATTATCTATTTAAGTATGTATTTAAAAAAAATAAAGTGGTATATGTAGTATATCAGTCATCTGGTTTCCATAGTACAAGATCTGCTTAGTTTGGGATCAGATAGCCGTGTGTGAACAAATGTCCGAGGATATTTATTGTTATTAGTTTTTTTTTATGTGACAACGTGGCAGGGTCACCTGATGGTAAGTGACAACCGTCGCCTATAGACATTAGCAATTCCAGGGGATTGCTAATGTGTTGTACACCTTATTACAATGCCTCAAAGGCGAACTGGCTCTCAAGTGAAATTTCCGGAACACACCAACAGGTGCTTGGCGACAGATTTTCAACTTGAGGGTAACCAGCCAATCGAGTACTACAAAGTACCCTACCACCGTGCTGATGCGGAAACCACTCACGATGTTTTCCTTCACCGAAAGCTCCAGCTCATTATATGATTCGAATTCACGACCTTCGCCGCGGTATCCGACCACACTTACCACTGAGCTATCATCGCCTTAAATGATAGCTCAGTGGACCAATGAATATGATTGGTGGATTACAATCGTATCCATAGCAATGTACCAGAACCCATAACTGGTGGAAAAGCAGTCTTAACAAGACATGTTTAATTTCAGGTTATGAACAACGCGACTTGATCATGGGGGCTATCGCGGACTACCACCAGGTAACTTGTCTCCGTTTCGTGCCGTTCTCTGGCCAGGCTGACTACATCGCTATAACTAGTGATGAAATTGGTTGTTTTACAACAGCCGTTGGGCATATTGGTAAGAACTACACCGACCTTCATAAGGGCACTTCTAGGGCCTAAACTGAATAAATAGTTTTGACTTTAACTTTGAAAAGGGCTTGAAAAGTAGACACAAATAAAGTTAATTACATCACACTAAAATCAATATGGCTGCCGCTGGCAAGATGGTGAATTTAAAGACAAAGTCAAAACCATTCATTCAGTTTAAGCCCTAGAAGGGCATTTACGTAGGTCGAATTACAGAAGTTACCACCGGTTTGGAAGTCAGCCTTCAACTGAGAAGAACTTTTTAATATTTTGACTCGGACTATATTGGCTTTTTTTTAATTCAAATATTTAACAATTTTATGCTTAAACTAAAACGAAAATGCATAAAAAAGTTTACCCCTTCCTTATTTCAGGTGGTCGACAAGAAGTGAACCTGGAGACTCCATTTTGTGTGTACAAAAAGGGGACGGTGTTACACGAACTGCTCCATGTGATTGGAGTCATACATGAGCACAACCGTCCGGAGCGAGATAACTTTATTACTTTATACTGCGAAAATATTATATCAGGTAAATCTGTGAGATCCTATGTATGATACGTATGTCTGAGGCTAGGACTCCATCAAAGCTGAGCGGAGCCGAGCGGAGCCGAGCGGAGCCGAGCGGAGCGGAGCGGAGCGGAGCCGAGCGGAGACGAGCGGAGACGAGCGGAGCGGAGATGTTTTTTAAACAACCAATAGAATAGCTGAGCGGTGACGAGATGTGTGAATAACGAAATTCTATTGGTTGTTTAAAACACATCTCCGCTCCGTTCGGCTCCGCACAGCTTTGGTGGAGTCTCAGCCTAATTCTTTGGCACGCTCATACAAACTTTAACATTCATAATATTAGTAGGATAGCCTAAAAGGACCTCAACTGTACATTTTTTGTACTATACATATAATTAATTATTATTTAACAATCTAAGTTGAGCTTGTATAAGTTATTAGGTGTCGGCGTATCTTTGCGATGCGAAGGTCTCTTCCAGTTCTTACTCTTGCTTGAGTTGTTCTGTACCATAGTGGACCCGCAATCTTTTTTGTCATCGAACGTTTTCTTTGTCTTCCTCTTTTTTTTCTTTTTTTTTATCTAGTGGTCCATTCTGGTATATCTTTTGTCCATTTATTACTATTTTCTCTCATCGTGAGGCCTACCCATCTCAATTTGAGTGTTTTTAGTTATGACAATAACATCTAAAATTTTTGTAATGTGTCTTATATCTACGACTTCTTCATGAGAGTAAGACGGGAATTTACACGTGTAATGTATTTAGTTAACTTCAAACTTTATTGCGTTCATGGTAACATATAGATGGTACAAAATTGGTGATGGTACAAACATGAAACCCTGTTAGGGCCCAGCAAAGTAGACTCTAAAAATACATTTTTCATTAAATAAAATAAAATATATTTCCTATTTGTATGCATAACTGTTAAGAAAGTTAGTTTATTTTTAACATATATAAATTTCATTTTAGCATTTCTTACATACCAACTCTTCATCAAAAAACTCTTGCAGTGTATAAAAACTTAATAAGTATTTGCTGCGTGGCCGTGATCACAACCCAGGAGTGCTGCAGCGCCTGAGTATATGTGTGCCGGACCGCCACGTGTGGAAGTACTGCTGGCCGTGCCGACTACCAGGACCAACCTTCTCGCCAAAACACCACTCACCCGCGTTACCGTACTATTAACGAACTTCATACCAATACGGATATATTCACATGTCATTTGAGTGAATTCGCAAAATTTCTATTAGTATTTTTATGTTATAATATAGATTAGTTAGTTTATATGTTATAGTAGGTACTTATATTGTTCTTTTATTTTTGTGTGTTTTATATTGTATATTTTGTGTAGTTGTTGTTAATCCAAATTATATTTATAAGTTTAAGCCCTTCTATCGCATTAGGTACCTGTAATGATAGTTAAGGAGTTTGTAAATAAATAAATAAATAATTTAACTTGACTTTCAAAATTTTCAGAAGATAAATATAATTTCAAGAAAGAGAACCCCGCATATATAAGCGACTATGGTGTTTCATACGATTACCATAGTGTTATGCATTACTCAAAATACGCATTCACAAAAAATAAATTGAAAACGATTGAACCTAAGGTCAGTACTTTTTAGATATTCATTCTAAATAAAAAATATCTCGTATAACTAATTTTATTGTTGTAATTGTGAATCCGTTCAGCCATTTTTAAGTGAAAGACTAACAAACATACATGCATACAAACTTTCGCGTTTTCGCATTAGTTGGATTATTTTACTTTTATCTTTTTCTAATATATGCTTTAGCAATAAAATTTTGGAATTTAAGCTTTTTAACTTAAGGTGCAAATAGGTAGGGTCACCTATCAAATAAAATGACCTGAGTAAAAGTGTCCTATTTCGAGATGTTTATCTAAAATTCAAAAATCAATACATAAATATCGAAATATCTCGAAATGGTGATCATTTTTATTGAGCTCATTTTTGTTTATTTGTTAAGTGACCCACCCACCTATCACCGCCTTAAGTTTGTTTAACTACTAACGGGACACCATGTATAAGATATTCAATTCTATTTTAGTTGACGAACAACCTATTACCGCTTATTTTCAACACGACGTGATTTTTAGGGTTCAGTACCTCAAAAGGTAAAAAAAAAGGAACCCTTATAAGATCACTCTCTTGTGCGTCTGTCTGTCTATGTGTCACCACCGATTATCTCAAGAACGGGAAGACCTAGCATGTTGAAATTTATACCAGATATTGAAATCTATAGTCCCTATTAGGTGTATAAAAATCAAGGTCCTGAGTCAAAACGATAACAAGATATGGGCAAATTTAGATTTTCGCGAAAACTTGTAAGTATCAAAATTTACCTTAATTTTCAACTTTTTTTATTTTCGGAATTTTCCCTTTACTTGTGCTGTAAGACCTTACTTTTAACCAAAATTGACAATTCTAGGTCAACGGGAAGTACCTACGGGTCGAAAACCTATATGGTAGTTCCCGTTGACCTAGAATCACGAAATTTGGCAAAAAGCAGACAGCACAAATAAAGGAAAAATTCCAAAAAGTAAAAAAAAATTAAAATTAAAGGGTTTCCCCATCCATACATAGTTACCACCAATTAAGATAAACCTCTGAGTTCTATCGGCGCTCATACAATTTAGAGATCTAGCTTAATTGGCACCAACGTCAAATAAGGTAATCGAAAAAAATACTCGAGACTCTATTACCGTGATGAACGAACTATTTACAAGTTTGTACGGAACCCTCGGTGCGCGAGTCCGACTCGCATTTGACCGGTTTTTTTATATACAGAGTGTCTCTTTTCTTTGTTGTTAAGATCGCTGGTGAAGACATAGGACAGCGAGAAGGATTAAGCCGAGGAGACGTTACAAAAATCAACAACATGTATAACTGCAAGATTGAGTAAGTTGTTTATCTAATATATAAATTTCTCGTGTCATAGTTTTAGTTGCCATACTCCTCCGAAACGGCTTAACCGATTTTGATGAAATTTTTTGTGCTTATCCGGTATCTATGAGAATCGGCCAACATCTATTTTTCATCCCCCTAAATGTTAGGGGTAGTCCACCCCTAAATTTTTTTTTTATTTTTGAGACAAAATTTCTAATTTCTATTTTTTTATGATACAACATACAAAAATACATACAATCCCCAATTTTCACCCTTCTACGATCAACCCTTATTTTTTAATAGCCATTTTAGTAATTTGAGTAATCGGTCAAGCCGTTTCGGAGGAGTATGGTAACAGGACCGATTTGGATGAAATTTTGTGTGTGTATTTTAATGGGTTCCTCGATGATTTGAAAACAAAATTGGACCCGGTAGATGGCGCTGGAATCGGGTTCTAAGTTTTGTTTTAATTTCAGGGCAGGACAACGTCTGCCGGGTCCACTAGTTATATATAGTAGGGTACCTACTTTCCACGCGAGTTCACTTGTTATCTACCAGGTATAAGGAAATTTTGCGACATAATTTACATAATTGCAATTAAAAATTGCATTAAAATCCTGGTAAATTGCACATTATTTACATAAAAATGAAACAAAGTGTCTGTTTTAATGCCAATCCCAGGAAAACATAAGATCCCTCGGATATGCGTGTGAAATAGTGAGGGCTAGTTTCAAGTAAAATTACATGATTTCGAGTTAAATATGTAATTTCCAGTAAAACTACACAAATTCAATATTTCAAATTCAAATTACATAATTTTAAGTAAACTTTAAAATCTAATGTTTTTTCAGAGTGCCGCAGACAGGTTGGGTGAAAGATATCTATGAAAATAAATAATTTATCAGTCAAACTTCAAGAAAATAAATATATTTATTATCTAATATATAACATTCTCGTGTCAGTTTTAATTACCATACTCCTCCAAAACGACTAGACCGATTTTGATGAAATATATAACGACTCGACTTATATAACTTCGTTCCATCCGGGTGTCTCTCAAGTTTTTTTTTTAGATGTTTTTAATGTTTTATTTATAATGTGCGAAATAAATCACGATTTTAATAGAGTTAGACATCTGCAATGATAAACAACAAAGCACCTACGACTTATTTCATAATACCTACTAACATTTGTTGTTTGTGTATATAAAATAATAATAATAAAATAAAATATTTATTAACAACTGTTGTAGATAAGTAGCCTCTGTTGTGTAGACTTATTTATATAGTTATATTTTTCCTTTATTGTATTATCTAGTTACTTGAAATAAACACGCTTGTCAATGAACATCTTTTCCTAACTCATATTTTACAAAAAGCAATTAAACCCTGGATGGAACGAAGTTATATAAGTTATATAAGTCGAGAGAGTATATATATAAAAAATATATATATAAATAGAAATGAAAATATCTGGCTTGCTTTCTATAAGAGAGAGAGAGAGAGACAGAGAAACATGCGCACGCCGCACAGCTTACAATAGCTTACTACACACAACTGTCACCCGACCAACTGACACTAAACGTGTCGGTTTTTCGTAAGATTTTTTTCAGTCTAGCCCCCTTTCACAACGCGCGATAAGGAGCTTCGTTCCAATAATCTATTTAATACTCTTCCAACTCATTAAACCAAATATTATTCCAACAATAACCAACCAAATACACGCATGATGATACAAAGAACTTAAATATTATTATTAACTTAGTGGGTAGAAATAAAAATGTTTGCGGCCATATCGTCTTCATAACTCGTAGCTGAGTTCGATCACTAAAGCTGCGAACATTTTTAGAACAATGAAATTTTTTAGAAAAAACAATAGATATATACAGGATGAATTTTTCAACTTGGATAATGAGACGTGTGGCTAAAGCTCGAAGATGTTACTGAGTGCTATGTTAAAACACGAGTCGGTTTTTGCCGTAATTATTAATATACATATTCATGTGTTCATTAAGAGGTGCCTTACTCTTAATTAATGGCTTTGGAATTTTAATTGCTTTGCTGTAAAAATAAACGAATTTAATGACTCGCTTTGTTTGTTCTGAAATTAAATTTCAGATATACATTTAAATGTTTAAGTGAAAGTAATTTGAGTGTGTACAATGCTCGATACATACTTTAAGAGTGGGTGCTATATTCAGTATTAAAATAAACATGACTTAGGTAGAATAAAACTAAACAGACCTAGAGGTTGGTAACCTTTATTTGTATGTGAAATTGTTTTTTTTTGTCAAAAATTCTAATATTTAAGGTCAAAATCAAAACTCATTTATTCAGTTTAGGCCCTGGTAAGGCACTTATGACCGTTACAATTGACTCTACCGGTGGGGTTTAACATACTCTTAAACTGAGAAGAATCCCGCAAGAAACTTTCGCGTCTACAAATTAAACGCACTGCAAAGATGATTTTAATCTGTTTCATATAATTATATTAAAGTGTTACTAAGATACAATGATCCTTGAAGCAGTTACCGAGCCGGCGACTCAGTAAACAAACAAATTCAATTAAAACATTAATTGATTCCCAGATAATGTATAAACACAATCGCCTATTCAAATTCACATTAACCGGCCATTTTGTTCCTTTAACGAGCGTAATCTCAAACTCTGCTAATCTATTCAGTTTAAATGCGTACCTTCACTTTATCCATTAACTAGGGCGTACCGTCGGTCACAAAAGGCTTTGATGCAGTCGCTTGCCTGGCAAATTATTTAGCGTTTAATCTTCGAATTCCGAGCGCGGGCGGAGATGCCCGAGCGATGCCGAGCGTTCCAAGCGATGACCGAAAAATTGGTAGTGACAGTGACGCGGCGCGGCGTGATTGGCTCAATCGTTCGGATAACGAACTATTCGAAGCGCCCGACGCGCTCCGAGGTTATTTTCCGTGCGATTCGTCAGTTTCACTCAAAACACACTTTCAAGGATACTTGTATTTGATAAAATATAATTACTATGGTTTCTACATTATGGTGTACAACGAAATACCAAGGGAATTAAATACTGTAGCTTTCCATCGGTAAAAGTATTTTTAAAATACTTTCCTCATGATGTTTTTTTCCCGGAGCCACCAGCTCATTGTAGGATTCGAACCCACGACTGTCATCACGGCATTTGACCACTGAGCTATCATCGCCAAAAACACTCGTTCAAATAAAAATTTTGATTAAATCCTATTCGTGAAAAAAGGTAGATAACCGAATAAAGTTCAGCCTGTATAAATAATTAATGAGGCCTGATTAAATTTGTGTCGCATTAATTATAAATTGGAACAATTATGTGCTATGATGGAATAATGTTTTTAATCAATTACGCGGTACAAACGAGGGGGGAATGGGGAATAATGGGGGATAATGGGGGATAATGGGGTCCACGGACAATAATGCGCTCACCTATTGTATAGGAACAAATGAGAGACCAATAATGAGATATCTCCATAAGAATGTGGGATACAGGTTGATTTAATATTTTGTTCTGGTTCCATAAGGTATTTTTTTCCTATTAATAGTAGTATGTGTTTTTATTATTTGACGGGCCAGTTGACGTGGTTGGAAACACACTATCTATCACGCCGGTCGTGGGTTCGATTCCCATCCAGGTCAGACAGCCCTGAATTTGTATATCAGTACTGGTTTCTATAGTATAATCTCTGCATAGTTTGAGACCAGATGACTGGGAGTGGTGAAAGAGGTATTTTTTTTGTTTCCGAATATTACTCTTCATATATCTTTTAATATAGGTAGGTACCTACATGCAAAATGTAGGTCAGGCCTTCACTTTCACAATTTATTTATTTTTATTCCTTTCTTTTTATTACTATTTATTATTTCTAGGCTTAGTGTGCTTACCACGGCCTTCGGCCACATCATCATTAAAAACAAGCTTATCGTAAGTAAAAAAATGTCTTAAACTACAGATCTTATTACTTAATATTGGACCCACGCATTATGATAATAGAGCTTACAAGGGTCCGGCAGGTGTATCGTTTTATAAAAATAAGTTTTACCCAAAAATAATGGCCGCCACACGAACATCCAGTAAAAAATCTCAGTAATTTCATTGTAACTATGTCCAATACAGACCTTTTTAAGGAAGCGATTACGGATATAAAAAAGAATTGGCCAAAAATTTGTTCACATTCTAAGAAAACGTGCCTTATTATAAACAAGCACTGAATGAGAGGGGAATTTGTTAAGCATACGTCCCACCGGCGGCGAGTAAGTTCTAGTAGCTAGTAGGTCAAAGTCATTTACAAGGCGATGATAGCTCAGTGGTAAGTGACGTCGAATACCGCGACGAAGGTCGTGGGTTCGAATCCTACAATGGGCTTGAGCTTTCGGTGAAGGAAAACATCGTGAGGAAACCATAGCACGGTGGTAGGGTACTTTGTAGTACCCGACTGGCTGGCTACCACCCTCAAGTTGAAAATCTGTCGCCAAGCACCTATCGGTGTGTTCCGATAGCTGCACTTGGGAGCCAGTTCCCATCTAGGCTTTGTGTGCTTACCATCTTCGGCCACATCATCACTGACCATGGTGAGATTGTGGTCAAACACAAGCTTATACAGAATAAAAAAAAATACTCAGTACAGGCCTTCTTCAGCAAAAACTAGCTGTCTCCGTTTCAGAAGTTGACTGAGAAAAACTAGCAAGAAACTCAGCAAGGTAAGGTTTTTTTAAATATATTTTTGGACATTGACTGAATGGCTATTTGTACGTGTACACATTAAATATAGTAATTGGAAATTACACAGAGTACTTAGACTAACCGGTTGAACGTCCCTGGGTTAGGGTTGAAAAATGTAATCTAAAGGTATCAATCGAATATGAATTTTCATGTTTGATTTATGAATATTGTGTATTTTCCTTACTAGGTAAAAATATAAATATATGACCATTAATCTTCTTGCTTCATAGTGTTAGAAACTACCCCTTTATCAATGAAATTTCCATCAAAATAGCAATTTTATTTTGGCACATTACAAAAACGCATGTCAAAAGATTTTTTTTGTTAAGGAAACTAATGCATTTCATCAGCCAAGCGATCGCCGCTAGTGGGTCAGATGCCTTAGGATCGGCACAAAACTGCACAGTTCGGAGTTTCCCGGGACTGTCCGTAATTTGTCTGGGTGCTGACATTATGGCTGGGCGGCCTGGGCGGCCTGGGCGGCCCGGGCGGGACATCCGTCCTCTACTTTTTTCTTTTTATCAGATGGATGTTTGTTTTATCTTAAAGTATAATGAAATGCAAATCAAAACAACATTAATAAATAAGTATACATTACTAAGATTTTACTCCATTAAAAGCACGATGTTTCTTTTTCTTACTATTCATAAGCAGATAAATTAAACATTGTGTATATTTTTTGAGTAAATAAAGTTCTTTCACAATTATTTGAGTGTATGTAAATCAATTTAAATTCTTTATTTAAATCAGTACGCGTCAATCCTAATGGCATAAACACATTAACGAACATAAAGGCCTGTTCACACAATGCAAGCCAACTTGCTTCCGTATGCAATTAAACTTGCTACCGGCAATAAAAAAACTACCTGCGAAGTTAAACATAACAATAACCCAAAATAAACATGGACCTAAATTAGATTGTCAAATCGTTTCGTCGTACTATCTGTTCTCCACGGTCTCGTCCGCGTTCCCGAGGGATCTTTTCATGATCTTATCTTTTCCAGGGATAAAAAGTATCTAATGTTTATTTCAGGATAATTTATGATCTACATGAGTGCCAAGTTTCGTCCAAATCCGTTTAGTAGTTTTTGCGTGAATGAGTAACAAACATCTTCACACATACCTTCACATCTCACATCTACACAAAAATTATAAAGAGGAAAGATTTTTATTGTTGTATGTTTTTAACGAATAAACTCAAAAACTACTGGACCGATTTCAAACAATCTTTCACCATTAGAAAGCTACATTATCCTTGAGTAACATAGGCTATATTTTTATCCCGGGAAAAGATAAGATACCACGGGAACGCGGGGACAACCGCGGGGGACAGCTGGTTATTATATTTGTAGGATAGTAGGATTAATGTTTCAATTTATTTTAATAAATTATTTGTATTTCATCATCGTAACTTCGTTACTTCCCCCACCACATGCCACCACCTCACACCACTCCCCCCTTTAAAATCTCCCCCCCCTGCGTCACACATGCTGGCAATTATATCCCACGGCTTAAATTTTGCAGGATATTTTGGAGCATGTGTTTCAGCATTATAAAATTACCGTTGTAAACTTTTTAATGTAGGGTAGGTAATGTGAATTCTTTTTGGGGGTTCATTTGTTTTTATTTATCAGATTGTATGTACTTGACAATTTTTAATATAATATAGCATTAAAATTATATGAATAGGTACCTATCAATCACTGAACCTATCTGTAACATGAAGTGATATAATAAAAAAGTACCTTCTTTTATCCGAATAATATTAAGATTTAAAAAAAATATATTAATAAAAATCATTTTTTTTATCGATTGATGTAAATTCTTAGTAAAATTGCGCAAAAAAATAAGTAAAGACATTATTAATCCCAATAAATTAATCCCTACATTTTTATGATTATTCTAAGAATGAATACTTAAAATAAAACGCACGAGAAAATCATGAGTATTTCAAAAACATTTGCAATCAACAATTTCAAGACGAAACTTCTTTCTTTTAAACATTCCTTTTTTGAAAAATGAACATGTCACTATCAAAAGAAGGTTTTTTCTTTTATACGCGCCCGCAGCGCTCCGCTATCTGCGAACATAGCAGGCGGAACGCAAGTTTTAAACTATGTTCGAATGTTTGTTGCGGTGCTAAAACTCAGACACACTATGCTTTTACATTAATGAAGATGATTCTATCAAGATTATATTTAAATTTTGGTTTTTTATTCTGGATAAGCTTGTATTTTACCATCTCATCATGGTAAGTGATAATGTGGCCGATGGTGGTAAGCACTCAAAGCCTAGATGGGAACTGGCTGTCAAGTGCAGCTGTCGGAATACACCGATAGTACTTGGCGACTGATTTTCAACTTGAGGGTGGTAGCCAGCCGGTAATACAAAGTACCCTACAACAGTGCTATGGTTTCCACACGATGTTTTCCTTCACTGAAAGCTCAAGCTCATTGTAGGATTCGAACCCACGACCTTCGCCGCGGTATCCGACGTCATTACCATTGAGCAATCATCGCTTTTAATTTAAGTAGTACGACAAATTTAAGGGGAAGATGGGTGGGTGAGTCACCTACTAGGAGTATCGACTAATACTAACCCCAATAATGACCCCACTAAAAATGTCCCAATTTTCGAGATATGTTGATATTTCAGATTTTATATATTCATACTGATAACCGTTGGGGTAGCCGTGTTCTTGAGTGGAGACCACGACTCGGTAAACGTAGTGTAGGGCGCCCTCCAGCTAGATGGAGCGACGACAAACGCAAGGTGGCTGGTGGCGGTTGGAAAACAATAGCCGAAGACCGGGCTCAGTGGCGCGCCTTAGGAGAGGCCTATGTCCAGCAGTGGACTAGCACGGGCTGATGATGATGATGATGATGATATTCATACTTACCGGACACCCTGTATACACTAGACTCAGGATAAACATGTTCATGCACATAATGTCTGTCCTGGATGGCAATCGAACCAATGACCTATGCTGTAATTGCTCAACTCGTCGTAGATGAAAATAAGAAAAAAATGAGTAGTTCCTTATATTTGCGACTTCAACGTTCCTAATGTGGCCCTAGTCTTCTAAAGAGGCAAAAAACTTCAACAATAGGCAGCGGTAACCACTCACTAGCTGAATCCTCTGCCTTTGGTAACAAGTTCATTCCCATCATACGCCTGAACTCTGAATGTAGCAGTTAGTGTTGGCAGTGTTACCAATATTGTGAATAAAACTTACTACCAAGGGAGGGGGGAGGAGAAAAGAAAAACGGTTGACAATACAAGCAGCTCTGAGGATGGCGTGGGATAGGGTGCTGTCTCACTAGCAGCGAGTAGCGAGTAGCGCGGCTAGTAAATTAATAATTTATAGCATTGCTTCGATTTATATTGAAACACGATCCAAGTGTAGTCAAAGAAGTTGTCATTACAGTTAGAATACATTAGTTTGTTGTTTACAAAATAAACTTAATAATTTAATCTCACATATCTCTTTCTTACACAGTAGGTACAGTCACAGAATGAAAAGGTTCGTCACCTTTTTGGCGATGATAGCTCAGTGGTAAGTGACGTCGGATACTGCGGCGAAGGTCGTGGGTTCGAATCCTACAATGAGCTTGAGCTTTCGGTGAAGGAAAACATCGTGAGGAAACCATAGCACGGTGGTAGGGTACTATGTGGTACTCGACTGGCTGGCTACCACCCTCAAGTTGAAAATCTGTCGCCAAGCACCTGTTGGTGTGTTCCGGCAGTTGCACTTGAGAGCCATTTGCCCTTGCCCTTAAGGCATTGTAATAAGGTGTACAACACATTGGCAATTCCCCTGGTATTGCTAATGTCTATAGGCGACGGTAGTCACTTACCATCAGGTGACCCGACTGCCTCGTTGTCACTAGTGACATAAAAAAAAAAACCTTAGAGTCGCTTTTCACTTGCACTAGTAGGTACTGCAAGAATCAATTATGATATTTAGCAATGATGACATTGACCGCTCGACAATAGTTTTAACTGAACCAACAAGAAGGTTTTAGTTTATCAAACATAATAATCTTGTTGACAAGTTAATAGTCAAACAACTTTGATCTGAATAATTTTGAACTTTATTAACGAAGAATTAAACATTATTTTCTCTAACTCGAATCTATTCTGTAACATAGTTTCAAAAGGTAATATGTGCTCGCGATACGTTGAACGAATCAATTTGAAAATCAACGAACCTTTTCATTCCGTCACTGTACATTAGAAAAATATAAACTCTGTTTTGTTTTTATTAGAAAGTGACATAGCAGCATTTTTGTTTAGTTTCTTAACAACAGAATGAACACTATAGTTGTGATACCCGAAAATAGTGACACACTAGCTCGATTATTACCTATATATTATGCATCTACTAGCTCGATACTAATAATACTAGCCTATCACGTCGCAGGTCGTGGGTTCGATTCCCATCCAAGACACACATTTGTGTGCATGAACATGTCTGTTTGTCCTGAGTCTGGGTGTAATTATCTATTTAAGTATGTATTTACAAAAAAGTAGTATATGTCGTATATTAGTCATCTGGTTTTCATATTACAACCTTTGCTTAGTTTGGGATCAGATAGCCGAAAAAAAAAAATTTTTACATCTATCAGTCGAACATAAGCCTTACATAGAACATAATATTATACGAAGATAACGCGCGTCATCTGAATATTTATGTAAAATACGTTTATTCTTACTGTAACGATATGGAGAGAATGATTATGGATTGCGCTGTTGGGAAACTTGCAGAAAATGTTGAGGGAAATCGTTTGAGTTTTACTTTATGTAATATCTACGTTTTATTTTAAAATTATAGAAGCTAGATCTGTAAACTTTAGTAAGAAAACGTAAATGTTTGAAACTCTAGTGTCTGCATCGCGATGTCCGCCGATCTCCTCTTTTGCCTCAGGGATGAATTAAAAAATAACATTTTCTCTGTCAAAATTATAAATGTGCAACATTTTCGATTTGTAACGCCAGTTGATAAGGCTAAGAAAGACAACATTCTGTATAAAAACAAAACCCGTCAAGTGCGAGTCGGACTCGCGCACAATTTTGTTGTTTTTTTTAAATTATTTAATATATTAAATAATATAATAAATAATTTAGTATTTTTAGTAGCGGCAACAGAAATACATCATCTGTAAAAATTTCAACTGTCTAGCTATCACGGTTCATGAGTGTATCGCCTGGTGACAGACAGACGGACAGTAAAGTCTTAGTAATAGGGTTTCCGTTTTTACCCTTAGGGTACGGGACCCTAAAAACTATCAGTAGGTACCACCAAACCATATCTGGTCAAATACCTGGTTTCCATAACACTGGCTGTGCTTACTTCGGGATCAGACGACAGTATGTAAGGAATGTCAAAGGATATCATTTATGCACATCCTGGCTGTCCCCCGCGGTTTCACTCGCGTTTCCGTATGATCTTATCCTTTCCCGGGATAAAAAGTATCCTTTGTGTCATTCCAGGATATGATCTACCTGTGTGCCAAGTTTCATCAAAATCCGTTCAGCCGTTTTTGCGTGAAAGAGTAACAAACATCCATCCATCCAAACTTTTACGTTTATAATAGCTATCCCCCGCGGTTTCACCCACATTCCCGTAGGATCTTATTTTTACCGGGATAAAAATGTTTTTTTTTTATTCTGGATAGGCTTGTGTTTGACTACAATCTCACTATGGTAAGTGATGATGTGGCCGAAGGTGGTAAGCACACACAGCCTAGATGGGAACTGGCTCTCAAGTGCAGCTGTCGGAACACACCGATATGTGCTTGGCGACAGATTTTCAACTTGAGGGTGGTAGCCAGCCAGTCGAGTACTACAAAGTACTCTACCACCGTGCTGTGGTTTCCTCACGATGTTTTCTTTCACCGAAAGCTCAAGCTCATTGTAGGATTCGAACCCACGACCTTCACCACGGTATTCGACGTCACTTACCACTGAGCTATCGTCGCCTTAAATAGTAGACTATCTCCTATTCCAGACTATAATCTATCTCTGTGCCTAATTTCATCCAGATCTGTACAGCCGTTCTGGCGTGGTTGAGTAACAAACATCCATCTAAACGTTAACATTTATAATATTAGTGGGATTCTATTCTATTCTATTCTATTCTATAATGGAAACTGCCTTGACTTCAACACGTATAGGTAGGTACCTATTCGTTCTAAACCGCTCCGCGATTATGTAAATTGTATAACCAGTGTTGCAGTGGGTCTATAGATATTGATATATTTAATAACTCTTTTAATAATTTTCGGAAACATATTAACAAAGGCGATGATAGCTCAGTGGTAAGTGACGTCGGATACCGCGGCGAAGGTCGTGGGTTCGAATCCTTACAATGAGCTTGAGCTTTCGGTGAAGGAAAACATCGTGAGGAAACCACAGCACGGTGGTAGGGTACTTTGTAGTACTCGACTGGCTGGCTACCACTCTCAAGTTGAAAATCTGTCGCCAAGCACCTGTTGGTGTGTTCCGGCAATTGCACTTGAGAGCCAGTTCGCCTTAATACGGTGTACAACACATTAGCAATCCCTGGTATTGCCAATGTCTATAGGCGGCGGTTGTCACTTACCATCAGGTGACCCGCCTGACTCGTTGTCACTTGTGACATAAAAAAAAAAAAAAAACAGACATGAATGTAATTACGTTTCAGTGTCGATACAGACTAAAATATGACTCCATTAACAATTATTGTGTTGGTTTAGGGTATTAAATTGCAGTTAGTACCGTCCTACATGCCGTGGCTAAATCTATTCTAATTGAATACGAATTTAATAGTTTGTTAATGGCTCTATCGTGCACTGTTTTAATGTATAGCTACGCACCGCGGTTTCACCCGCTTGCCCGAGATAAAAAGTATCGTATGTTTTATTACAGGATGTGATCTACATGTGTGCCAAGTATCATCAAAATATGTGCAGTCGTTTTTGCGTGATAGTGTAATAAACATCTTCATATTCTAACAAAGTTTCACATATTATTTTCTACTTACAGTGTGTCCGGTAAGTGGTAAAACCATTGTAAAAATGTCTCTATTTTCACCTCGAACGCGGGTGAAACCGCGCGGAACAGCTAGTATTATAAATGTGAAAGTTTGGATGGGTGGATATTTAATACCTAAGATTCAAAAATGAGAAATATCGAAAAATTTCGAAAATCTTTTTATTGAGCTCATTTTTGCATATGTTGGTAAGTGACCCGCCCACCTATCTCCCCCTTCAGTTTGTCGTACTACTTATTGGACACCCTGTATAATAGAAGCAAGATAAATACTACAGTAATAGACATTACAATGGTTTCGCGGTATTCAGGGTAAACTTTATTTTGTTTCCAAATCCTTATCAAAATTGTCTTACTTGAAATGTATGTTTTTGAGAATTTTTAGTTTTCATCAACAAAAGCCGGATAACAACTCAAAAACTGCATCTATTTATGAACTGGAGCTTGAACAATAAAACTACCGTGAAGTGTAAGCTAGGGTTTAAAAACATATGAATAAATGATTACATTGCGCATATATATCTTAGTCAAGCAAGTCGGTCCGCAGAGCTTGCGGTCGACCCAAGAGTGAAGATTAGACCAAGACATATTGAGGCCAGTATTATGTAGCACTTAACGCGAGTGAATTCACGGGTGCTGCAAACGCTTACCATCAAGCTATATGTTAAGGCGATGGCTGGATTTAGTTTGAGATGATAGCTCACTGATAGTAACGTCGGATACCGCGGCAAAGGTTGTGGGTTCGAATCGAATGCTTGAGCTATCGATGAAGGAAACATCGTGAGGAAACCGTAACACGGTGTAAATGGCGTATTATGTTTTTTTTTGGTGTTTAATATGAGACTGTCATCCACCGTAATAAATGAATAAAAAAACAAACATACGCACAACCATTTTCTTTCCTATAATAATAGTAGGACTAGCTTTCAACTCCCGTTTCACCCCCTCAGGGGTGGAATTAAAAAAAACTCTAAGACACATGTTTCTTTATTTTTATTTTTAGCTTAAAAACAAAGTTTCATGATTCTAGCTTCAAAAATGACCGACTTTCATACAAACTTTCAACCCCTTTTTCACCCCCTTAAGGGGTGAATTTCAAAAAATCCGTTCTTATTCCACGGTCACGTCTTAAAAACAACACCTGTGAAAATAATCAGCTTCCTAGGTCTAAGGGTTTAGGCTGGGCGTTGATGAGTCAGTCAGGACTTCTTTTTTTAGTAACAATCAGCATGATGCTGACGAATACAAATTTTGTTGTGTAACTGTGTTCCTTACGGATGCGACGTGGCCGGGGAGCCGGGGAGCCGGGGAGCCGGGGAGCCGGGGAGTCGGGGACACTTGTACCAACTTGTAGGGAGTTTTGCACAATGCACCGACTATGCGACCTAGTAGCTAATCCTACAGTAGTCTAATATTTAACGATATATTAACATGTGGCTCATGAGAGATGTAGACCTCGCTAAAGTTTTGTATTCCCTTCCCAATACCCTCCATTTTAAAATTTCATATTATTTTTTAATCTGTTGAGAAATGCGACCTGTAGAGGAGAACAGCCGGACAGACATACGAAAGTATTTTTGCCCAAACTGAAACGGTCTTCGTTCGTTTGATCAATAATATCTTGATGTCCGTTTGTCCGACTGTTTCGGTGTCTGTATTTCCTAACGTCTATAATTTAGAAAACTTCAAGACTAATCTGATCCCAAATTAAGCAGAGCTTGAATTCCAAGTGGCCATGTTTTTATTCTGGATGAGCTTGTGTTTGGTTACCGCAATCTCACCATGGTAAGTGATGATGTGGCCGAAGGTGGTAAGCACACAAAGCCTAGATGGGAACTGGCTCCCAAGTGCAGCTGTCGAAACACACCGATAGGTGCTTGGCGACATATTTTCAACTTGAGAGTGGTAGCCAGTCAGTCGAGTACTACAAAGTACCCTACCATCGAGCTATGGTTTCCAGACGATGTTTATTCACCGAAATCTCAAGGTCATTTGTGACACAAAATTGACGTACTGTTCTTCAATGTACTGTGTCTTAAAACACGCAATATTTTCAACAAAATGCGAAGAGCAAGTTTGCGAACGCGCCCGCTAGTTGTGGTGCATGTAGGTAAGGACAAATAAAAAAATTGTATAAACTAGTATTATTCAGATGCACCAATACTCCTTGTTGTTGAAGGCGTCTGTTTGTAACATTCGTTTGTGTTTTATCTTTCTAATGTGGCTGCAAACAATGTTTTTTTGTTCTGGATAAGCTTGTGTTTGACCACAATTTCACCATGGTAAGTGATGATGTGGCCAAAGGTAAGCACACAAAGCCTAGATGGAACTGGCTCTCTTGGCGACAGATTTTCAACTCGAGGGTGGTAGCCAGCCAGTCGGGTTCTACAAAGTACCCTACCACCGTGCAAATATTATAATATTTATTAGATATAAGTGCACAAGTGAAGTGAAGTGACATAAAAGCGTGTATCGTGACTTTTCAGGTTGTCCCAAAACGTCTATGAAAAGTTTTAGTGGAACAGCCGCCATTTTCACTAAAACCTGACTGGACTTGTACGGACGAGGACTAAAATTGACAGTGAATGTGACAATATACCGTGACTATAACATAAAATAATAGTATTTAAAATAAAGAAATGGCTTAAAGGGTTAGATACCAAGCCAAAAACTTTTGGAAAAAAAAGTCTCAGTAGATAGGTTACCTACACAGCATCGGTCTTTAAAAATGTCAATAATTGCACACTAACGTGCATATAAAAAACGTGATAGGATTTTTGGTTGTTTTGGGTCACTTTTACATTTAATTGCGCTCAGTGAAGTGCATCCGTTCTCACGGCGACATGTAGGTACTAAGTTGGTTTTATAATTAGCCAGTTTTCAACCTACCGCTCGCGACCCCCCCTATAACCCCTATAACGCGATGATAGCTCAGTGGTAAGTGACGTAGAATACCGCGGCGAAGGTCGTGGGTTCGAATCCTACAATGAGCTTGAGCTTTCGGTGAAGGAAAACATCGTGAGGAAACCATAGCACGGTGGTAGGGTACTATGTGGTACTCGACTGGCTGGCTACCACCCTCAAGTTGAAAATCTGTCGCCAAGCACCTGTTGGTATGTTGCACTTGAGAGCCAGTTGCCCTTGCCCTTAAGGCATTGTAATAAGGTGTACAACACGTTGGCAATCCCCCTGGTATTGCTAATGTCTCTAGACTGCCTCGTTGTCACTAGTGACATAAAAAAAAAACTTGCAACAGGCTGAAATAATAAATAAAGGTATTTTAAAAGGGATAGTTAGTAAATAAAGAAAAGTTATTTTAAGGTAGAAAACCGCCAGGCACCTACCCAGGTCATCAGGGTATTGTAAAAGAACATATAAGCAGACCACGGTATTGCTATAGTAAATAGTAGTCACTTACCATCAGATAACCAGCCGGCCTGCTCGTCATTCTTCTCACATAAAAATTGCATTTTTTAAATTTACTTTACCCGCAAAATGTTGGTTAATAAATCTTTCAGTGGGTGGTGCGCCGGATAACGCTTTAACATTGCATATTAAACAATATTGTGTTTCTAGGCCAGTGAAATTTGTAATACGGATTTTACGCCGTTTTCCTTGATATCAAACCCAGATGTTTTGGAAAATTTTCTCTTTATGAATAACAGTATTTTACACCATAGAGTTCACTATCCTCTTATTATTATAAATGCTACAGTTTGTTTGTTTGTTTGTCTTTTGTTTAAGTAACAACAAAGAGGAAATTTAAGACTCACATATGCAAAGTTGTTTGTTTTTAACATGACTTTGTCACGTATCTCCTTCTTTCTTTCTCTTGTCCTTATCCCACGCTAGGTGGGGTCGGCACAATATGTTTTCTTCCACTCCGCTCTATCACTAGTCGACTCAGTACTCACACCTTTCATAAACATATCATTCTTCACACACTCCATCCATACCTTCTTCGGCCTTCCTCTACCTCTATATCCATCCACACTCATGCTCAATACTCTTTTCGTTAAATGTTTTGTCACATAGATACTTACTGATTTTAATACAATATATTAAAGCGATGATAGCTCAGTGGTAAGTGACGTCGGATACCGCGGCAAAGGTCGTGGGTTCGAATCCTTACAATGAGCTTGAGCTTTCGGTGAAGGAAAACATCGTGAGGAAACCACAGCACGGTGGTAGGGTACTTTGTAGTACTCGACTGGCTGGAGTTGAAAATCTGTCGCCAAGCACCTGTTGGTGTATGCCGGCAATTGCGCTTGAGAGCCAGTTCGCCTTTAAGGCATTTTAATAAGGTGTACAACACATTAGCAATCCCTGGTATTGCCAATGTCTATAGGCGACGGTTGTCACTTACCATCAGGTGACCCGCCTGCCTCGTTGTCACTTGTGACATAAAAAAAAAAACATTTTTTTATTCTGGATAAGCTTGTGTTTGACCACAATCTCACCATTATAAGTGATTATGTGGCCAAAGGTGGTAAGCACACATAGCCTAGATGGGAACTGTCTCCCAAGAGCAGCTGTCGGAGTACACCAATAAGTACTTGGCGACAGATTTTCAACTTGAGGGTGGTGGCTTTTTCAATAATGTTTGTAACAAAGAGATGTGAAATTAAAGCGATTTGCAACAAAAACAGCAGAAATAAAACATCAAAAGTTTGCGTGAAAAAACACAACTCAAGACTTACCTTTAGTAATGAAACGTCGGCATATCTACTGCCTACAGAGGGCAATGTCTTTGAAGTCACCGAACGCTGATTGATGTTGGAATACGAATTGACTTTTCCTGTGCAAAAAAAGTAGTTGTGTCTTCTGTCTTTGACCTTTAGCACGTGGAATAAAAATAAACATTAACTTGTATAGAGTACGTGAAATATAAAAATGAAAATTTTATGAAATCCTCGGACATTTTTTTACACACGGCTATCTGATCCCAAACTAAGCAAAGCTTGTAATATGGAAACCAGATGACTGATATACTACATATACTACTTTTTTTTTGTAAATACATACTTAAATAGATAATTACACCCAGACTCAGGACAAACAGACATGTTCATGCACACAAATGTGTGTCCTGGATGGGAATCGAACCCACGACCTGCGACGTGATAGGCAATGTATTAACCAACCACGCCAACCGGCCCGTCGAATGAAATGAAATGTTTATTCATCCAAATAGGTGAAAACCACAGAGACTTGCGGGTATTTCAATTTCAATTTATTTATTGCATGACTGTACACAAACACAATTATATAAATAGTTAAGAGGTAGGTACATCAACCAATTTATCCATCAATATGAGTTAGCTATATTTATGATAGTATTTTAGTAGTTTTACATTTATTATGTATTTTATGGTAAGTGACTACCGTCGCCTATAGACATTAGCAAGACCAGGTGGACTGCCAACGTGTTGTACACCATATTACAATGCCTTAAGGGCAAGGGCAACTGCCGGAACACACCAACAGGTGCATGGCGACAGATTTTTCAACTTGAGGGTGGTAGCCAGCCAGTCGAGTACCACATAGTACCCTACCACCGTGCAAAAGAATTGAATTGACATGAATTGTCAGACTAATTCATGGTTCGGAAGGTTGCTTTTGCTGAGAAGAGCCGGCAATAAACTCAGCAATTACTCTTTTCAAAACAAACTTAGAATCCAAACTCTTAAGAAATTCCATCGCTGCGGTTAATAAACATTGAATTTGGAATAAAATACCTAGGTACCTTTAAAAAAATTTACGATATTATCCAAATGTAAAAAAATACCACCATTTTCGAAATATTTAAAAATTTCGCTGACGTTTAAAAAACTATTTTAAAACAGTTAGTCCGTTTGTCTGTCTGGCTTTTTGTGCCGGCTAATCTTCGAAACGTCTGCACCAATTTTGACGGAACTTCCACTGGCAGAACTTTTTACTTTTATAAAAAACAGACTAAATAAAAACCCATGAAATTGCGAACAAAATTCGTAGTATTATACTTCAAAGACAGATAGATTCCTTATAGGGAGTAGCTATCCGCTAATAAAGGATTTTTGAACTTTCAACTGTTCCTTCGAGAACGCGGGTGAAACCGCGCGCGTCAGCTAGTATTACATAAGATGATTGCAGGACGCAAGAGTGAGAGCTACGCCCAAGCATTGTCGTTATTTAAATATTCGTTAATATGTACGCCTTATGTAATCAAATATTCTTAACACGTTCCTTAAAAACACAAATACACGGAATTTTAAGACGAAGTTTAGTGAGTTGACGGGCGTCAAAGGTTGTGGGTTCGAGTCCCAACCAAGACCCATATTTGTGTCTGTTTGTTTTGAGACTGGGTGCAACTATTTATTTATGTATGTATTTATAGAAAGTTATTAGTTATTTTTTTTTTATATTCGATAGGTTTGTGTTTGACCACAATCTCACCATGGTAAGTGATGATGTGGCCGAAGATGGTAAGCACACAAAGCCTAGATAGGAACTGGCTCTCAAGTGCAGCTGTCGGAACACACCGATAGGTGTTTGGCGACAGATTTTCAACTTGAGGGTGGTAGCCAGCCAGTCGGGTACTACAAAGTACCCTAGCACCGTGCTATGGTTTCCTCACGATGTTTTCCTTCACCGAAAGCTCAAGCTCATTGTAGGATTCGAACCCACGACCTTCGCCGCGGTATTCGACGTCACTTACCACGGAGCTATCATCGCCTTATCTGGTTTCCATTGTCCAAGTTCAGTTTAGTTTTATTATAGCCGGGTGTGAAGAATTACCGAGGATATAGTATTGTCTACCGGTGGGTTTTTAATGGGATATGAACCCACCACCTTCACATTTGGATACTACCATTGAGCCATCCTAAACAACTTTCGGTCGATCACTTCTCGTAGTATATTCGTAGCACTACTACGAATCTCGTAGCTCGTAGCTTGATCACTGTAGCGGTACTGCAATCAAACTATGTAAAAAAATGGATTTGCTAATATATGCCTTATTGTCAACTGTTATTAGTCATTATAGTCTTTATAGTTAATATTGAATTAAGTTTATTGAGACTATTTTAGAATGACAAACTTAAATTGGTAAAAATGCACACTAGAACATCCTAATATGGCTCTTTGTTTGTATTCCGACATTAAAAAATCATAACGTCCTAATTATGGTATGACATTTCTAAAAAACAAAGTGCTCGAAAAATAATCATCACTTGAAAATGGGACATTGAGATATTTTACTGCAGTTAACCGAAATAAGCTTGTCCCTAACAAAAAAACACAATTTTTCACAACAAATCAATAAGAATAAAATTCCCATGAAATAATTCATAATTTTTCACTTCAGCTTATATTAGTCCATTGCTGGACACAAGCCCTTTTTTTCTACCACAAGCGACAACGAGGCAGACGGATCAACTGATGGTAAGTGAATACCGTCGCCTATAGACATTAGCAATACCAACGAGACTGTCAATGTGTTGTACACCTTATTACAATGCCTTAAAGGCCTCCTCCATGGCTCGCCATTTCTCCCATTCTTCAGCCAATACCGGCAATCCATCGGTCCATCGGGCTAGAGGACGCCCCACACTTCGCTTACCGTCAGTAAATAAAAAAAAAAAAAAAAACAAAGCGCCGGTCGTATTTCACGCCACGTGGCTCTTAATGATATTATCCGTAGGGCTCTTGTTGTCGCCGGCGTGCCTTCTGTACTCGAACCAGTCGGTATTTCGCGTGGCGACGGCAAGAGGCCGGATGGTATGACTTTGATCCCGTGGAGTGTCGGCAAGCCGTTGGTGTGGGATGCCACTTGTGTCGATACACTTGCGCCATCTCACTTACCGGTGACTTGTAAAGCCGCGGGGCGGGTATTGGTCCAAATTATTAATTTATGCCTTTTGCGGTTGAGACCATGGGTCCGTGGGGGTCTGAAGCTCGTCGTTTCGCAAATATTTTATGTAAAAAATTAATCGAGGCCTCGGGTGACCGGCGGGCGGGGAGCTTTTTCCGCCAACGCATCAGCTTGGCCATCCAAAGAGGAAACGCTGCCAGCCTTCTGGGAACCTTGCCGATCGGCAGCAGCGGCAGCCTCGAAGAAGTTTTTTATGTATTGTAATTGTACATTTGCATGTATATTTTGTACATTTGTTATAAAAAAAATATATAAAGTAAATAAATTCTACCCGGGTATTGACTACCATTACCCAGGCCAGCCTAAAAGCACCCAACAATTATTATTCTAACACTGAAAATTATAATGGATTCCATTCCTGCCTTCATTAATGGAATCTGAATGTTGCAATAGATTCAAACGTTTAAAGCTATTTTTAGAAATCTCGAAATGAAATTTGTGAGGGATAGCTTTGATGAGTTGTTAAGTAAATGATTTAAGATTTATTGTAAAGTAGAGAATTGTATTTAGATTATATTTGAAGGTTAGTTTTAGTTTAAATCGCCAAAAATAAACTGATTTAGTGATAATAGCGGGGCCAGACGTCGTCCTGCCCTCAAATTAAAACAAAACTTAGAGTTGGGGTTTAGGTTATAGGGTATAGTAAATGTCTCGTGCAAATAAATATTTAATTAGTCCCATGAAATATGCATAAACAATTTTGCTCCAATGATAGATTTCTATGGGAAATTTATCATTGGAGCTGGAATAACTTGTGCTCGCCCTCTGATCTAAATTCGACCAAAAAAGTTAATAATAAGTAAATAAAAAAAGTTAATCTGTTGACAAACAGAGGAGGTTAATATGTGTGTGTGTGCGTGTGTCAAATGCATGGTAGTAATAATAATAATAATAATTTTATTTATTCAGGTAATTTACACCCATTCACCCATTCATGGTAGTGTGTGTAACATTTTTTTATTAATTTAATTTATTTCTAAACCATATTTTATAAAAATATTATTATAATGCACTCCTTCTCCATATAAACATTAACTATGCCAAAATTCATACTCCTTCGTCCGCGTAATTTTCGTAAAAAGGGGTACAAAGTTTTTGCTTCACGTATTAATATTATGATGATTTTATGGAAAAGTAGTGACGGTAAACGTCAACATGATGAAAGTCAAAGATTCGATACAATGATTTTCAGCTTCTGTGAAGGAATCAGGAGGGAACCATAGTACGATGGTAGATACTTTGTAGTACTCATCGAATGGATAATAAATACCCTCAAGCTGAATGTTGTCATTTATCTATCGGCATATTCCAACTGCTCTTGAGAGCCAGGCCAATTTCTAGGGCAATACCTTCGGCCACATTATCTCTTAACATAGTGCTGAAAGAATAAAGTAAAAAAGAAACCTATACCGTACCTATAGTATCTACAAAAAAGGGTTTTCACAAAAAAATACAAAATTTAAATGACAAAGTCTATGCCAGAGGTATTACGCTACACAATTTTGACCCTTCTGGCAAGTTGGGATTAAAAATAATATAATGCGTTATTATAAAGGGACTAAAAGCCTTGTCGAGACGTCGGAATTAAATTGTCTTGGGCCCAAGCTCTTAGCGGACAAACGACGTTTATATTGTAGACGGATACGCGCTAAAACCTTGCTGACTGCTGACTGCCGACTGTCGACTGCCGACTGCCGACTGCCGACTGCCGACTGCCGACTGCCGACTGCCGACTGCCGACTGCCGACTGCCGACTGCCGACTGCCGACTGCCGACTGCCGACTGCCGACTGCCGACTGCCGACTGCCGACTGCCGACTGCCGACTGCCGACTGCCGACTGCCAACTGCCGACTGCCGACTGCTGACTGCTGACTGCCGACTGCCGACTGCTGACTGCCGACTGCCGACTGCCGAGCTATCATCTTGTTACGAGTACAAGTCTAAATATGTATTTTAAAATGTCACTTTGTACCATCGCTGCTTTGCTTACAGAATCTAGGAGTACTTCACATTTCCTTCACCTTCAGATTTTTTCCTTCACCGAAAGCTTTTCAAAATCCGTCAATGTAGGATTCGAACCCACGACCTTCGCGGCGGTATTCGATGTCACTACCACTGAGCTATCATCGCCTTCATATAATCAGGGATCACCAATTAGTTTCATTCAAGCTCCGTTTTTTAATTTTATGACTGTCGCGGTCCATTTTTATTACTTTATTTTTAGTAAATCTACATATTTTACTTAATTTAGGGATCTTTATGAAAAGGTACATGATTACATAAACCTACATATTAAGTATTTCAGTTTGTGCATTTTAAAACAATGAGATAAAGACTGAACAAACGTGAAGAGTTCGCAGAATTTAGCTTTGTGGCCAAGTTGGCTTTGAGTTTTATTTGAGCGTCCGTGTTGGATACTTCTACCATTGTTTTATGTTCTTTGATCGAACAAAATGTGCTTTTATTTCAATGAAGAGATGACTCGCATTTAGTAATCTTATTTATTTTGCAGTTGATTTGATAAATTTTACGTTTTAAAAACTCAAAATGCTTCGCGAAAAAACTAAATAAGTAGAGTATTTTCTATGAGATATTAAGGCGATGATAGCTCAGTGGTAGTGAAGTCGGATACCGCGGCGAAGGTCGTGGGTTCGAATCCTGCTATGAGCTTGAGCTTTCGGTGTAGGAAAACATCGTGAGGAAACCATAGCGCGGTGGTAGGATACTTTGTAGTACCCGACTGGCTGGCTACCACCCTCAAGTTGAAAATCTGTCTGCACTTGAGTGCCAGTTCCCATCTAGGCTTTGTGTGCTTAGCACCTTCGGCCACATCATCACTTACCATTGTTAGATTGTGGTCAAACACAAGCTTATCCAGAATAAAAAAAAAGTTAAATGCTCCGTGGAGGGGTACTTTTTAGTACTTGAATGGTTGGATACTACCCTCAATTAAGGCATTGTAAAAAGGTCAATCACACATTGGCAATCCCCCTGGTTATAGCTAATGCCTATAGGCAATGGTATCTCTCCATACATCTGCTCCGATTTATTACCAACATATTAAAAAAAATAAAGTTTTGATTAAAAAAAAAACGTAATTTAGTACTTATATTATCTTACTTTGACCTTTAAAGCGATCCATTAAAAAAACGTCTCCGAACTTTTTAATTGTCAAAAATCTTTTCATTATAATTTAGCAATTTTGATTGATTATTATGAACTTGTTTCTCGGCCGCGTCGACGACAACTTTTCCCTCGCTACCCTCATTTTGTCGTGACGCAACGACAATCTGAAATTTCCCTCATTAATGATTAATGATACGACATTAAAAACCATCAAGTGCCTGGATTTTTTTCTCTCGGTGAACTTGTGAAAAGTTTCCGAGCAATCAGAAGTTTCAGAATCATATTCCAGTGGAAATCGTGAATATTGGCGGAGATAAGGAAGATATGAGATTGCTTCATATTACATTGGTAGAGGAATATAGCTATCGATATTTTTTTGTTTAAATGAAACAGTGTTTGTTTATTCATTGAAAAAAAAAAAAATTTACCACAAACAATTTATTTTTTATTTCTTTTTGCTTTTCATAAACTCACTCTCCCCTCTTACTTTATCTGTATCTTTTCTATAATGACATGTACAAAATTGAAATTTTCAAATTAGTATTATGTACTTTTTATTTCACTTAAATTTGAATCATGTTAATGCAGTTTCACAAAAATGTTATTCTGCTTACATAAACAAACTCTATGCGTAAAGAATCTAATGAATGAAAAATGTTTCACTCATAACTTTAGCTTTCATTAGAGAACACGTAAAGTACTTCATTTAATTTTAAGTTTAAAACCCACACTTAGCGCTCGCAAATGTGTTGCCAACCGTAATTTCAATGTAATCTTTCAGCAAACTTAAAACCAACACACAATACCGTATTGTTTAAGGATGTGCAGCATCACGCTCAGTGCCCACCACGCTCTCCAAATTCCAATCTTGAGGCTTCATGCTTAGAGTTCAAAGTTAAATATTAACGACTGTAGTTGTTAAACAAAAATGTTTTGAGCGGTCATGACTCGGCACTATAAACGCTTTATTTTTTAAAAATTAATTGAATTCCTAATAACGCGTGGTTTTGGGGACATTTTTCATCCTGTCAAAGCTTAGTTGTTTGGCTTAGATTTATTATTAATAAGTTTAAACGTGCATACTCATTTTTAGAATGAATGGCTTTTTGTTCGCTTTATATTGATATAATGAGGTACTTAGGTACTTTGGCCCGCCATTGTAGTTTGACCTTTATTGGTGTGTTGTGACCGAGTAGGTCACAGGTCATAAATCTAAGCTTTATTTAAAGTCGATTTTATGTTTTGACGTTTGACGCATGGTGAACTTTTAATTACTTTTTTTCGTAAAATTTTTAGCTAAATATTTTTTTTTCCAACTCAAAACTAAAAGTGATATGATTTATGTTGATTATATTTTCAACTAGGATCGAAACAATTGTAATTAATATGCTAAAATTGAAAACTGGTCAAAGTTAGATTGAAAATTTATAACAAACCTGAAATTGATATTTACATTAAAATTCTATTCTGCGCGTGCTTTTCTAATTTGATAAATAAAATTGTTTTGATGTTTTGTTAAAAACACAAATAAAAATCTTCATGGGATATTGAAAAGTAGAGTTATTAATAAAAATATTCAAAAAAATACATCATAAATGTTCAAAATTTCACATTTTTACTCATGATATTTGGAGAAACAATTTTGTTTTCATGCATGTGGCCGAGGGTGGTAAGTACACAAAGCCTAGATGGGAACTGGCTCTCAAGTGCAGCTGTCGGAACACACCGATAGGTGCTTGGCGACAGGTTTTCAACTTGAGGGTTGTAGCCAGCCAGTCGAGTACTACAAAGTACCCTACCACCGTGCTGTGGTTTCCTCACGATGTTTTCCTTCACCGAAAGCTCAAGCTCATTGTAGGATTCGAACCCACGACCTTCGTCGCGGTATTCGACGTCACTTACCACTGAGCTATCAGCTACCTTATTTAGTTGTAATAGAGATCAATAATTATGATTTAAATGTGAACAGGTTCAGACAATTTATCTTTTTTCTTGTCTTTTTAGTGTGTTCTAATTACGGAGTAACAATACTTTTATCTGTAATCCTTTTACGTGGTTTATGTTAGTACCTTTGCATTTAACTAAAATAGAATGTTTAATCAAAGTTGAAAACCTTTTATACAGTTCCACCTTTATTCAGAACGACGGGTCCAAGTTTTTAGGGACCAACAGTATTATTAAATAAAAACATTTATAGTTCCCAAAGCAAATTTTATCTTTATAAAAATATTCTTTAAATATTTAACTAAATCAGAATACTGAATAGTATTTAATTTCTACTCACAACTTCTTTGGTAAAAGAAATATCCTACTAGAATTATAAATGTGAAAGTTTGTTCCGTAATCACGCAAAAATGGCTATAATTTGTAATTTATAATTGTTACTAACATAGGATAAGTTTACTAACAATATATGGCCCTGCTCTGAAATAAATATTTTTGATTTTGAATTTATCAAATCAAATCATTTATTTATTTCCCAGAATATGGGACATTAAGATGGTCATGTCATTTAGTTCAGCATATTCTACCAATAAAGGTGTAGAAATATTAAATACATTAAAAATTGAATGAAAATTAAATGCCATGTAATGATTGGCAAAAAAAATAAAGCGAAACTGTAGTAAAAAATGAATATAATATCATACATGCGGAACCCTTTAGCTGTTGCTTCTGCGATATGTACTTGCCCAGATTTTCCCAACTCGGTCCCGACATCAATTGTCAGTCTCCCAAAGGAGGCATTGTCGAAAATGTGGAATGTTTTCACAAACTACTCAGTGCGATAGTTTCTGAGTACGAAGACTCGCCCGAGACACTTAGAGCTTTCTCTACACTGCAAGCGAATCTCTACCTACTTACCACTACTTCGGTACATTGATGTCGATCTTTTAACAGTTTTGCGTGGCTATTTATTTTGTTTCGGTTTTAACACCAAGCTTCGAATCTTTCAATGCACTGTTACCTTCAATTACTTACAATTTTTAGGTAAATAAAGGAACGAGTATTTGAGTGAAATTTCTATGGTATTTTTTCCATATACTGTGTTTAGAATACAGACAATCTTACACCAATCTTAGCTATAAGTAGCTCAATAAATAAGTTTACATAAAAAAAACCCTTAATCGATAAGAAACGTTTTTGAATATAAAACATTGCTTTGTCACCAACACCAATAGTAGTAGAAGTGCATTTCAGCTCACTCGTTTGTTTTTTATACCACTAGGTGGCAAAAAAGCTTACTGGCCACCTGATGGTAAGCGGTTACCGTAGCCTGTGGACGCTTGCAACACCAGAGGCGTCACAAGCGCGTTGCCGAGATTGCATAAACCTTCTTACTCCTCTTACCTATGCTGTAGTCTGTAGGTTGTGTGGAATTGGTTTTAAAAGTAGCTTGCAATTAGATATAGTTGTTCAACTTAAGTTATAATTATAGCCATAGCACCGCTAGCGTCTCGCTTGCAGTATGCACAATACTAAATAAGGTTTGTTCTATAAAGCTAACATTGGAATGGCAAGTTTAATGCTTTTGTGGAGATATTCGTTTAGTCTCATTTGCGTACTTAATTATGTACTTGTTGGTTAGTTTGTGGGTAGAATACGAGCTTGAGCTTCGCAATCACAATCTTGAGATGGTGTAATTATATTAATATACTCTTTTAAAGATTTTCTTCATACAATACTAGCTGTTCCGCGCGGTTTCACCCGCTTGCGTGCCCGAGGGGTCTTATCTTTTCCCGGGATAAAAAGAAGCCTATGTGCTATTCCAGACTATAATCTATCACCATGCCAAATTTCAACCAGATCCATTTAGCCGTTCTGGTGTAAATGAGTAACAAACATACATGCATCCAAACTTTCACATTTATAATATTAAAAAGATTAGTAGGACTAGCTATCATCTCGCGATTTCGCCATACGAGTATCATCAGGTGGATTGACATATAACTTACTAACTATAAATAGAACCTATAGAACAATAAAAAAAAAATAGGTACTCTAAATTTTCTAGGTCAAAATAGAATAAATATCCTTGGACATACTCCACGCGGCTATCTAATTCCAAACTCAGCAGAGCTTGTGCTATGGAAACCAAATAACTGATATATTATACATAATTACATAGATATTTACACATAGATTCATGGTAAACAGACATATGTACACATTGCATGCAAATATTTGTGGTAGGCAGAATCGAACGGGTATCTTGCGTAGCTGTCAAGGTATTTAATCTATACTTATAGGTATCAACAATAAAAAATAAACGCTATTATCATTATAAATCTTTTGTTAAAAAAACATTTTGTCCTTCGCGGTTTCACCCGCGTTTCCGAGGGATCTTACCTTTTCCCGGAATAAAAAGTATTCTATGTTTTATTCCAGGATATGATCTACCTGTGTCCTAAGTTTCATCAAAATCCGTTCGCCCGTTTTTGCGTGATTGAGGAACAAACATCCAAACTTTCACATTAGTAGGTTAGTAGTTAGTGAGAAGAGACACTGAGTCATAAGGCCATAATAGGTCGTGGGTTCGAATCCTACAATGAGTTTGAGCTTTCGGTGAAGGAAAATATCGTGAGAAAACCATAGCACGGTGGTAGGGTACTCTGTAGTACCCGACTGCTCGGCTACGTTGAAAATCTGTCACCAAACACTTATCGGTGTGTTCCGACAGCTGCACTTGAGAGCCAGTTCCCATCTAGGCTTTGTGTGCTTACCCATCTAGGCTAGTGTGGTCAAACACAAGCTTATCCAGATTAAAAAAAAATGAGTATGTGTCGCTTCACCAATGCCCGGTTTCTGAAGTCAACAGATAACTTCTCAATAACCATTGATTCATTAAAGTTAAACGTAGGATAAACGTCGGTTAACTGTCACTGCGTTTCTGAATACGCAACAACCCATTCAATAACTATTTAACTGATAACTAGTTCCTTGTTTGTCGCTAGATGGCGCTGTTTAAGAGTTTGTCTCCAAAATTGATTTTATTAGATAAATTCGTCTTAAATACTAATTTTATTTACTAGAATATTTTTTTCGAGAATAAGTTAGTGGCTTTAGATTGTTTTAGTTCAAAAAAATATGATTAGTCTTTAATAATGATTTAGTAATGACCATCATTGTCGATTTTATTTGCGAGCATTGTCAATGTCAATCGTGTTTCTTATCGAAACGTCAAATAGTTATGGAACCGATAAACGCCGCAAATTGGTCAGTTAAGTTGAACTCAGTTTAAACGGAGTTTAACTTACATCGCGGTGTTCGGAAACGCACTTTCACAAGTTGTCGAACCAATAGCGCTAATGAATAGATAAACCACCGTCAAAAGTGCCTCAGAAACCGGGCATAACTCAGCCATCTCACGACCCTCAGTTTAGGTGACAAAAAACTATCAGCGCCTTAAAATGTAAATACCTTTGATATATTATGTTGATAGTTATCTATACATTTGACATTTGAAAAAAAAAACAATATGGTCAGATGGTCCAAAAATATTTAAAAAATGTAACCTTGCTGAGTTTCTTGCTGGTTCTTCTCAGTTGAAGGCTAACTTCCGAACCGGTGGTAACTTCTGTAATTCGAACTTCATAAGTGCCCTTCTAGGGCCTAAACTGAATAAATGGTTTTGACTTTGACTTTGACTTATAAATGCTAATTTTCTTTGTCTTTTTTTATAGTTTGTTTCCTTAAAATAAAATAACAAATAATACTAATGCAGATTTCAAGGGTTCCATCTATGTATTCCTTGTGGCCGTTTTATAAAAAAAATCAAACTGCAGTCACAGTGTTCTAAATTCAAATATCATTCAAATATCAATGGGCGCAGTTTGCGGAACACACATATTAGTCACAAAACAGATTTTACACAGAAGCTTAGAAATTTTGACGTTATATAATATACTAGTTTTCCACCCCGTGGTATTGATGGATCGTATCTTTTCCCGGGACAAAAAGTATTCCTTGTCCTTCTCCTAGGTTCCATGTATCTCTATACCAAATTTCATCTAAATCAGTTCAGCGGTTTAAGCGTGATGAGGTAACAGACAGACAGACACTTTTGCATTAATAATATTAGTGTGGACGTTTGCCTTTTTATTGGCAAAGTTTTTTTTATTTTCATTAATTTAGCCCCAAAAATAATACTCCTATTTATTTAATACGTTACTCTAGCACATACAAATGACGTGATTTAAAGCCTTTTTTCTCATTAAAATTAACGAAATAACAAAAAAAAAATACTCAAAAAAAATCCCTTAAAGTAAGAATAACCCGTCTGTGTGCGTGGTCAAACTTTAACTTACAATCCATCTGTACCCTATCTATTTTGTGACAATACCGAGTGTAGTGTTCTAAATTCAAATATCAATAGCATGTTTGGTACACATGTTGACGTTGCGAGCTTGCGATCGGTCGCGGATCACTGCCGACTGCCGACTGCCGACTGCCGACTGCCGCATCGCATGCCACAAACATGTCGCGATAGCTTCATTCAATTTCATGGCTCGCCCGCCATCGCGCCACTACAATTGACGTTCCATATACAACTGGCAAAGCGCTCAAACTTTTTCACAGTCAATGATTTGAATTCGTTCGATTCCAATCAAGTTTGACACGTTTTTGTTGAGGAAGACTCCACTTTGCTGTTTAACCGTCAAATCCTCTAGTTGGATTTGATGGTTAAACACCTAACCAAATAGATGAAATATGATTTGGTTATACTTCTTTTAGTACAGAAGGCGTACTATCATATTAACGAATATTTAAATGACGACAATGCTTGGGTGTAGCCCTCGCAGGACATAAATTTATGTAATAATTCTAAGTTTGTTTTGAAAAGAGTAATTGCTGAGTTTATTGAAGGCTCTTCTCAGCAAAAGCAACCTTCCGAACCGTGCATTAGAGTCATTAGAATCTGACCATTCATAAGCGCCTGTGAAGGCCTATTTGGATGAATAAACATTTCATTTCTTTTCATCATTTCGTTTACCAAGCAGGCAGGTCACATGATACTGTCGCCTTTAGAATATATTAAGCGATACCTGGGGAATTGCCAATGTCCTATTACAATAACAACTTATAAGCAACTGGCTCTCAAGTGCTTGCTGACAGATTTTCAACTTGAGGGTGGTAGCCAGCCAGTCGAGTACTACAAAGTACCCTACCACCGTGCTGTGGTTTCCTCACGATGTTTTCCTTCACCGAAAGCGTAAGCTATCATCGCCTTAAAACCTTAAGCCCTTAAGCCCTTAGGAAGATGCGGGTAACTGACTGAAATTGCACAATCGACTATTAAACGAATTCTCAAAAGAAGAAACTAGCAAAGATAAATAAACTTCTCAGTACTATCCTAGACCTTTTTTTTTAATGATGATTTTTTTTGCCATTTGGCTACGGAACCCTAAAGGCATAAATTTTAAAAATAAGTTTACTTCAAGTAATGCTTTCGTCCGTGAAATTCAAAATAACACGATAATCCTACGCTAAGCCTAACATTTTCTTTGTGACATCTTAAAACAATATTCTTTCCAAGTCTTAACAACGTTTTAACTGACTGACTTAACTAAGCCGAGTAATACCTAAAACCGAATCAAATATATGAGTACTTGTCTCTGGACAGAGTCGACAATACGGATGTTGACTGACATATCAAATCAGCTATTCACCTGATGGTAAGCGGTTACCGCTATGGACGCTTGCAACACCAGAGGCGTCACGAGCGCGTTGCCGACCTTGAATAAACCTTCTTACTCCTCTTTTGAAGAACCCTATGCTGTAGTTTTAATCTTTTTTTAGGTTTCCATACCTCAAAAGGTAAAAAAAGGACCCCTTATAGGATCACTTAGTTGTCCGTCCGTCCGTCCGTGTGTCAAGACCCTTTTCCTCAGGAACGCGAGGAGGTATCAAGCTGAAAATATCAGATACCCAAGTCCGACACGCACTTGACCGGTTTTTTTTTAATGTCAAAACTATAGTTAATTTGTATTAAATACTTATGACATCATAAATATAGACCATGGCACTCTACCACACACATAAATATAGACCATGGCACTCTACCGCACACATAAATATAGACCATGGCACTCTACCACACACATAAATATAGACCATGGCACTCTACCACACACATAAATATAGACCATGGCACTCTACCACACACATAAATATAGACCATGGCACTCTACCACACACATAAATATAGACCATGGCACTCTACCACACACATAAATATAGACCATGGCACTCTACCACACACATAAATATAGACCATGGCACTCTACCACACACATAAATATAGACCATGGCACTCTACCACACACATAAATATAGACCATGGCACTCTACCACACACATAAATATAGACCATGGCACTCTACCACACACATAAATATAGACCATGGCACTCTACCACACACATAAATATAGACCATGGCACTCTACCACACACATAAATATAGACCATGGCACTCTACCACACACATAAATATAGACCATGGCACTCTACCACACACATAAATATAGACCATGGCACTCTACCACACACATAAATATAGACCATGGCACTCTACCGCACACATAAATATAGACCATGGCACTCTACCACACACATAAATATAGACCATGGCACTCTACCACACACATAAATATAGACCATGGCACTCTACCACACACATAAATATAGACCATGGCACTCTACCACACACATAAATATAGACCATGGGACTCTACCACACATATAAATAATATAATATACTCACTCTTCACGCTTAAACCTCTGAACTGATTTAGATAAAATTTGGTATAGAGATAGATGGAACCTTGGAGAAGGACAAAAAATACTTCTAATCCCAGGAAAAGCTAAGATCCCTCGGGAACGCGGGTGAAACCGCGGGGCGTAAAACAATTGGTAACAAAATGTTGCAGAATTTTTGTCCCAAACGGTTTTCTTGTAGTCATAATATTATTCTCCTATTTGGTTAGGTTTACGTCAGAGACAATAAATAGCTTTGTTATCGTACGATGTAGATAAAATAGCGAAATAGTGCAGCAGGAGTCCAAAGAGTAAGTATCTATACAGGAGTGCCCATTTATCATATGTGAGACGTTTAATTTGTAGGTGTGCGTGTCCATTGAACTAGTGAAAAGACGAAACCACTTTAGTTTGGGCCTTATTCGAGCTAGTGAAGTTACCCGTTCGAATGTCAACTGGGAAGAACCGATCTTTTTAAAATTATGACTAAATGTGTTGCTAATAGCAAAACTCGAACACAGCTGGACCAATTTGATTTTTTGGTCTTAAAATGATTGTAAAATGACTTTTTTAATGAAAAAATACCCGGAAAACTGGGGAAACACTAGACGTGCCTTTTCTACGGGGTTTTTATTGGATGGTTTTCACGCAAAAATGGCTGAACTGATTTTAACTAAACTTGGCACTTTTATATTCCACTCGACTAATACCTCAAGTTGTAGGTAAGTGTAGATGGTTCGTTCTGGTTCCTGCATTTTTGCCTACGCGGTAAAGTTGGAATGACAATAGTTGATCCTTTTGATTTTGTTATTATTGAGGAATAAAAATATGAAGCAATTGCGGCAATTAGGAATGTTGTTTACATTCAAATTTTTTAATCACTTATTATCTTTTTCTCTACTCTGTTTAATTATTAGGACAATCGAAGCAAGACCAAACCTGCTAGTTTTATTTACTATCCAGTATTTTATGTATTCGGGCTTATGAATTATTATTTAATGGAAATTTTATCTCAACATAGGAAACATTTAAGCAATAGTTCTTGAGTTGAACACAGACATTTTTTTTTGTTTTTATGTCACTAGTGACAACGACGCAGGCGGGTCACCTGATGGTAAGTGATTACCGTCGCCTACACTATAGACATTAGCAGTACCAGGTGGACTGCCAACGTTTTGTACACCATATTACAATGCCTTAAGGGCAAGGTTAACTGGCTCTCAAGTGGAACTGCCGGAACACACCAACAGGTGCTTGGCGACAGATTTTCAACTTGAGGGTGGTAGCCAGCCAGTCGAGTATCGCATAGTACCCTACCACCGTGCTGTGGTTTCCTCACGATGTTTTCCTTCACCGAAAGCTCAAGCTCATTGTAGGATTCGAACCCACGACCTTCGCCGCGATATCCAACGTCACTACCACTGAGCTATCATCGCCTTAATTAATAACATTGTGGTTTATAAAACGAGTACTTAGGTAAGAATATACGGTGCTCTGTACTTGTATATTCTATGACCGCTTGGGTCAGTGATATATTTTTTAAACATTTTGTGACCAATAAATCAGATGTGGGGTGCGAAACAATATGTATCGCTTCGCAAAACATTGATAGTTAATGTTTTAGAACGGTTGAACCAATTAAATAAACACCCTACAGTGCGGCCGCTGAAAGAATGCGTTTATGACACTTGTAAATAATGCGCTTATCACAGAAACGGCTAATCCAATTTTAGTGAGACTTTCACTAAACTATGCCTAAGATAACCGAACCTCCCTGTGAAAGTGCCATCAAAAAGGGATAAAATAATTTCGTGATAAGCGCCTTATTTACAAGTGTCATGAACGCATTCTTTCAGCGGCCGCACTGTAACCACTACCCAAGACATTCTGCATTCACGGTTATCTCTGATCGCAAACTAATCACAGCTGATATCATGCGTCATTTTGTCCGTTCTAGTATATATGTAGCGACATCTATTAACAACACAGATAAAACTCACACGACTCGTATATATGTAGATGGCGCCACAATAACCTACATCGCGCTTATGAAGTTTTCTATACGATCTCCATATCTCGGAACAATAACTAACATGGAAGCCGGGCTAAAATAAGAAATGAAATGCATATACTTTACCTTTTTTTACTTTCGACGTTAATAATGCGTGGGAAAGAGACATATAATACCGTTCTGTTTCGTTATTATGCAGGTTGTCACAAGCTATTTTTTGGCTAGTGATGGGCTTATCATTGACATTGTCGTGTCGATATAAGTCATCAAAGCAAACAAGTAAATATAGTTAGTACTAGATGTGCCCGCGACTTCGTCCGCGTGGAATAGTGACTTTGGGCATATCTTTTGGTTTATTTTGGATTAACAAATGTTCGACGTGATTCTTTAAATTGACACAACTTTTTTATTTAAGAACCGATTGACATGAAACAAACACTAAATGTTAAGTGAAGCTTACCACAATATATTAGTGAAAACCACATCCGAATACGCCGTTTCTGAGATTAGCTTGCACAAACAGACAAAATTCTAACAATCATTGGTTGATAAAGGACCCAATAATATTTTTTCTCATATATCTTCCATGTACAGATAGAGATCCGTAACATTTTTATTATGTGTACCTATAGATAGAATAGTTTTCTATTATATATTTTTTAATTAATATAGTTTATCCTTTTCTTAACATTCCCTTGTTATTATAATTTATTATCAGTATAGGCGCTGGCTGTCGACGGATAATCTGCCAAGAGTGGCTGTGGTTTACTAACGGATTTACCACGACGGAACTTCGGCGTCGGAATATCAGTCAAGTGTGGTAGGAAAGAGACGATAAGAATTTGACACAAGTATAAATGAAACTACAATTATTAATTTAATGTCTTTATTAATCATTAAAATCCATACTAATACTAATTTACTAATTAATATTATACCTAATTATAAAATACTATAAATGCGAAAGTGTGTCTGTCTGTCTGTCTGTTACCTCTTCACGCTTAAACCGCCGAACCGATTTAGATGAAATTCGGATAGGGATTGTTGGAGTCCCGGGAAAAAACATAGGATAGGTTTTATCCTAGAAATTAATTTAAGGGGGTGGAAGTTTGTATGAGAAAAACCTATTGATGCACTGACTCCATTTTATTTTCATTTCACCATCATTAGGAAATCTGCAACAGTATTGAAATGATTATCGATAACCATTTTTACATCACTAGTAACCTATACTTGCGACAATTTTATTTTTCAGAAAAATCATAAAATAAAGCAAATACGTGAATTCTTTTGAGTAGATAGGCATAAAGTACTATTTTTATTTATCGTCTATCACTTTTTTTATTTCCAATATTGAAAAATATATCTCTAAACTCACCGATGAAATGTTAACGTTTCGTTCTCATTTTCTTTTCTCGAACTATGGGCTTTACACCCTTCAACAACACAAGACATCTTGTCCAGGGCACTGTACACCTCTCGTATATACTTTTTGGCCACGTTCTCAGACAGAAATTAATAATTAACTCGCTTTTTTCACTTAGTAAATTCGTCAAACTCCCGACTCGTATCAACAAAACATAAAACTACAAAATTAAGTTGATAGCCAACGTAAGTATTTTGACGTCTTGGATAGAACTTTTGTATTTGTTAGCATTATAAGAGGGCCAAAGAGGACCATTTGACATTTTGCTTGTGACACGTTCAAAAATAATAAAAACAAACAGCCATGTTTTGTTTCATTCCCACATTACGATATGCTAATTGACATAAATGAATAAACTGTATAGTACTCGGTTTTTATTTTAGCCCGGCTTCCATGCTAGTTATTGTTCCGAGCTCCATATATACAAGTTTCCGACATAATTGGACCGCAGTGTTCAGACACGATGACCTAGCCTGGCGGAAGATCTTCCCTTTACAATGGAAGAGTCCAACACCTTTTCAGGGCTTAACTATATTTAACCAATTTGAATTAGGCTAGGTATTTACCTAGGTACCTATATAGTTATTTAAGTTAAATTTCCCTTCCTATTCAAACCTTGCGAGGGACATAACCTCCATCATGTCAGCCCCGGCAAGATTAAAGAACCTTACTATTTCTTAATGGAACTGCAAGGCATTTCGACTCTTACACCCTGAGAATAGCGGTCAATGTGCTAAGTCATAGAGTATGTCGCGGCCATTTTGTAAATACTGCCATACTACGATATTACTAGCTTGATGTTTTCAAGTGCAACTGTCGTGATACTTGAATTGTATTGTAACCGAGAATGTATTTGTATGAAAATGTATTGTAAATACAAATATATTGAGTTTGTATTTGCTTGTTTACTCGTTGGGAGGATAAAAAGAAATGTCACATTATTTACCGAACTTAACGTTTACTTTTTCGGTGTGTTACGAACCGGTGCTAGAATAAATATGTAGCTTTCAAATGTACCTTTGAGGGTCTAATTTAAGTAAACAAGTTTTTGTATTTTGAGTATGTTTGTCTATCTATCTGTCTGTCTGTTACCTTTGATTTTACAGTAAATCTTTTTTTCTTACAAACAGGCAGTAGATTACCTGATGGTAAGTTACTACGGTCGCCCGAAGACATTAGCTATCCCAGTTGGTTTATCAATGTGTTGCCGAAATTTTACTAATAGGCAACTGGCTCTCAAGTGCAACTGCTGGAACACTTTTAATATCAACATGAGAGTGATATCCAGTTAAGTACCTACAACTGCCACAGTCATTTTTAAGGGTTCCGTACCCAAAGGATAAAAACGGAAACCCTATTAATAAGACTCTGCTGTTAGTCTGTCCATCCGTCTGTCTGTCACCAGGCTGTATCTCATGAACCGTGATAGCTAGACAGTTCACATTTTCATAGATGATGTATTTCTGTTCCCGCTCGCTATAACAACTAATACTAACAAAAATAAAAATAAAACTACAAAATTTATACGGAACCCTTGAAGACTCGCACTTGACCGGTTTTTATTATATCAATCATTTTAACAAATATATTTCAAGTATTTCAGACAGGATATTATTGAAAATGGTGAATTTCCCAAAATGACTGCGACATGTATACCTGACTATTACCAGTTCGTCATGCTGTCATCGCGTCTAATTAAGTTAACCCTGTCTACTCTGCCTTACGCGCACCCCGCCGCACCCCGTGGCACCCCGTCGCACCCCGTGGCACCCCGTCGCACCCCACCGCACCCCGTCGTACCCCTTAGTCGCTTTCACCCCTTGAGCACTCAACTCCGATATAGTGAGTTATACTGAACCATGCATACATATTCAGGAATTAGTCTTGCATTCGATTGATTTCCTTTTAATTAATTATCATATTCAAGCTAAGAATGTACACTTGATTTTAATAGTTCTGTTTAGGGTTCCGTATCCAAAGGGTAAAAACGGGACCCTATTACTAAGACTTCGCTGTCTGTCCGTCCGTCTGTATGTTACCAGGCTGTATCTCAAGAACCGCGATAGCTAGACAGTTGAAATGTTCACAAATTATGTATTTCTGTTGCCGCTTTAACAACAAATACTAAAAACAAAATAAAATAAATATTTAAGGGGGGCTCCCATACAACAAACGAAATTTTTTGCCCTTTTTTTCTCGATATCAATAATGGCAACAGGTAGGCACTTGAAATATTCACATTATACTCAGTTGTATTTTTACTTTAATAATAAATAATAAAATAAATATTTAAGGGGGGCTCCCATACAACAAACGCCTTTTTTACGGAACCCTTCGTGCGCGAGTCCGACTCGCACTTGGCCGGTTTTTTTTGGGTTTAAGCTAACGTGGTAAAAAGTTTACTTTGAAAATTTTTTATACAAAAAAGCGAATAAGTAAAAAAAGTGTAATCATGCTGAGTTTCTTCTCGTTTCTTTTCAGAAAATACATACACACTTAATAGATATAATACTAGTATTCATGTAAAGAAATGTGATTACTAACAGCATTTTTTCAATATAAACAAAAAACAAAACAAATTCATAACACGTATAATAAAATCAACCAATGATTAGGCCCAATCCTGTGCTGATTGTAATTCCGGACGCGCGGTACTTATCTATGTGTCCGGGTGTCCGGGTGTCCGGGGGTACACGCGACCCTCGTCTGCTTGCCTCTAGTTTGTATTCGCTGTAAGTGGTTGACGTTTATTGACACTCGTTCGCTTTTTGCGACTGAAGTTGACCAACACTGGTCCAAATGTTCGATGGTGTTGGTAGTAGAATATTTGGACTTATTGAATAAGTTTATTTTTGTTATACCACAAGTGATCAAAAAGGCAAGACACCTGATGGTAAGTGACTTTTTTACACTACCTTAGTCAACTGGCTTTGAAGTTGTAACTGCCGGAACACACCAACTGCTTGAGGGTGGTAGCCAGGTAGACACTACCACTGAGCTATCATCGCCTTAAAGTTAAGTTGAGTTACCACAATTATTTATGTATTTTATCTTACCACAATCTAATGGGATGTCTAGAAGGGAACTGGCATTCAACTGCAACTGTTGGAACCCATTGGTGCTTGGTGACAGATCTTCAACTTGAGGGTGGTAGCCAGCCTGGTGAGCACTAAAAAGTGTAAACCTAAGTTAAATAACCATTTTTACCAAAATTAATACCTGTAATAGCCCTTATCGTAAATCGGTGGTGACACACGGACAGACGGACAAGAAAGTGATCTTATAAAGGTTCCTTTTTTTACCTTTTGAGGTACGGAACCCTAAAAATTACCTTTAGGATAGCCCATTGTCTGATATTGGAAAGCATATTGTCCCAAGAATACTGTGTGACAAGAATTTAAACATTTTCTTGTACACTTATGTGCTTAAATACAATCGATAATAAAATGCAAGGTGAGCAGAAAATATAAGCTTATCGCGATGGCTGGATGTCTAAAAAGGCCACTTGTTCTATGGAATTATAAGTAATAGTGCAGTAAATTTAAAAATATATATTTTTTGTTTTAATTTGATAAAACACATTCAAGTAAAAACGTTATGAGAAAGCTACAGCAAAAACTTAGCAAATTGAAATCAGTTGCATGAATCTACTGGTATCAAGTGCCAAGTTTCATCAAAATCTGTTCCGTAGTTTATGGGTAAAAGATTAACAATCATCACATCCCAACAAACTATCACATTTATTTAATAGTATGTACTAAGATGATTTCAGGATTCAGCTGAATTGTTGAAATGGCCTTTTTAGAGACCCCAGTCCCGGCAGAGTCGTGTATTTTAATACGTGGCTAGGCGCGTATATTTTACTTAGGGCCGGATTATTTTGTTGAAGCAAACTTCTTATAAACCTTTGATAAAGATATGCTTTGAATTTTATATTGAAAATATCATATTGGACTCGTTTGAAGTCTTTACCTATATTTGTATAAAAAATGCGTATCATTAAATTCAGCTTCTAAATTGAATTCTGTTGTAAAATTGTTTATTCGTATCTTTAATTTACTCTATGGTTTTAATAGGCGATGATAGATATTGACGTCGGATACCGCGGCGAAGGTCGTGGGTTCGAATCCTACAATGAGCTCGAGCTTTCAGTGAAGGAAAACATCGTGTGGAAAACATAGCACGGTGGTAGGGTACTTCGTAGTACCTGACTGGCTGGCTACCACCCTCAAGTTGAAAATCTGTCGCCAAGCACCTATCGGTGTGTTCCGACCTGTGTGCTTACCACCTTCGGCCACATCATCACTTACCATGATGAGAATGTGGTCAAACACAAGCTTATCCAGAATAAAACAAAATGGTAATAATTTGAATATCATTTAAATAACCTAATGGATATTTAATTTCGAATGCAAATACTTAGAACTGGGGAAAACAAATCAAAGCAAATTAAATTTCATGAAGTGCTTCCCTTGAAGTGAGGGCGAACTTCACATGAATTCATCAAGTACCTAAGTAGAAAAAAGAAACGAACAAACATACTTTCGCATTATGAAGGCATATTTATATTACGTAATAGAGCTGTAAGTGTATATTATTTGATCAAATGTTAAAAAGAGCATAATAAAATAGAAAACCGAGGGTGTTTCAGTGAATTCCGATGAATATATTTGAATAGGTACTATTTGTTCATTTTGCCACGCCAACTGAACAGGGCTGGGTACATTTTTAGGAATAACAAAATACTAAATAAAAAATCTTTCACATAAAAATAGCGAGAATTAAAATTTGAGTTAAATAATGTTTTTAGTACTTTTAAAACTTTCGTGAACTAAATTCATATTCGCAAATAGTTATACCGGGTCCATGAATCAAAATTATATTGGAACGAAGTTCCTTATCGCGCGTTGTGAAAGGGGGCTAGACGGAAAAAAATCTTACGAAAAATTGTCCGACACTTTTAGTGTCAGTGTCACTTTATTGTAAGCTGTGCGGCGTGCGCATGTTTCTCTGTCTCTCTCTCTCTCTCTTATAGAAAGCAAGCCAGATATTTTTTCATATTTTTTTTAATATATATATACTCTCTCGACTTATATAACTTGTATAACTTCGTTCCATCCGGGTGTCCCTTGACACCTCTCAAGTTTTTTTTGATAATATTCTGTGCGCGAATAGACTCGGTATAACTAACTACGAAAATAATGTTTTTGTAATCTAAATTGGACCTTGTTTTATTAATCATAGGCTTGTGCGTGTTTACAATCTCACAATAATAAGGCGCTATCATCGCCATCGCTCAGCGGTAAGTGACGTCGGATACCGCGGCGAAGGTCGTGGGTTCGAATCCTTACAATGAGCTTGAGCTTTCGGTGAAGGAAAACATCGTGAGGAAACCACAGCACGGTGGTAGGGTACTTTGTAGTACTCGACTGGCTGGCTACCACCCTCAAGTTGAAAATCTGTCGCCAAGCACCTGTTGGTGTGTTCCGGCAATTGCACTTGAGAGCCATAGTTCGCCTTTAAGGCATTGTAATAAGCTGTACAACACATTAGCAATCCCCTGGTATTGCCAATGTCTATAGGCGACGGTTGTCACTTACCATCAGGTAACCCGCCTGCCTCGTTGTCACTTGTGATATAAAAAAAAAAAGTTAAAATGAGGCTGAATGGTTAGTGCACAAAGCCTAAAAATGAAAAAAAAAACTATGAACTGTAGGTATAGAACCCATGTCAAAATGGCTGCAATGCACAAATTGTGTGATAAATCAAATCGGCCATAACGGTAGCCAGCAAAAAGCACCAAACAAGTAATAAACGATAGTCATTGGGTGTGTTATTGTAATCGAACATTGTAGAACAATGTTATGTTATGATAGGCCGACACCACACTACGATTTACATAAACTAATTGCCTATCAAAATGTGGCCCAACCAACCCTGTCTCCCGTATAGCTAAAGACCTTCGCACACAATACTATCTGCGGATTGGGTACATTTTTGAGGAGGGTTTTATGTCCATAAATATAAAGTCGCTCTGTATTATGTCTGGTTTTCACGGCTAAACTTTAAACCTATATAATTTATAATGATTGCTGGTAATAAAGAAAAAAATATGTGGATTTTTTTTAATTCTACCTTGTTTAAAAAAGAGATGAAATAAAAATGAATAAAATTTATAATAATAACTGGTCATTATGAATAATTACATCATAATTTCGAAAAAGTGATAAGTGTTGGAAAAACTTCGTCACTTTCGTCGGTATTTTGTCGGTTATTATTAACAAATCACTACTGTCTTTGGTCCTTTACCAATAAAACGAACCAGAAATGAAAATCGGTTATTATTAATAAATCACTAAGTACTGTCTTTGGTCTTTTACCAATAAAACAGAAATGAACATTTTTAAAGAGATTTCTAATTTAATTAAATCTAGTTTTATCGCCTGTGAGTTTGCGACTGTAAGCGCTGATTGGGCTATTTTTATATTAAAATAGCCCAATCAGCGCTTACAGTCGCAAACTCACCAACTTTTGGTTAAAGAGATTTGGCTATTTCTACAGATAAGGGAATAAAATTGAATTATTTTCGTTTCACCAATTGTATTATTACTTTATCCAAGGCTTCCAAGATATTATACAAAATAGCTAGTTAATGTGATTAATTCTGTGTCAATTATCACTTTATCTACATTGAGTAGATATTATATATAATGGCTGGATAGTATATATTACTTTCGGTGTAATAAATATTTGTATTAAGATTTGAAAGGCATTCTAAACTATAATATTTGCAGATCGGGGAGATAGAACTGTGAGTAGAGGTCTTTATAGTTATGCTGTCATTTGGCATCGATAGTTAGTTCAAAGTACATCACTTCAAATGTTACGTTTTGTATTATTGTGCAATGAACATTGTACAATTGAATCCATTGTTAGGTGAATACAAACAAATATATTATACCTAATGAAATTATATTTTGAGCTAATATAATATTTTCAATAATATAAATAAGTCGTTTTATTGTAAAGTTTCAATCAGAATTTGAAAATAGAATCGTTTGTTAAATAAAATTGCCAAGTATCAAAATGTATTGACGTAGCTACATAGAAAAGACTTCTTTGTATTTTGAACAAGCAATTTAATTAAAATTTATATTAATTGCGAAATGATTTAAACATTTTATGACAGCTCTTTCTAAAGTGAATACAAAAATATTAGTCGTAATAACGTTAGCATGCTAACGTTTTCTAAAAATGATTTTATTTAGCGAAAACTCAAGCTTATTCTAGTAATAAAATTCACGAATCTTTAAGTCTTTAAAAATCTGTTAGCTATGGATTTATAGCAGAGTTTTATTCCTGCTGATCAAATATTTGCTATCGATTTTCATTTGATTGCAACTCTATAGATAATTAAGATTTTTTAATAGATAAATCAAAGCTTGTTAGCCTCCGATAAATAATGAAAATAGCACAATACAGTTATAATACAAACTGCGCTCATATCAAGTAAATACTCCGGCAGGTATTTACATAATTGTAGGAATAAGCTCAGGAACTGTTTGAATCACTACACTTTACATACAATATTATCTATATATAAAAAATATACATGTAGCAGGTAGGTATATCAGTTTTAGGGTTCCGTACCTCAAAAGGTAAAAAAGGAAACCTTATAAGATCACTCTCTTGTCCGTCTGTCTGTCTGTCTGTCTGTCTGTCCGTGTGTCACCACCGATTATCTCAGGAACGGGTGATCTAGCAAGTTGAAATTTATACCAGATACTGAGGTCTATAGTCCCTATTGGGTATATAAAAATCAAAGTCATGAGTCAACAAGATAAAAAGATATCGGCAAATTTAGATTTTCGCGAAAACTTGTAAGTACCAAAATTTACCTTAATTTTCAACTTTTTTTATTTTTAAAACCTCAAATAAGGTAATCGAAAATGTAATCTATTTACAAGTTTGTACGGAACCCTCGGTGCGCGAATCCGACTCGCACTTGACCGGTTTTTTGATGTCCACAGACCATTTCATACTAAAAAGGTGGGTTCGAATACTGTTTTGAAAATTGTAAAATATTTTAAAGTAAATAAACATTTTGTATATGTATAACACAAACTCTGCTTAGTTTGCAATCAAATGACCGTTTGTGAAGAATGCCCTAAGATATTTATAATTCACTGAATTGTTTTCTGTGAAATGTCACATTCTGACGTCCTTTCACATAAAATTAATGTTCCTCCAGCAGCCATTGTTTTCGAATGTCAACAGCACTGCACACATGCATAAAAAACTGGCGTGTGTTCTTCAATCTTACCTTTTCTTTCTATCTGAGTGTTGAATTTATTTAATCAGTTTTATCTCATAGTTTAATGAAGCATAAATACGTTTTGATACCCAGGTAGGTTGGTGCAGTAGATAAATGTACAGTGTGCAGTTTACAATTCATCAACAAATTGTGTATTCAGTGCAGACCGAGTTGCATGAACTATTGCAGGGAAGTGAGGTAGAAAACTTGCATTTTAGCAATACTAGTTTTCCGCCCCGCGGTTTCACCCGTGTACCCGAGGGATATTATCTTTTCTCGGAATAAAAAGTATCCTATGTCCTTCTCCAAGGTTCCATCTACCTCTACACTGAATTTCATCTAAATCGGTTCAGCGGTTTAAGCATGAAGATATAACAGACAGACAGACACACTTTCGCATTTATAATATTGTACTAGTTGTGCCCCGCGGTTTCACCCGCGTTCCTGAGGTATCTTATCTTTTCCCGGGATAAAAAGTATCCTTTGTGTTATTCCAGGATATTATCTACTTGTATGCTAAGTTTCATCAAAATCCGTTCAGCCGTTTTTGCGTGAAAGAGTAACAAACATTCATCCATCCATCAAAACTTTCACATTTATAATATTAGTGGGATTATGGAAGTAAGATGAATATGGAGTTTATCTAATAAGAAAATCCTATCTGCCAAATATCTGATAAAAAATACCAGTTTTACATAGCACAAGGTCAGCTTCGTTTGGGATATGTATTTATTTTATTTCAAAAATGTTACACGAATAATAACTTCCATCGAACAATCTTTAAATTCAATGAAAAAAACCTAAAAGTTTACATAATCACACTCGAAAAAGCTTTAAGCTCAGTCCACGAGCAATGAATTATATTACTTATCTGATTCTTTTATTTTCTTAGACTCGCTTGTTCGCTGAATACGTAACATTAAGCGAAACAAGCTTCGTTTGGAGTTTTTTACTCATGTGGAGATGCTTTATTTAATGTTCATCGCATTTTTGGATAAAGGATTTTGTGTACAACTGTACTTTTTGTTCTCGAAGTTGAGAATTCGTGGGAAATAAGATGGTAAGTGACTACCGTCGCCTAAAGACATTAGACATAAGTACCAGCGAGATTACGGTGTAGTCGACCTCTTTTACAATTCCTTGAAGGCTTTCAAGGCGATGATAGCTCAGTGGTAGTGACGTCAGATATCGCAACGAAGGTCGTGGGTTCAAATCCTACAATGAGCTTGAGCTTTCGGTGAAGGAAAACATCGTGAGGAAACCCCGACGGGCTGGCTACCACCCTCAAGATGAATCTGTCGCCAAGTACCTGTAGGTGTGTTCCGACAGCTGCACTTGAGAGCCAGTTCCAATCTAGGCTATGTGTGATTACCACCTTCGGCCACATCATCACTTACCATGGTGAGATTGTGGTCAAACACAAGCTTATCCAGAATAAAAAAGGCAATTAGCTGGCTGTCAAGGGCTATATATTTCTGAAGGTGGTATTTAACCAATAAATAATGGATTGCATAGTCAGAATTTTGATATAATGAGAGAAAACGTGGGTGTAGATAAATGCGTAGCACTTAAATGTATGTAAAAGTCATTGTGCCTCAATATTTTATAGAATTTATAGATTCAAACGCGTCATTTCTCAATTTGTATTCAATCGCCTCTAGTGCTCCCCGTGGTAATACTGCAGAATTGAAAATGTAATATTCACGCGGTCAGCGCACGATTGTATGAAGCTTTTGAATTTAGCGGTCTAATATCATTTGTTTGTGTATCAAAGGAAGTAGAATTCTTTAGAGGAAAAATGAAATTGAATGAGTCGTCTCGCTGGGTTGATTTACGTCGACGACTCGTGGGTCGACGGGTCGTGACTTGTGACCTACATGTCATTGTGTCAAATGTAGTTAACGTCGTTTCATGTTAAATGATAATGTCATTTACTTATATTCAGGTAAGACTTTTTTTCTTTTGATTTGTAATAGGCTTATGTGGTAATTTCGTCGTGGGAAGTGATGGTGTGACCAAATAAAAACGAAGTCTAGAATTGAACTGGCTATAATTCATAGTAATATTGTAAATGCGGAAGTAACTCTGTCTGTCTGTCTGTTACCTTTTTCACGCTAAAACCACTGAACCAATTTTCAAGGAGATAGTTGGGTCCTTGGGGAAGAATAAAGTTAGCCAGTTTGGATGTACGAAGTAAACTTCAAAACTACTAATCTGATTCTGATAATGTTTTTTTTTACTTTAGTATAAGCTTTTGTTTGACCGCAATATCACCATGGTAAGTGATGATTTGGCCGAAGGTGGTAAACACACAAAGCCTAGATGGGAACTGGCTCTCAAGTGCAGCTGTCGAATGTCGGAACACACCGATAGGTGCTTGGCGACAGATTTTCAACTTGAGGGTGGTAGCCAGCCAGTCGGGTACTACAAAGTACCCTACCACCGTGCTGTGGTTTCCTCACGAGGTTTTCCTTCGCCACGGTATCCAACGTCACTACCACTGAGCTATCATCGCAATGTAGAAAACTACTTTTACGAGTATCTACCATGGAGCAAAAGTTGCTATAAGGCCGCACATACACTTGTAAGTATTACTCACGTAAGTAACTTACGTAATTTCTTAGTCGCTTACCGTAATTTCTTAGTACTTTAAATGCAGCCGTAAGTTAGTGACATAAAACTTACGAAAGCAACTTATAAATGTAACTTCGGCCTTAGTATAACAAAGTCAAATCGTAATTTTACTCAAAATGAGGAACCATTAGCGACTCGGGCAATGAAAATAAAGGCGTTCTTATAAAAAGCTGAAATAATTGAGGAGATTAGCGACATGCATCACGTGGACACGCCCTAAATTCCGCTAATAGCCGCTCCGTGAATAATGCCCGACTTAATGGAGTCAGCTGTTACAAGGAGCTTGGGGCTTCGAGGTTTGTATGTACTTATTTTAAGGAATTAAAAAGACAATTTGTTCTTTTAGAAGTCTGGAATGAAAATACGTTAAAAATGCTAAGTATAAATGCTATAGGTAAACTTGAAAAACAGGTAGACTCCTAATAGGGAGGAGAAATCATATTAGAAAAATCTGCCTCTAAAGGGTTCCACAAGAGACCGCGGGTTATTTTCGCTTTTAATTTATGATTAAACTAGCTGTCCCCCGCGGTTTCACCCACGTTCCTGAAGTATATTATCTTTTCTCGGATTCAAAAGTATCCTCTGTTTTATTCCAGAATATGATCTATCTGTGTGCCAAGTTTCATCAAAATCCATTCAGCCGTTTGTGCGTGATTGAGCTCCAAACATCCAAAAATACAAAGTTTCACATTCACAATATTAGTAGGATTGTTTGGTCCATTCCAAGAGCAAACAAATCTGACCACTTTGTCTCATTTAAGTACCAAATCTGCGAATAAAACCGCGGCTGAAAAATAAAATATTTCCTACATTATTCATTTCGCTACACGACCGCTGGACGGGAGTCCAAAAATAACACTCCAATTGCAATATCTTTAAAAGCCGCGGCGCAATTTTTCTAAAACCTACTCAAATAATATACATTTTAAATTGATATTTATTCACATCGAGTTGGCACGTTTTACGATATTAAATGGAATGCAATTTAAATTACATTTGATATCTTGTTCTATTTTGGATCTATTGTTGATAACTTTAACGTCGAACTTTAAATGTAGTTGCGGTTTCCTCGCGTGGATTGGCAATAACTACTGTACTCCGCCGCGCGCCGGTAAATGCTTTACAATGTTGGTCACCGTTTTAGCTACCATTTTAAATGTGGAATCTATTTTATATGTGGCTCAGACAAAGCTTTTTTGAGAGGCTATTTTGATTTTTATATCGTTAGAAATATGGTTTAAATTAGCTTGCTGCTAGTTTCGGAGTTAATTTTTGTATTAATAATTGAGCAAATTGTGGTTTTTCTGGTGTGTTAGTGAGTTGAATTAAAGGTATCTGTGAAGAAAAACATTGAGGGGGTTCCATACAGCACGGTAGTATGGAAAGAAATATAACATGTTTGTGAATTATTACATCGCTTTTATTTAAATACCACGAATTGAACGATTAACTTGAAAAACTTTCCTTCGGGAGTCGAATAAAAAATGTATAAAAAACTTGAGAGGAACCCGGATGGAACGAAGTTATATAAGTTATATAAGTCGAGAGAGTATATATATATATTAAATATATATATATATATAGAAATGAAAATATCTGGCTTGCTTTCTATAAGAGAGAGGGAGAGAGAGAGAGACAGGTCAACGCACTTTTGACACTAAAAGTGTCGTGACAATATTTCGTAAGATTTTTTTCCGTCTAGCCCCCTTTCTAGCTGGACGCAGTTTGAGAAGAGGAGCAAAATACGTGAAACATAATAATGTATGTAAATCAGTGCTGTCACATAATATGATAAACCCATATTGTTACTGAAGACGTATCGATGTCTTTTCTTTGCTTTATTAGAGTAGTAATATTTATTATTAGCTTTATGGAAAAACAAAGTAACAAGATATTAAGATTTTCGATTGTCTAGAAAACTTAATTCTGTTTTTTTTTTGTCGTCATTTTATTTTAATTCTTAAGATAACTGAAGATATTTTAAGTCATAACACGCAAATACGAGGTGAGAGTACACAAATAATTATTGAATGTTGCTTTTTAAAAAGAGTACCTAATTACAGTTTATTGCCGCCTCTTCTCAGCAAAATTAAACCATTTGAACCGTGCGTTAAGAGCCTAGAGCTAGACAATTCATAGATAAATAAATAATTTTATTGTTACAAAAAAAGTATTTTTATTATAAAACTATCTGTCCCCCACGGTTTCACCCGCGTTCCCGTGGAATCTTATCTTTTCCCAGGATAAAAATATAATCTATGTTACTCAGGGATAATGTAGCTTTCTAATGGTGAAAGAATTTTTAAAATCGGTCCAGTAGTTTTCGTCATAATATTATATTAGTTCAGATAATTCTCAACGCTAAGTGTGTTGCTAAAAAATCACTAAGCGAACCCCCGTCTAACATTTTTTACACGTATTATTTTTTTTTTTATGTCACAAGTGACAACGAGGCAGGCGGGTCACCTGATGGTAAGTGACAACCGCCGCCTATAGACATTAACAATACCAGGGGAACTGCCAACGTGTTGTACACCTTATTACAATGCCTTAAAGGCAAACTGGCTCTCAAGTGCAATTGCCGGAACACACCAACAGGTGCTTGGCGACAGATTTTCAACTTGAGGGTGGTAGCCAGCCAGTCGAGTACTACAAAGTACCCTACCACCGTGCTGTGGTTTCCTCACGATGTTTTCCTTCACCGAAAGCTCAAGCTCATTGTAAGGATTCGAACCCACGACCTTCGCCGCGGTATCCGACGTCACTTACCACTGAGCTATCATCGCCTTCGTCTATTAACTAATGAAAGAGTACCTATCTATACCCAAGTACTATACAAAGGAAGTATAATGATTATTGTACGATTATACAAAGAAACAGATGTTGTTGCGCTGCAACGCTCGGAATCCTAAAAAAACTCATAACATTAAAATGGAATTCGGCTGAAAACGTACTTTATGCTAAATCGTCAGTTTTTCTCAAACACATTTCTTTTCCGCTTCAAAGCTGACGAGTGTAGGTGTTTGAGTTTAGTCTGTCGCTTTATTTGTCGCCAGTAATCACTCACAGTCATGTAGGTACTACACGCGTCTTTATGGTTAAGTATTTTGGAACTAAACACCATGATATTAAGGTTATTTTTTTATTCTGGATACCATGGTAAGTGATGATGTGGCCGAAGGTGGTAAGCACGCAAAGCCCACATGGAAACCAGCTCTCAAGTGCAGCTGTCGGAACACACCCATAGGTGCTTGGTGACAGATTTTCAATTTGAGGGAGGTAGCCAGCCAGTCGGGTACTACAAAGTACCCTACCACCGTGCTATGGGTTCCTCACGATGTTTTCCTTCACCTAAAGCTCAAGTTCATTGTAGGATTCGAACCCATGACGTTCGCCGCGGTATCCAACGTCACTACCACTGAGCTATCATCGCCTTGATCCTTATTGCCTCACTTGGTACGATTTATCTTCTAATATATTAAATTCTCGTGTCGCAGTTTTAGTTACCACACTCCTCCGAAACGGATTGACCGATTTTGATGAAATTTTATATATATATATTCAATAGAGAATAGGTTGTAAAGTATATTTCATACCGCTAGGTCCCACCGGAACGCGGGCGTAACTGTTATCGCTATCATCAAGCTAATATTATAAGTGCAAAAATTTGTAGTTTTTTCTGATTTTCGGTTTGTTTATCTATTGGTTTGTCCTATATTTACGCCGCAACTTTTTTTAAATCTCGAGGACCCAAAAAACTACGACTCGGAACTCAGTTTGTAAAAGTTTAATGTCGGATTCTAATGCTATATTCTATCTATGTGCTTTTCTTGAAACATGGGCGCAAACAAAAACGCTGTCTTCAATTTTAATGTTATTTAATCAAAGTCATTTTGATGTTATTTTTCTTCAAAACTATTAGATCCGACTCCTTTTTTATTTATTTTTTTTGTTGCTGGCAACAATCCTTTTAGGATATTTCTGCCAATGTCAAAGTATTTGAAATGGTCTTGGTCTATTTGTCACAATTTTTTTTTTACATAAGTTTTAGTATTTAGTCAATACAAAGTCTTTCAATCGTATACATTTTCTTCAGTTTTAATTTCTTCTTTTATGTTATAGTCACATTCTCAAACTCACTGTAATGTCCAGTCCTCGTCCATACATGTCCAGTCAAGCTTTAGTGAAATTGGCGGTTGTTCCACTAAAACATTTCATGGACTTTTTGGGACAACCTGGAAAGTCACGATACACGCTTTCATTTCATTTCACTTGTGCACTTAGATTGATCATTATTGGATAAAACACCACCGAAATTATTCAATAAAACTCAAAATACACGAATTTTAATGAAAATAAAACGAAAACGCAACGTCACTCTGCAAGTTCCCGCCAAAAAGTCCGACAAACTTCTCCGTTCTGTAACACGCTGTATAAGAAATGTTTGTATTGCGCATAACTTATATCGTGTACAAAGAGGGGAAAATATTCAAAACGTACTTTGACAGTAAATGTAGCAAAAACATGTTTTTTCTTTCGTTATCGTGATGTACAGACAGTTACAGCGGAGTTTCATAGTATTTTCCTTATAGAATATGAATGGATTATTTTATATAGCTGTCCTCCGCAGTTTCAGCCGCATTCCCGACGGAACTTATGTTTTCCCGGGATAAAAAGTATTCTATGTTTTATTCCAGGATATGATTTACCTGTGCGCCAAGTCTCATCATCATTTTCGGTGTGTTCCGACAGCTGCACTTGAGAGCCAGTTCCCATCTAGACTTTGTGTGCCATCTTCGGCCACATCATTTACCGTGGTGAGATTGTGGTCAAACACAAGCCTGTCCAGAATAAAAAAAAATCTAAATCCGTTCAGCCGTTTTTGCGTGTTTTTTTCCGTAACAGTTGGACTGATTTTGACGGGACTTCGTGTATAGCTGATGTTACTCAGGCTAATTTTATTTTAGAAAAAGAATTAGTGATCCGTGTAAAAACAAAACTAAACTCAAAATTCAGATGAAACCACGGGGGTCAGCTCTTAGCAGCTCTTCTAATATGTAAGTTTGGATGTAAGACGGAACCTCCGAACTTATCCTATTTTTTTAATTATTTCACAATCAGACAGTTAAATTATCCCTGACTATAATAATATCCCTTTATATAAAAAACGTAGGTAAAACCGCTTGGCGAAAGTTATAATACAAAGAAAATATAAAAGTGTATAAGCTGTGTTTCGGAATGCACCCTCGCTGGGCTCTTGAGTTTGAGGCTCCCGGAATTCGGGACTATCCCGGAATGTGTCGGTTTCACGCCACGCCCCGTGTTGAGGAATGGCAGCTCTTCCATGAGAATTAATTAAAAGTTAATGTGCCTTTTCAATTCAATTGTCAGTGGGCGTGTATCATGCAGGTCGTAGGTTCGATTCCCATTCGGGACCGACAGGTGTGTACATGAGTCTGATTGTAGTATATCAGTTATCTGTAGTAGTCATTTTAGTTCGATACCAGCTACAAGTTGAAAATCTGTCACCAATATACGGTAAGTAACGGCAGTTGGACTTAAAAGCCTTTTTAAAGGTTGATAACACAATGATAATTCAATAAAATAACAATATTAAAACTGAAGAAAATATATGCGACTGAAAGACTTTGTATCTATGGTCATAACTAAAGATTATAAAAAAAATAGTATTGCTAATTTCCATTCCACAAATATCTATTTTGGCGTGAAAAGTATGACAATGAAACCTATAAAATGGTTGAAGGTCTAGTAACAATTGGTAAATTACCAACTACCCTCAATTCAACAGTAGAAAAATAACAGGCAACTAAAATAAACTGTAACGTACTTGGTTTAAAGTTCAAACTAAAATAAAACAACAAATAAGACAAGAGACGCCCCTAACTGTACTTAGTTCTATATGAAAGCTGCACAAGTCTATCTATTCATAGATGGATATAGAGAGATCATGGAAATCTAATAGAAAAGTTGAAAAGATTCAAATTCAAAAATTATTTATTTGCTCCCACAATGGTTGAACATTATTATTATGAATTTTAATTAAGGAATACATTTTTAATGTGGGAGTCAGGAGCTCAAACTTCCCTGTGCTATGAGTCTCCTGGCTCCCCCCCCTTGTTAGGATATAGTTACAATATTGTTGTTTTTCCAGACAAAGTAATAATTTCAAGGAAAAAAAAAGAAAGATAAGTACCGTCTATGCGTGTGTATGTGTGTGTGTGTGTGTGTGTGTGTGTGTGTGTGTGTGTGTGTTATATATAAATATACATTCTGCCTTCCTATGACAAATATACAGAACTGTTTGGCCTAGAATAATATGAATTGTTCTATCTCTTCATAGTCTAATTCCAAAAGCCAGTCTGTAATTTTATTTCTACATTCAATTTTCAGGAGTTTAGATATAGAGTTATTTTTGTTGATTTTGTTGTATAGTCTTCTTGATCTAAAGTTATAAAACTTTTTTGCAAAAGATGTCTTTACTGATACAGTTTTACAAACCTCATAGAATCTTCTATTTTCGTTTTTATTCTTAATAGTTGATAAGTTTATACTACTGTGCTTTTTTAAGATGGTCATTAGTATGTAAAGTTTTCTTACTGTTAACACCTTTGCTTCTCTATATAAACTTGACGTGGGGAATAGTCTAGGTTTCAAAAGGGCTACTTTTAGTAACATTCTTTGAGCTCTTTCCATTTCAAGTAAATATGTTTTACTTGAGCCACCCCATACCGAAATGCAGTACGATAACACTGATTGACACAGAGACACATATACTGTTTTAATCAATGTCCAATTTGTAATATACCTAAGGTTTTTGAAAATATATATTAATTTCCTAAGTTTTCGAGATACACTACCAATATGTTCCTTAAAATTTAAATTTTTATCTATTATGACACCCAAATATTTAGTATGCTGAGTTTTAGTAATTATAGGACATGTAAAATTAATTTTGGACTCTTGATTACAAGAATGGGCTGTTAATTTAAAGGTGTTGTCATTTTGAGGTGAGTTTTGAATTGAAAACGTGATGTACTGAGTCTTAATGATGTTTAACGTAAGAGTGTTTAGTGCCATCCAGCGACATGCAATATCAAATCCCTGCTGAGCAAAATCATATACCTCGTCCCATGTGTCCCCGAAAAAATTTAGAGTAGTATCGTCAGCATAAGATATTATTTTGCAATTTTGTATTTTTAGATTACAGAGGTCGTTAATGTAGCAGAGAAATAATGTTGGTCCCAAAATACTACCTTGCGGGACTCCATAACCGATGACATTTTCATTACTAATAACCTCGCCTATCCTGACTTGCTGGGATCGATTTAATAAATAATCTTGTAAAATTTTTAACTGTATATTTCTTATTCCCAAGAAGTGGTATTTTTTGTTTTACTGCATGGTTTTGAGGTCTTCCCCCTGGTTTTGCCAATGTCAATAGGCGACGGTTGTCACTTACCATCAGGTGACCCGCCTGCCTCGTTACATAAAAAAAAAAGATCGACAAAATTAAGCATAATAGATTAAAAACTACTAAGAGTTTTTAATAAAAAAAGTTTCATTTTCTAAAACCTATTTTGAATTTTTTTACAATTTTTTTTTTTTAACTAAGAGCGTTGTTTTATGTCATCCTTTAGTAAATAATATGTATAATAGATCAGAGTATAAACAAACTAGTATTGCTGGTGTGTGGTTTAATCCGACAAACCATAGAGTCTATTGTTATGTATATAAAATAATTAATCCATACTATCCATACTAATATTATAAATGCGAAAGTGTGTCTGTCTGTTACCTCTTCACACTTAAACCATAGAACCGATTTAAATGAAATTTGGTATAGAGATAGATGAAACCTTGGAGAAGGACATAGGATACTTTTGATCCCGGGATAAGATAAGATTCCTCGGGAACGCGGGTAAGACCGCGGGTAAAACAAGTATGATACTAAACTAAATAGTAGAGTCAATTGTAACGTACATAGGTGCCTTACCAGTGACAGTTTTATTTGCTGTTTCAAATATGCCACTTACTTAGGACAGTTCTGAACATTATATTGAGATGTCTATGATAAAACCGAAGTCAGCGTATAGAGAATGTAACTTCCTTTTGCCGTCACACTATCGTAAGCCGCTTTTTGCAGTTGTCGCACCGACAAAGCGACAAGAACGACAAACACGGTAAAACCGGATTATTGGACATAGCTAAGGTCCTTATTGTGAGAACCTACACTGTAGCGAGCTTCGACAACTTCTAGTAGACGTTCTTGCATTGTGTATAAGTGGGTAGGTTTATTTTTTTTAAGAAGATTTTTGGCCTGGTATCGAGACCTTTAAGCCATTTCTTTATTTCAAATATTCATCTTTTATGTTTAGTCACGTTTTATTGTCACTTTCACTGTAAAGTCTAGTCCTCGTCCGTACAAGTCCGGTCTAATTTTAGTGAAATTGGCGGCTATTCCACTAAAACATTTCATGGAGTTTTTGGGACAACCTGGAAAGTCACGATACACGCTTTCATTTCATTTCACTTCACTTGTGCACTTAGATTGATCTTTATTGGACAAAACACTACCGAAATTATTCAATAAAATTCAAAATACACGAATTTAATGAAAATAAAACGAAAACACAACGTCACTTCGCTAATTCCCGCCAGAAAGTCCAGTGGGTAGGTCTAAATAGTGTTTCTTATGTCAGAAGTTTGACAAGCGGACGCCGCGGTTTAAATAATATGACAGTGTCGTCACAGTACGTGTAAGGCGATGATAGCTCAGTGGTAGTGACGTCGGATACCGCGGCGAAGGTCGTGGGTTCGAATCCTACAAGCTTGAGCTTTCGGTGTCAGTTCCCATCTAGGCTTAGTGTGCTTACCACCTTCGGCCACATCATCACTTACCATTGAGATTGTGGTCAAATACAAGCTTATCCAGAATAAAAAAAAGGATAAACATCAAAATCTATATCTATATCTATACTAATATTATAAAGAGGAATGATTAATATTTTTATATGTTAGTTACGGATAAACTCAAAAACGAATGGACCAATTTCAAAAATTCTTTCACCATTAGAAAGCTACATTATCCCTGAGTAACATAGGCTATATTGTTATCCCGGGAAAAGATAAGATACCACGGGAACGCGGATGAAACCGCGGGGAGAGCTTGTCTTTCATAAAAGCGACCGTCGCTTGAAATAAGTTCAATATTGGTGTGTAACTTGGCTAAGGAAAGTAAGGGACTTCAAAGGGCAAAGTATACGTTTCTATAACAAAGTAAACAAAGGAATTCAAAACTGACTTAAAAATTTAAAAAAGTTAAACAGAAGTTATGCAATAAAGGGCGCTTTAAAGTTTTACTCTGTATACTTACGCCTTTTTTTAAGAAATTTTATTTATTAACTTATCCTACAAAATCCTATTCCTACGTCCTATCCTATCCTACTGAATTATATATTTTTATAAATTCTGGATAAGCTTGTGTTTGACCACAATCTTACCATGGTAAGTGATGATGTGGCCGAAGGTGGTAGCACACAAAGCTTAGATGGGAACTGGCTCTGAAATGTAGCTGTCGGAACACACCGATAGTACTTGGCGACAGACTTTCAACTTGAGGGTGGTAGTCAGCCAGTCGGGTACTACAAAGTACTCACGATGTTTTCCTTCACCGAAAGCTCAATCTTATTGTAGGATTCGAACCCACGACCTTCGCCGCGGTATCCGACGTCACTACCACTGAGCTATCATCGCCTTAAAAAATTGAAAGTTTGTTTAAAGAATCACGCAAATTTTGCTAAACGGAATTTGATAAAACTTGGCACACAGGTTCATTATATCCTGGAATAAGGAATTCAACATTAAATACTTTTTATCCCGGCAAAAGATGAGATCCCTCGGGAACGTGGGTGAAACCTAGTTGCTTAATACAAACCTATAAATAAATAAATAAATAAATATCCTCGGACATTTGTTCACACACGGCTATCTGATCCCAAACTAATCAGAGCTTGTAATATGGAAACCAGATGACTGATATACTACATATACAACATTTTTTTTGTAAATACATACTTAAATAGATAATTACACCCAGACTCAGGACGAACAGACATGTTCATGCAAACAAATGTTTGTCCTGGGAATCGAACCGACCACGCCAACCACGCCAACCGGCCCATGTGAGAGAGTTATTTAAAAAATTGTAACGTAACCTCATTCTAGCAAAAAAACAAATACATTAGCATATTGAGCATCAATATACCAGTATTAGACAAGATAATAAACCAGTTAATTTGCTCGGAATATTACCCAGTACGTAATTGCCTATTATTTCATTGTCAATTTACATAAATTTGTTACCTGACATGATATTACTCGCTTCGCTTGTATATAAGTTCAATACACTTAGGTTTTCAATGATAATTTATTGGATGATTCATTGTTTAAAGCTTTTATGCTTTTACTAGCTTTCCACCCGCGGTTTCACCTGCGTACCCCTTTAGGGGATGAATTTCAAAAATACCTTTCTGATTACTTTAATTTTTAATAGTTATTCTGCTATTAGGGATGGAGATAAATCTACAAAATCAAACGTCATAAAAATTATTTTCAAGTTATAAATAGTGTAACTAACTGGACTTTGGCGATTCTCCTGAAATTGCCAATGTCTATAGGCGGTCGTAATCATTTACCATCACGTGAAGCGGCAGCCTTCTGCATTGGCAAAAATGTTTTAGCAATAAATATTTATATTTCTCTCTCACGTGTTCAAACATGTCTCTATAAATGTATGATGATACACTTAAGTAAATAGAAACAACATGAAAAGGTTAAGTACTAGATCGAAACAGGGACCCGAGAGACGAAATGTGACTGACTTATATTCATTACATTACACCACTTGAGAGATCTAGAGCCTCATAAATAATATAAAACATGGAGGAGTGAAAATTGGAAAAGTAAAATAAGTGAGAATAAATGTAAGTATATCCTCGGACATTTTTCACACACGGCTATCTGATCCCAAACTAAGCAGAGCTTGTAATATGGAAACCAGATGACTGATATACTACATATACTACTTTTTTTTTGTAAATACATACTTAAATAGATAATTACACCCAGACTCAGGACAAACAGACATGTTCATGCTCACAAATGTGTGTCCTGAATGGGAATCGAACCCAGGACCTGCGGCGTGATAGGCAGTGTATTAACCAACCACGCCAACCGGCCCGTCAATATATATGTATGCCCGTAAGATATAATATACAAATTCAATTCCATCTATCTGTCTGATCCCGCACAACCTTTGATACAGATCATCATATCAGCTGGAAGACGTCCACTGCAGGATAAAGGCCTCCAAGGATCTCCACGGTGGCCGGTTTTGTGCTACTTGCATCCAGTGGCATCCCGCGACCCTTCCCGGCTAAAACCCTTTGCCTGAACTACAATAGAGGAATTAAAATTAGGCACATCCGTCCTTCTCCATCACTCCTACAAATTGCAGAAAAGTGAGAGGGAAAAATTACACATCAGTAACAATGCCCTTTGCGAAGCCTTTGCGTATACTTGTTTGTTTGTTTGTTGGGGATAAACAGATTCAAAAAAATCTTTTACCAATGGAAAGCTATCACTGCCTTTTAATTCTGTCTTCCCAATCGGTGCTTACTGTTTTAAACCTTAACCGAATATTTATAAGGTCTAGAATCAAATAATCAGCAACGTTACACTCACAATAATACTAAAGATAAATAATATTATAATACTCACGCGTGTTTGAACAGACACAGCAAATTTGCTTAGTGCCTACACTCACAGTACAGGCGTAACTCGGAAACTTAAACGTCATTATATTGAGCCTACTTAAAGCGTCTCGGTTTATAGGACAAAGGAATTCTACTTCATTTGGGAATAAAATAAAATAAAAGAGTTTCGTTTCGTCGTTCGGCATGTGTGTGGAGGCACTATATAATTTAGCTTTATTGAATATTATGTTATAGCAAGAATAAACTTTTTGATCTGTAAAACTTATATCTCTGAGCAATTACCACAGCGAATAGGCTGTAGTTTAGTAGATTAGTGAGAGAGTCAGGCAGAAAATAGTATCATACGACGTTTTTCAACACACTTGTGAAGAAAATAATACAAAAAAATATCGGATCGGCCATAGACATTTTTTTTTTGCAAGTGCAAATATACCTACACCGGTTTTAAATATATTTTTGGCTCGGGCGACGTACTTTGAAACCCTCGCTACGTTCGGAATTCTACTCTGGAATCCCTCACTTCACTCTGGATTCAAAAAAGCGCCCTCGCCGTAAAAATATTATTTTGCTCCCTTATGATACAATCTACTATTATAACTCACTTTGTGATTAATAGTAATGAAAAAGTCACAGTTTGATTATAGGTGTCATTACGTGCCCTAATTGCGGAGAAATTAGAGCCACTTTATGAGCAAGTGTGTTGAAAAGTAACTTTATATGAATAGATAGATAGATCTTTTTAGGGCATTTACGGCTCATTGAATAGTGACATAGAATAATGTAAAGACTGTGGATTTCAGCCCTGGCTAGTACCTTTATGCTCTGCATTCAAACTAAAACTCAAAACTCATTTATTCAGTTTAGGCCCTGGTAAGGCACTTATGAACGTTACAATTGACTCTACCACCGGTTCGGAATACACTTAAACTGAGAAGACTCCGGCAAGAAATTCAGCAAGGCAATTTTTTTTAACAGTGGATCTTACTTACATTTTTATAAGTACATTTAGATACATTTTCAAATATTTTACACTACGCCAGGGGGATGCAGGTGCAGAGAGAAGCTACTACAACCATATATTTCTGTCTTCCATATAATGAGCCACCTTATAGTAGGCTTTGTTCATTAACCTAAGTTTAATTTAAAAAAAAATTAAAATAAGACATTCCAGCTACCTCACGTGGGATCCTATTGTAAAAACATTCCTAAACCATATATCTGTTTGTGATGAAACTTTGGTGAGTCGTTCTACATGCGTCGGGCAGCATAGGTATCTGGCCCCAAAAAAAATACCGAAAACTATTTTTACGTGGAATTTCAACACATGCCCTGTACAGACAACATTTTAAAAATAACATTTTATAACGCCCACAAACTAGAGCAAAATAAAAACAGCAAAAAAATCACGTTTTTTGTATGGGAGCCCCTTAAATAATTATTTTATTTTGTTTTTAGTATTTGTTGTTATAGCGGCAACGGAAATACATAATTTGTGAAAATTTTAACTGTCTAGCTATCACAGTTCTTGAGATACAGCCTGGTGACAGGCAGACGGACAAACAGCGAAGTCTTAGTAATAGGGTCCCGTTTTTACCCTTTGGGTACGGAAGCAAAAACCTTTTCGTAAAACATAATTAAATTTATATTAATAAACTGCTTAGCCAGAAGCCTTAAATGCGGAACAATTAAGTCCACGCATTTATTGGACAACTGAGGTAACTCCACGTCTTGCGGACAATTCAGCTGTTAACAGGGTTGGCAGAAAGGACGGATAATATCCACAATCAGTCAATAAGCTGTTTGCGATACGACACTTAGCGTGGGCGTTAGGGTGAGGGCTTAGTGACAATAGAACAGCGATTTGAGAATTAAGGAAAATATGATCAAGAAGTAACATAAAAATATCTAACTAGTATTCTACTGTTTGCACGATGTTAGGGTATTTTGTAATATCTGACTGGCTGGCTACCACCCTCAATTTGAAAATCTGTCGTCAAGCACCTGCTGGTGTGTTCCAGCTATTGAGAGAGCACTTGAGAGCCAGTTGCCTTTATGTACAATGTCATAAGGTTAGCAACACTTTGGCAATCCCCCTGAAATTGTTAATGTCTATAGGCGACGGTAGTCACTTACCATCAAATGATCCGTCTGGTTGTCATTTAAGGTATAAAAATACTAATATCTGGCAGAATCCTCTATTTATATTGTAAAAAATAACATAAAAAATAACAACACCGCAGTTTCACCCACGTTTCCGCGGGAATTTACCTTTTCCCGGGATAATAAGTATCCTATGTTTTATTTTAGGTTATGGTCTACCATGGCCAATGTTATTTCAGGTTATAGCTTATTTTACTCAGGGATAATATAGATTTCTAATGGTGAAAGAATTTTAAAATCGGTCGAGTAGTTTTTGAGTTAAATCGTAACAAAGAAGCAAAAAATCTAATTCTTAACTAAGAAAAAACTTGAGAGGTGTCAAGGGACACCCGGATGGAACGAAGTTATATAAGTCGAGAGAGTATATATATATATAAATAGAAATGAAAATATCTGGCTTGATTTCTATAAGAGAGAGAGAGAGAGAGAGAGAGAGACACATAGTACCCACTATGTGGTACTCGACTGGCTGGCTACCTATTGGTGTGTTCCGGCAGTTGCACTTGAGAGCCAGTTGCCTTAAGGCATTGTAATATGGTGTACAACACGTTGGCAGTCCACCTGGTATTGCTAATGTCTATAGGCGACGGTAGTCACTTACCATCAGGTAACCCGCCTGACTCGTTGTCACTAGTGACATAAAAAAATAAAAAAAAAAAAAGAGAAGCGCACGCCGCACAGCCGTGTCACCGACACAGAAGTGTCGTTTTTCGTAAGATTTTTTTCCGTCTAGCCCCCTTTCACAACGCGCGATAAGGAACTTCGTTCCAATATTCCTCCGCTATCTCCCGACGCTCCGCCTATCACCCTACTACCTCGCTATTGTTTGGTGTGCCGCCCGCGTGTGCCGTAATGTATGTACAGCCGACATCCTAGCTCGCACACCCCTACTGAATACAAATTAAGGGTCACCCCACGATAGTTTAGAGACCTAATTGGAATGCCTTTTAATGATGCGTCTTCACTTAAGGTATATAGCTCTTTGTACGCGGCACGAATATTATTCTCTTTGTGCTTGCGGTGAATAGAAATTTAGCTAAAGAACCTTTAGAATTGGTTAACCCTAAAACAATAGTTGTCAGGCTGTGGTCGCGTCCACTTGAAATATAAGAAGGTTTGTATCATTTTAGGGAAAGCACTAAAACTGTGATTCTAGAGTTTCTTTGAATGCGATACAATTCGTTGATTTGTAATGTCCTTTTATAAAGTCCTGCGGTTTCACACGTGTTCTCTAGCGGCTGATATTTTATTCCTGTTAAGTATTATAGGACAGTAAGTAACCTTACCTATGTGTTAATGAAATATTATAGCCGTTAGGAAGCTGAGTGCTGACAAACACACACACACATAAACACAAACTTAATTTATAATATGATAATAGGTTCTACATTAGGAAAAGAAATAGCTGAAGAAAAATAAATTTTACATCGGGAGTGAAAACATATTTTTTCTGGGAATTTTGCTTTCTTATTAAGTACATCTGAAACGAAAATTAGATCCTTTTTATTTAAATATGTAAATTATTGTAGATACATTGTCTAAAAGGGTATATATGTAACATATTCTAATATCGTTTGCTTTTACTCGAGTTATCTTGAAATTAATGTTATGTTTTTTAGGGTTCCGTACCCAAAGGGTAAAAACGGGACCCTATTACTAAGACTACGCTGTCTGTCCGTCCGTCTGTCTGTTACCAGGCTGCATCTCAAGAACCGCGATAGCTAGACAGTTGAATTTCCACAAATTATGTATTTCTGTTGCCGGTATAACAACAAATACTAAAAAGAAAATAAAATCAATATTTAAGGGGGCTCCCTTACAACAAACGCGATTGATTTTTTTGCCCTTTCTTGCTCGATATCAATAATGGCAACAGTAGGCACTTGAAATATTCACAAAATATTGAGTTGTATTTTTACTTTAATAATAAATAATAAAATAAATATTTAAGGGGGGCTCCCATACAACAAACGTGATTTTTTTGCCTTTTTTACGGAACCCTTCGTGCGCGAGTCCGACTCGCACTTGGCCGGTTTTTCAATACCTAATGCCTAGGTCAATTGTATTATGCTATCATGAAAAAAGGATTGATACCTTTCTAAAACATATCAAATAAACTATTGCTGAGTTTATAGCCGGCTTTTTTCAACTTAGACTTTTTATAGTCTGTAGAAGTCGGTTAAAAATAACTGGGTACCTACTAATTATGCAAATTTCCTTACAAACTATGAACTACCATTCCCGTCCTAGTTTTATTTCCTTTACGTTTACAAACTCAATTAAAACTTGTCGGAATAGTCTGCAGTTAGCAATTTTCGTAAGTTGCTACCCACCTCAGGCCTCAGTGACAAATTGAACCATTGTGTTACCAAACGGGATGTTTTAATTGGAATCTTAATCAATGCGAGTCATTCACAAATATAATAATGTTCTTTAGTGCTGTATAAGTACTTAGGAATGTGAATTAATTAGACTCAATTGCGTTTCGGTTTTATTACTAAATAGAAACAACATTTAAAGCCTTTATTACAAAATTAATTCTACAATAAAATCTGTCACATTTGTCATTCGTGACATCTAGTAAAAACAAAGAAAAAACCGGCCAAGTGCGAGTCGGACTCGCGCACGAAGGGTTCCGTAAAAAAGGCAAAAAAATCACGTTTGTTGTATGGGAGGCCCCCTTAAATATTTATTTTATTTTGTTTTTAGTATTTGTTGTTATAGCGGCAACAGAATTACATAATTTGTGAAAATTTCAACTGTCTAGCTATGTCAGTTCTTGAGATACAGCCTGGTAACAGACAAACGGTCGGACAGACGGACAGACGGACAGACGGACAGACGGACAGACGGACAGACGGACAGACGGACAGACGGACAGACGGACAGACGGACAGACGGACAGACGGACAGACGGACAGACGGACAGACGGACAGACGGACAGACGGACAGACGGACAGACGGACAGACGGACAGACGGACAGACGGACAGACGGACAGACGGACAGACGGACAGACGGACAGACGGACAGACGGACAGACGGACAGACGGACAGACGGACAGACGGACAGACGGACAGACGGACAGACGGACAGACGGACAGACGGACAGACGGACAGACGGACAGACGGACAGACGGACAGACGGACAGACGGACAGACGGACAGACGTACAGACGGACAGACGGACAGACGGACAGACGGGCAGACAGCGAAGTCTTAGTAATAGGGTCTCGTTTTTACGCTTTGGGTACGGAACCCTAAAAACGAATAGAAGAAAGAGCTCGTATATGCTCTTTACATCATTGCTGAGGACTTTCAACTTATTGTCTTGTCTGTGGTTTCTCTTCATGGAAAGGTTTTAAGTTTTTTGTGTTTTTTTATATCACAAGTGACGTAAAGTGGCTACGTAACCTCGCTGTATCATGAACAGGTTGTGACATGACTTTTTTTTTGCTGTAAACAAACTATTTATTTTATACCACAAGTCACAACGAGGTATACGGCATCCCCTGATGGTAAGTGACTGTCTCTCAAGTGCAATTGCCAGAATACACCGACAGGTGAATTGCGACAGATTTTCAACTTGAGGGTGGTCTGCCAGCCGTGTACCACCGTGCTATGGTTTCCTCACGATGTTTTCCTTCACCGAAAGCTCAAGCTCATTGTAGGATTCGAACCCACGACCTTCGCCGCGGTATCCGACGTCACTACCGCTGAGCTATCATCGCCTTGAAAACTAAACATCGTTAGAGATAATATTTTATGAAGTTCCAAATGTGATAGCTCGTATATTTCCATACGTTTCCGCTTGAACGCTCGGTGGCTCGACTAAACGCTTTAAGACAGCGGTGGCTTACATTCAATATATTTATAGGCCAATAAAAGTCGTTTTGAATTTATTAACCTTGTAACTGTGTCGTATAAAATAACATAGTACATATGTAATATAAACCTTGTTACTAATATTACACGTTATATTATTGTAATTGAATTGTAAATGATATCAAGGTTATCTCAGCAAGTATTAAATAATATTTTTACGATTTTTTAGGTACTGCATATACTTTTTTAAGACCATTAATAATAATAATAATTATCTTTTATTTTCAGACCATTTGACCCACATTATTAGTAATGACACAATAAAACATGGTTAGTAAAAATCACGACAAAATTACTTAAAAATTAAAAATATACCCCTGCGTGACATCAATTCCTCACGTAGATGTAAACACTACAAACAAGCCCTACCCAGTGTCTCAGGATATTTCCATCACACCGGTCGGCCAACATCCTTAAAATCCCGTTACGGAATTAATTTAATTAATTACTTAATACTCGTAAAATATTTCGTATAATTTTTAGTAAATATTATTTTATTTTCCATGAATAATTATAACAAATTAATAATGTTTTCACCTGTCCAGCACGAAAACGTAAAAACTTGGTGCGTATAACCCACAGGAATATTTGCTGCGGAAAAGTGATTCGAATTTCGAACACAACATTTTTTTATACTCGGCGCTGGAAAAATATAACAATCGGCTATGGGTGATTTTAGCCTAGCGATTTAATGGGGATGATGCGAATATTCAAGAAAAAATACCTAACATTAACTAGTGAATAAAACATCTAAGAACACTCTCAAATCGCGAACACGTAAAATTCCGCCTTTACATGATTTTTAATTACCAATTTAACGACAAAGATTAGATCTTTTGTTATCACAAGTATGTATTTCATACAAAACTCCATATAAATCATCGTTTTGACATTTAATAAAAAGAAGGTGATTTGATTTGTCGGTCACCCACCATCCTTATTATGAGTTAATAACAATAATAAATAACACAAAAATTTTCGTTATCTATTGAAATGTATTGGTTTTTAGTATTCATAAAAAAATCAAGCAGCGCAGTTTTCTCACTGGTAGAGGAAAAAATTGTACGTTTCACTCGAGAGATTTTTTTGTCTCCTAGCACTCCCATCAAAAAAACAACTTTACTCACTTGTTGGACAATAGTTATTTTTCTCGCATCTGCTTTTTATTCTACTCCAAACGAGCCAATTGCACTGCGTAGTCACGACCGTCCCCAAAGGTATTAGCGTATTGTTGTGTAGACGCGGCGCGGCGCTTCGATACGCGCGTACTGCAGCGTCATTGATTAGCTCTTAATTAGTAACTTGTCTCCAGTTTGTAAGGGAGGACATTAAATACCCAGGAGCTCGGCTACCTGGGTACAGTCAGCTATGAAATTGACTTGACTTGACGCGCCAGTTAAATATTTACAAGAGTACCTAATGTCGCTGACTTTATGAAGTTTTTTTCTGGCAAAAAATTCTTATTGTTGCTACCTACCTATTACATCTATACTAATTATATATTACGTAATATAGTAATTTTACTAGCTTTCCGCCCCGCGGTTTCACTCACGCGTACCCATTTTTTACCCGTTTAGAGGTTGAATTTAGAACAATCCTATCTTATTCCTCGTCTACGTCACTGTGAAAACAACATCTTTCTAGGTCCAAGGTTTTAGGCTGAGTGTTGATAAGTCAATGAGCTAGGCCTTCTTTTTTATAGAATGTTTTATTATGTAGGTAATATTATTTTATTTGACTTAGTAAACTGTTCATATAAATTTTAAGTAATCTAGATTTTAAGAACACTTATGAAAGAAAAAAAATATTTATTATTATTTAAAAAAATGAGCTTAAATTTATCCACAATTGTAATTAAAATTGTAAAAAAAAATACATAGGTAGTTATTAATTTGGCATAAATAGAAGGAGCATTAATAAATTACTCTTCAATATCAGTAAATAATCAAAATAATATTAAGATTTCTATTCTAAACTATGAACCCTACCTAAGTAAATATTTCTATGCAACTAGATTTACTAAAGAATCTAAAGAAACAAGATAGAGTACAAAGTTCAAGACCTTGAGGTTTTTTGAAAAGGAAGTATTTACAATTTATTTACAACAGATGTACAAAATATACAAATTAAAAACTTGTTCGAGGCTGCCGCTGCTGCCGATCGGCAAGGTTCCTCTCAGGATATAAAATAGATGGCAGGCTGATCTATTTTAACAGGGTTAGTAATGAGCGAGTGATAACTACCCCTGGTGTTGCAAGTCTCTATTGGCTACAGTCGCCACTTACCATCAGGCGGGCCGTAAGATTTTTTACCACTTAAGTAAATAAATAAAAAAACTATTGACATTTACTTCGAATGTAGTTGATCATCTGATTCTGATCAAAGTACCTGTCGCCAAGCACCTATCGGTGTGTTCCGACAGCTGCACTTGAGAGCCAGCTCACATCTAGGCTTTACGTGCTTACCACCTTCGGCCACATCATCACTTACCATGGTGAGATTGTGGTCAAACACAAGCTTATCTAGAATAAAAAAAAATCTTTTTATAAAGTACCAAAATTGACTTAAAATAGAACCTAGGCTATAAACCTTATATAAAAAAAACCTATAAAAAGTACCATTTGTGAATTTTAAAAGTCCATAAACAGCGGATGGTTGGGGGAACGCAATCCAGTAAACATTCGGTGCGGCCTCGTTTCCAAAACTAAAAAAAGTTATGGGCCATGTGACAATCAACAGTTCATTGTTTTGGAAAAAACGAGTGATTAATCCACTAATTCTAAAAAAATATTATTAATTTATGAGTGATGATAAACGGAACCCTAAGTACGTAATTGTAGCTGGCACAATTTTTCGTCATTATCTATCATTATCTAAAATTGTTATGTGAATATTATCTAATCGTTTATAACAGTATATAAGGAACAAACAGTAATATTAGTAGAGGATTCAAACAAAACCATAACAGAGATTTTTCATGATTAAAGTTTGATTTTTTTCATTGTAAGAATAAAACAATGAGTTTCTCGGACAAAGTGGTGATAGTGACGGGGGCGAGCTCCGGCATCGGCGCCGCCACCGCCGAGCTGTTCGCCAAGGAAGGTGCCCACGTCGTCATGGTCGGCAGGAACCAGACCAGACTGAATGAAGTAGCCGCACGCTGCGAAAGAATCGGCAAGAAACCCCTCATTGTTACAGCTGATGTTTCCAAAGACGAAGACACCAAAACCATCATTGAACAAACCATCAATACTTACGGAAATATCGACGTCTTGGTTAACAACGCAGGAATTGTTAGACATGGCTCATTATTAAATGGAGATTTTATTAAAGCATATGATACGGTGATGCAAACAAATCTGCGAGGTGCCATACAATTGACTAGTTTAGCAGCACCTTATCTCATTAAGACAAAAGGTAACATTGTCAACATATCAAGTATAGCTAGTATGACCATTCCTGATCTTCTGTATACACCATATTGCATATCTAAAGCTGGCATGGATCACTTTACCCGTGGTGCTGCTCTAGAACTGGCTCCATCTGGTGTTAGAGTCAATTCAGTTAACCCTGGACCGGTTAGAACTGATATTTTGAATCAAGCTGGGATTGATGTCGCGTGGGATGATTTTACAACAATGACAGTTCTTGGTAGAGTATCTGAAGCTGAAGAGATTGGAGATCTAGTTCTGTTCTTAGCCAGTGATAAAGCTAGGGGTATTACGGGATCAATTTACGTTTCTGATAATGGAACATTGTTGAAGAAGTAACTTTATATGTAGTACTCTATTTAAAAATGATAAAACTGAATTTTAAAACGATAAAAACCTATGTATTCATTAACCGACGATTTTTTATTCTCATGTCCTTTTGTATCATACTAAATACTTACATCTGGTATTTTTTGGTAACGAGGTTCCTTTTACGCGGCATACAGTAGAGTGAACTGGCAGAAATCGTCACGTAAGAAAAAAGCGTTATGTTGTCTATGTACCAGGATCTGAGAAGTTTAAAGGAGTAATTTTATAAAGGTAGGTGCGCAATCTCGTAGCACTGTTGCTTGGTAGCTCATAGCCATCGTAAACTTCTGATATCCTGGTACTTAGCTAATTAAATAATTGTGTTTCATATTTGTATGAATATTTGCAAGTTAATTAGACTTTATTAATATCATAACACTAACAGTATTCCAAATATGATCGCTAATAATTGACGGGCCAGTTGACGATCACGCCGCAGGTTGTGGGTTCGATTCCCATCCAGGACAGACATTTGTATGCATGAACAATCATGTCTGTTTGTCCTGAGTCTGAGTGTAATTATCTATTTATGTATGTATTACATCAATTTTTATCTGGTTTCCATATCACCAACTCTGCTTAGTTTGGGATCTGATAGTCGTGTGTGAAAAATGTCCGAGGATATTTATTTATTAATTAAATACATTGTATTACCCTCTGAATTGGAAATTCATACTGAGGACAAAAATATACAAAATTCTCGTGTCACACACAATAGTGGTCTGCGATTAACTCCAAAACTACTGAACTGATCTTAATGAAACTTGGTACACAATCCTGGAATTTAGATATCCCTTGGCATCGCGGGTGAATCCGCGGGGAACAGCTAGTATATTTATGTATTATATTGTCAAATTAACTTGGTATACGATTTAGCTAACACTAATGGGTTTTTGTATGGCCTGGATAAATAAATAGTATTATTATTACTTTGATATCTAATGATAAAGCCAATGGTATCATAGGATCATCGTTTTTATATTACAGATAATAGATTTATGTTTAAATAACATGTTCTAATTGATTATTGAAATACTCGTATTTTATCATTTTATTAATTCCCCCATTTCTAATTTAAAAATGCATGAAATTTTATTTCCTATATTTCATACTAGCTGTCCGCGGTTTCACGAGGGATTTTATCTTTTTCTGGGATAAAAAGTATTCTATGTGCTATTCCATACTATAATCTATCTATGTGCCAAATTTCATCCAGATCCGTTAAGCTGTTCTGGCGTGATTGAGTAACAAACATCTATCCATCCATCCAAACTTTCACATTTATAATATTCACCCGCGTTCCCGAGGGATCTTATCTTTTCCCGAGATAAAAAGTAGCCTATGTGCTATTCCAGACTGTAATCTATCTCTATGCCAAATTTCATCCAGATCCCTTCAGCCGTTCTGGCGTAAATGAGTAACAAACATCCCAACTTTCACATTTAAAATATTAGTAAGATTAGTGGGTTAAAATATATAGTCCTATAGGTACCATTTAAAAATCTCCACCTATAGAATATATATACATACAGATGAATTACTAAAATTCTAACTTGTTTTTTTAAGTGAGACAACAGATCAGTACCCCTCTGCAGGTTCACGTATCTTCTCTCACTGGAAACTCAATAGGGAAATGTTTTTATTAACATATTGATCTCTTCGGAAAATACTTGTCCTACTTAGCTTTGCCGACATTTTTCATTTTTGAATTAAGGCGATAATAGCTTACGGCGAACAGATAACAACCGTGTACCAGTTTAATAATAACAAGAGAATAAGGGTTCCTTTTTTACCTTTTTAGGTACGGAACCCTAATAATAAAATATATTTATTTCTCTACATAAAAAGTAGGTTACTAACTAAAAGCTTATTTCTAAATACATTAATTATACACACGCAGTTTGATATTATTACGTAGTGGAGTCACATTATATGTTATGTTATATAATCAAAGATTTATATTTTGATACGTATCTACACGGTGTCCCAAAATAACACGCCAGAGTGACACTGGAGCTAGATTGGCTTCAGATAATATCAACATGACCTTAGTAAAAGTTTTATGGTTTTCGAGATATTGCCACTTTTATGCTTTTAAAAAAGATCTCTAAACTATTACGCTATACTAAAAAAATAACTAAGTTGTTTCATTTTGAGTCAATGCGAAAATCGTAACAAAAGTTTGATTAATTACTGTGATAAAAAAAAGTACTGGACTGAATCATCTTAAAAACTAGCCTACTTAATGTTATTTCGAAAATGGCATAACATTCGTAGTTTTTTTTTTGCCAAAAGTTATAAATTCCAATTTTTGTCATTTAAAGCGTGCTACTTGGGAAATACTACAATTAAAAAATAATACTTAATAAATGGTGCAGGCGTCTTTTGTCGCCAAATAACTCAGAGATTTTTTTTACTAAGGTCATGTTAACGTTATCTGTTAGACCTGAAGCCAATCTAGCTCCAGTGTCACTCTGGCGTGTTATTTATGGGACACCCTGTATATTCGAATGATTTGTTATGAATATCTATGCTTAGTGTAAGTACTTAGAAATATAATGGAGGATTTGTTGCCTTGAAACGCTGTATTGTGTGTACAAGTTATACAATGACTATGCAGTTTAATAACCATTTTTTTTTAAACTAATGCATACCTAATCTAGGTACTTATCTTAGTATATTATTATGCCAATACAGCGATGATAGCTCAGTGGTAGTAACGTCGGATACCGTGGTGAAGGTCGTGGGTTCGAATCCTACAATGATCTTGAGCTTTCGGTGAAGAAAAATTTCTCTGGCTGGCTACCACCCTCAAGTAGAAAATCTGTCGACAAACACCTATTGGTGTGCTCCGGCAATTGCACTCGAGAACCAGTTTTGGCATTGTAATAAGGTGTACAACGCATTGGCAATCCCCCTGGTATTGCTAGTCTAATAGGCGATTTGTTCTATTATTTGCCACTCAATAGTGCGACTCGGTAAGTGTGTTGGTCAACTTTTAAGAAATGAGGATTGAAAATGGCCTCTAATAATATAACCCACACAGTCAATGCGTTGCTCTTTTACTTTGTCAACTTAACTGACTCACTGCCTTATGTCTAGATAAATAAATCTGAACTCCTACTGTCTGTGCCAAGGTAATATATGAAATATCAAAAATGATGTCATATTCTGTTTTTGTTTTTTTTTTTTTTTTTATTCTCGATAGGCTTGTGTTTGACCACAATCTCACCATGGTAAGTGATGATGTGGCCGAAGATAATAAGCACACAAAGCCTAGATGGGAACTGGCTCTCAAGTGCAGCTGTCGGAACACACCGATAGGTATTTGGCGACAGATTTTCAACTTGAGGGTGATAGCCAGCCAGTCGGGTACTACAAAGTACCCTACCACCGCGCTATGGTTTCCTCACGATGTTTTCCTTTGTTTTATGTATAATATACTTAGTCATGCTGCTAGTACAAATTATAATTTAAATGAATGATTTAAAATTGTTATGTCAATTAGGAAATGACAAAACAGACAGTAAATGTTATCAAATCATTTTTATCTTTTGTTTTAGTATATTTTATTCTTATTCTATCTTTATCTTTAAATCTAATTACATCCTTTTATTAGAAATTTTATTTTAACCCTGTAAAATAATTAATCTCGGTTTTTCAAACGGATATCTGATCCCAAACTAAGCAGAGTTTAAGCTATATTCTTGCAAACTACGTTTTAAATATTTAATATTGGCTGGTTATTTATTTGTTTGGTATAATATTATTATTCTTAATGCTAATGAAATGAAAATAGGTTTTTACTAATAGGCTTTTCCAAGTACTTATGAATAGTCTAGACTCTAATGCACGGTTTGGAAGGTTAATAAATCACTCAGTAATTAGACTTTTACTTTATTTACGTCGCCAAGCAAGCACGTATCGGTGTGTTCCGAAAGCTGCACTTGAGAGCCAGTTCCCATCTAGGATTTGTGTGCTTACCACCTTCGGCCACATCATCACATACCATGGTGAGATTGTGGTCAAACACAAGCTTATCAAGAATAAAAAAAAAATGACATTTAATAATTATTTATCTAGTCTCACTGATAATACGTGCGTTTTATGGCGGCAAAAAAATATATAAATAGAATTTAGTGTATAAATAGCAAACAAACATCATATCGCTTGTGTATATAAGACACAACAACATTTAATTCAAATCATTCGTCGAAAAAACTCGAGATGAGCTTCTCCGACAAAGTGGCGATAGTGACGGGGGCGAGCTCCGGCATCGGCGCCTCCACCGCCGAGCTGTTCGCCAAGGAAGGTGCCCACGTCGTCATGGTCGGCAGGAACCAGACCAGGCTGAGTGAAGTGGCCGCACGCTGCGAAAGAATCGGCAAGAAACCTTCTTCTATCAGTGCCTCTCCAACTAGTGGAGGTTAGCCGTCAGTTCGGAAAACTTCTGTTTGTCCTTTGCGAGGCGGAAAAGTTCAGCGGCGCTGTTGATGCCGGTCCACTCGCGAATATTGCGCAGCCACGACTTTTTTCTCCGGCCTACTGGTCTTCTCCCAGCCACTTTGCCCATCATTATGAGTTGCAGCAGTTCGTATCTGTCATGTCGCATGATATGGCCCAGATAACGAACTTTTCTCTGTTTGACGGTTTGCATGATTTGGCGCTTCTGACCAGCTCGACGGAGAACTTCTTCATTGGTCACTCTATGTGTCCAGCTAATAGCCAACATACGTCTGTAGGTCCACATTTCAAAGGCTTCTACTCGTTTCTTGAGTTGCTCTTTGAGTGTCCAGGCCTCGCATCCGTATAGAAGTATGGGCCATATATAGCACTGTAGAAGGCGAGAAACCACTACTCATCAAAGCCGACGTCTCCATCGACGAAGAAGCCAAATCAATTATCGAGAAAACCATTGATACTCATGGAAAAATTGACGTGTTAGTAAACAACGCAGGTTTCGTCAAACCAGGAACAATCTTAGAGGGAAATATTGTGGAGTCATACGACGCTGTAGTGGGAACGAATTTGCGAGCCGCCATACATTTAACAAGCTTAACTGCTCCGCACCTTATTAAGACTAAAGGGAATATCATCAACGTATCCAGGTGGTAGCACGAAGATAATAGATCCTCAATACATAGCCTACTGTGTGTCCAAATCTGGGCTGGACCACTTCACGCGTGGGGCCGCTTTAGAACTTGCATCAGCGGGGGTTAGAGTGAATGCAGTCAACCCAGGCCCAACAAGAACAGAGGTTCTGAAGACGGCTGAGCTAGAAGGGAATTGGGATGAGTTTGCAGCTCGTCTTCCTCTTGGCAGAGTATCGGAACCTAAAGAAATAGGTGACCTCATCATGTTCTTAGCCAGTGATAAGGCCAAGGGTATCACGGGTTCAACTTACGTTTCAGATAACGGTTTTTTGTTGAAATGTTAACATTTTAGATTAAATCTATATGGTTCATTTATTTATAGTGAAATTAGTGATATTATTGTACTGGTATGTTAGCATAAGTTGTATAATTGTTAGTAAAACTCCAGTAGCTAGTAAATCAGTGATTTCCAAAAGTACGAAGGTACAGGAATGAGTTACTTACTCTTGTTTTATTGAATTTCTATCTAAGCAAAGCAATGTTGAACTACTAACTGATATTATAAACTTCAAACTTTACTGCATTCATGGGAATATAGATGGTACAAACATGAAACCCTGTTAGGGCACAGCAAATTAGACTCTAAAAATACATTTTTCATTAAATAAAATAAAATAAAATATATTTTATTTATATGCATAACTGTTAAGTACTCGGTTGAGAGCCCTAAGCTCTCACCGAAAAGTCCGCGTAAGGGTGTCTATGGTCCCTCAGACCTCCACTTTTAAGACCTCCCCAAAAAAAAAAGCCTGGTTCTCGTTTAAATTTGTTGTGTTTAGTTTTTCTATTTCTTTTAATTCCTGGAGTATTTTATTGTATATTTTAATAGACATTACATACGGACCAGAGGAATAGATATTTAGCTTGGAACTAGGAAGTGCCAATCTATTTTGGTGTCTTAGGTTTCGGTGTTGTGGGTAATGATCTCTTGCTCGAGTGAAGAGGGACTTATGCTTTTTGACAAACTGACATATCTCGAAAATATATAGAGATGTAAGCGTGAGGATGCCATGTCTCCCAAAATGTGATCTACAACTTTCCAATACGTTTGACAAAATTCTAATACAAAAAGACTGTTTGCGTCTGTACTATTTCCCCACAAAACTCTTCCATAACGGAGCCAAGCGTGCGCGTATGCAGAGTAGGCGGTTAATGATGTTTTAGTTTTCTTAAGCTCTGTCAAAGCATACGTGAATCTTGATAATTTTCCTGCCACCTCACGGATATGAGCCCTCCAGTTGACTTATATAACTTTACTGTATTATATAAATAGTTAAATAGATCATTACACCCAAACTTAGAGCAAATAGACATGTCCTGGGTGGGAATCGAAGCCACAACCTGTGTAGTGACAGGTAATTTTTATTAATCCCATATAAATAATGTCAATATAGCTATTCAGTAATGCGAAACGCCATTTGCAATAATTTATTGTCTTTTATTCGTGTTACCCTCTCCACACTTTTCGTCCGATCCTACCCCCTAGGACCGTCCGATTTAACGCCATAACTTAGCGTAATTCCGGATAACAGCAAAACGGTTCTATGTTTATTCAATACGGTAGAATACGGCAAGGTAAGTGGTATCCTTGTTTCGAGGGAATCGTGTCGAGGCGGGTTAGGAGCCTACCTAATTGAATTATTCTTATAGAGGTACTTTCCGTGTTAGATGATTTGTATAATTGGATAACAATATTTCGATGTTATTCTAATATGTATGTTATTCATCAATATTTTGCTTAGAGTTGTTAAACAGCATTCTTTATTTTTGAAATCTGTCTTCAACAGAAAATTAATGATAGGGGGATTGACAACACATTGGCAATCCCCTAGTTTTGCTAATGTTTGTAGGTGACGGTAGTTACTTACCATCAGATGACTCGCCAGCCTGCTTGTCAGAATATATATTGATAAGAATGTTACCTACCAATTTTTCAGATATACCATAAATTACTAGAAAAATTAATTAAAAAAAATACAATGAATGAAATGAATGTATGAAATACTCTTCACTGTATACACCATAAAACAAAAAAAAATACATGACACAACAATAAAATAATATAAAAAGTGAATAAAATATTGGCGGCCTTATCGCTCAAGCGATCTCTTCCAGACAACCTTTGGGACACAGGAAATACATAAAAAATGGCGGTTGTAGCACCAATATACAATGTACCTAATAAAAATGAGTGCATAATAATTAGAGTAAATATGCTGTTGGTTTTAGACAAGACCAAGGTTCATTCTAGATTATTCTTCAGATGAAATTGGTACATATAAAGACGCTAGATGGCGCCGCCGCCGCCGCCGCCGCCGCCGCCGCCGCCGGTCAGCAAGTGTTATCTGCATCTCGCCCTCGGGCGCACCAACCTCTCTCACATGTCAAAGTCAAAGTCAAAACCAGTTTAGGCTTTAGAAGGGCACTTATGAAGGTCGAATTACAGAAGTTACCACCGGTTCGGAAGTCAGACAACAACTGAGAAGAACCGGCAAGAAACTCAGCAAGGTAACATTTTTTAAATATTTTTGGACCATCTGACTATATTGGCTTTCGATTCCCATCCAGGACAATTTGTGTGCATGAATAAATTAAATGTAAAAATATCCCATGTATGACGAGACGCATGAACATACCTTTTGTCACGCTGTAGGTTGTAGGTTCGATTCCCAGGATGAACAATAATGTACATGAACATAATATATCTGCATGTCCTGGGGCTGGGTGTAACCTACTATTTAAAAAAGTAGTTTGTAGTCAGTTATTTGATTCCCATAGTACAAGCTCTGCTTAGTTTGGGATCAGAATATGACCGTATGACGGATATCCCAGATTATACAAATTTCCATATCTACATTTAAAATACTGTGGGAAAATTGTAATCAGCAAAAAATCCTGCTAACAAACACAACTCTCCGTTTTCCATCGAAAAATTCTGATTTGAAAAAGGATTGTGTTACAGAAATCGCTTGTTCACTACAAGGTTTTGAGTGAATGTGCAAAAACCGAAAATAAAGAATATCTGGTACAGATTTGTGTTTTCGGTTAGGTTGGAACGACCGCGACCGAAGGATGTCGCATCCTATCGCGCCTCTATCGCTCCCCGAAGGGTACGGAACATTGAGAAACTGAAACCAGTCGCTCGCTACAAGTACAACAGCATTGGGTGAATGTTTATCTGTTTTGAGTGAATTTGTTTTACGCGTCTTCTATTTTTATTATACGGAATGCCTAAAAAAATATTGTATTATTGTAGTAAATTATCTCTGTATCTTCCTGGTGAAGTGTCAAATAATAATATTTGAATATGTAAATGTAATTTAGAAAATAAAATTTGGGGGCTGAGTCACCCGCGTCCGCAGGTGTATACCCTTACTCTGAATCCCTGCACGTGGTCCCCGGGTGGTGCTAATCAGGTGACACTACTGGTGGTAGGCTTCGGCTGACGGCTTGAACCACCCACCGAGCAAAGACGTGCCGCCAAACGACTCAGTCGTGTTCCGGTGCGATGCTCGGTGCAGCCACTAGGGAAGATGGGTCCGAATAGTTGTTTCGCTTCAGGCGGACCAATCTGATGCACGCTATTAGTATCGCATCGGGTGACTGGTCGCGGAGGGTAGCGGGATCCGAGGCACGGTGCACCGCTGGCCGACCGCAGGTAGTTGGGGGCCCAAGTAGTGTCCTAGCCACACATGAAAGGCTGCCCCGCCAACTGACGAAAAATCCCGGGTTGCGCCATCGTGCCGGTCGGCGACCGGCTGAGAGGGCCCGATGGACAATCCCGGGGGGGCTCGGGCGTCCCCGCAGTCTCCAGACCAGTCCTCCAGTGGTGTGGTATTTTTAGTGTGCGTCTGAACGTTAGCCGAGAGAAACCTCATTCCACTGCCATCTTCCCACCTTCCTTCACTCGACAAAATTATGAAAAAGAGTAACAAACACAACGTCTCACAGCGGCTGCACTCCCTCTCTCTTAAAGTGCACCTCACCAATGTTCGAGGTCTGCACTCAAATCTCGTCGCAGTCCACCATCACCTCGAGACTGAAAAACCGTCACTCTTTTTCCTTTCGGAGACGCAGATCGGATGTCCGTTAGATTTGTCGTACCTCTCCTACCCAGGGTTTACCCTGGAGCACAATTTTAAATCACATGCGGGTGTATGCCTGTATGCCCGGGACGACATCTGTTATCGGCGTCTCCGTAACCTTGAAGATCCCAGCTTCTCAACACTTTGGGTTTTGGTTGACACTGGTATAGAGAAAATTCTTTATGCCTGTGTCTACCGTTCGCACAGTGGAGATCAGGAGACAACCAGGTTAGCACAGTACCTTAGTGAGGCGGCGGATGCAGCTCAACATCGGTACCCTTCTGCCCAATTTGTGTTACTGGGGGATTTTAACGCCCACCACAAGGAGTGGCTTTTCCCATACCAGAACACTGACCATGCTGGGAGAGAGACGCGGAAGCTAGCTTTAGCGTTAAATCTCACCCAGCTGGTCCAAGAGGCAACGAGGGTGCCTGATGTTGATACGCATACAGCCTATTGCTTGGACCTTCTGCTGACAACTGATCCAGACCGTTATTCAGTGTCGGTATCATCACCTTTAGGTACATCCGACCATTGTCTGGTGAAATCTGTATCCGTCTACTCCCCGCCCGATCCCAGCCCTAGAGGCACTCGGCGGATGTGGCGGTACAAGTCAGCAGATTGGGATGAGATGCGATCATTTTTTGCATCTTATCCTTGGCAGCCCGTCTGCTTCTCTTCGGACGATCCTTCTGCTTGCGCGAACGCCGTAACGGACGTGTTACGTCAAGGGATGGAATATTATATTCCATTCACTGACGTATCAATGTCAGGCATAGCTCACCCATGGTTTGGGCCCGAGTGCGGACGTGCTGAAGCGCAGAAACATTCGGCTTACCTAGCATGGGTTGATGCTCGAAACCGCAAAGCAAAGGACTTAAGTCAGAAGAAGAGAGCCTTTAACAGGGCTGCCAAGTCTTGCAAGAAGACTATGCGGAAGGCTCGATTTGATCACATTAGCCGGATTGGGAACAAACTTGCTTCGTATCCAGCGGGTAGTAAAGCATTTTGGTCCCTGGCTAAGTTGGTTGAATCGAACTTCTGTCGCCCCTCACTACCCCCACTGCTGAGATCCGATGGGTCACTGGCCCACACCGCTGAAGAGAAGGCAAACTTGTTTGCTTGTCTTTTTGCGGAGTCTTCGCGTCTAGATGCTGGTAGCGCCGCACCTCTTCCTCCGTCTATTGGCTGCGAGACGAATATGTCAGACATTCGCATCCGTCAGGTGGAGGTTCGACGAACGCTACGCAATCTGGACGTGAACAAAGCCAGTGGTCCCGATGGAATTCCAGCCATAGTCCTGAAGACCTGTGCGCCTGAGTTGTCTCCCGTTTTGACACAATTATTTCGCCTCTCTTTAGAGACTGGACAAGTGCCGAAAGCCTGGAAGCAAGCTAACGTGCAGCCCGTGCCCAAAAAAGGCAGTCGAGCTGACCCTGTCAACTATAGACCCATTTCGGTTACATCTATACTCTGTAAGAGTATGGAACGTATACTGAATGGCAGACTCCTGGCATACCTTGAAGCGAATGACCTCCTCAGTGACCGACAATACGGGTTCCGCCGAAACCGGTCTACTGGGGACCTTCTTGCGTATGCCACTCACATTTGGAGCGAAGCCATCGAGAAACACGGGGAAGCACTTGCTGTTTCCCTCGACATCTCGAAGGCCTTTGACAGGGTTTGGCATGACAGCCTGATTGGCAAGCTTCCTTTATACGGCCTACCTACTGGATTGTGTCACTGGATATCTGACTTTCTGAGAGATCGGTCAATTCGAGTGGTCATTGATGGCTCCTCATCTGACCAATTGGCTATTAATGCCGGGGTCCCTCAGGGGTCAGTTCTCTCTGCAACGTTATTCCTGCTCCACATTAACGATCTGCTAAAGCCCGGTATCTTTGGGTACGCAGACGATAGCACAGTTGTAGAGAGTTACACGTCTAGTGCACAGTCCAGTGGGTCGCAGATCCAGTCTCTCAGAGAGGCCATGATCGAGCGCTTGAACTTGTCCTTGAAAGCCGTCTCCGATTGGGGTGATGCTAACTTGGTCAAGTTCAATGCCAACAAGACCCAAGCGTGTCTCTTCTCCGCTAAAAGGAGTCAATTCCAGCTGACTCCTACTTTCCGAAGTGTATCCCTGCCGATAAAGGACCACCTTGAGCTTCTTGGTGTCAAACTAACAGCGACTCTCAATTTTGGCTCCTACATTGAGTCGAAGGCTCAACTCGCTGCCAAAAAGCTAGGCGTCCTCTCGAAGGTGAGACGGTACTTCACACCGGAACAGCTGCTTAATTTGTACCAAGCGCAAGTTCGGTCGTGTGTGGAGTACTGCTCTCACCTTTGGGACGGTTCGGCCAAATATCAGCTAGAGGCACTGGAGTCAATTGAGAGACGTGCCAAGAGGCTCATTAGCAACGATGCATTGGTCGAGGCAAGACTACAGAGCCTTGAGCATCGACGCAGAGTTGCCAGTTTATCGGTTTTCTATCGGATACACTTCGGCGAGTGTGCGATGGAATTACACAATTTGATTCCGCCAAGCCCCTTCCATCATCGAACGACCAGACGTACGGCGATACGCCACCGTTACATGGTGGAAATTCCACCCTTACGCACGAAGCGATTTGCTTCCTCATTTATTATGCGTACTGCTAAGGAGTGGAACTCTTTGCCTGAGTCTGTGTTTCCCGATAGTTACAACCTGGGAGTGTTCAAGTCTCGGGTGAATAGGTTATTTCTAGGTAAGCGTGCACCATCGTAGACCACATCGTCATCTACCATCAAGTGAGATAGTGGTCAAACGCGATACCTATTGTTAATAAATAAATAAAAAAATGTAAATAAATAAGAAAGATTTTCTGTAGAAAATTTGACTTGGTGAGTTTCTTCTCAGTATATTCCGAACAGATAAACTCAATTGTAACGTTCAAATATTTATTTAATGAATTAGTTTTGAGTTTGATACTTGTGCTTTACCAACCTGCTCAATGGCCATTGTAATTTTTCGTTTCACGTACTATCATTTTAAACTGATATTATAAATAAAGAAAAAAGATTTGATGTTTTGTACGTTGTTTCTAATAGATAAAATCTAAAAGTACTTGACTGTCTTTTTTTTTACTTAAAAAAGCTACGTTATCAGCTTATAATATTGGCTATATATTGTTTAAGTGCCCGTGGAAACGCTGGTGTAACCACGAGGCGGAAAAGGCGGCTAGTTATTCATAAAAGATTTAATCTTAGAAATATCCAAAAATAATACGCGGAAAAGAAAACCCTTCACGAAATAAAATGAAACGAAAACTAGCACAAAAATTGCTAACTAGGTCGCAGTACATAGGCTCGTGCGAACATGTTGCCGCTCCCGACTCCGCCCGCCCCTCGCTCTAATTAGTTTGTTCGCTCAATAGTGGGGTGTATTGTACCGCGTCACTTTGATTGATTAACCGCTGAGGTGGCTAGGGCTGCCATCTACAAGATAAACTTTATGTCTGCTTAAATAATCTTAAAAGTTCTTTAACTCAGGTTTTTTCCTTTTAAGTCTTGTGTTTTTTTAGAATACAAAAAGTACGTAAACATTTTTTTTTTATTATGTATTTTTTATCAATTCTTTATTTCACGTGTAGGTATAAAATTATGTAAAAAAAAACAAGTACGAGTCGGAGAATTTTGTAGTTTTTAGTATTTGTTGTTATAGCAGCAACAGAAATACATCATCTGTGAATATTTCTACTGTCTAGCTATTACGGTTCATGAGATACAGCCTGGTGACAGACACACAGATATACAGTAGAGTCTTAGTAAAAGGGTTTCCGTTTTTACCCTTTGGGTACGGAAACCTAAAAATCTGTAAAAAAATTGCCTAGAAATTGTTTAAGCCAGGATAAATGTAGAGATATCAGGATAAATGACAACCCTAGCCCAGGGTTAACACTTCGGGTATCTGTCTAAGTAAACCATGATGTATCAAAATGTAATGGATTCTGTTGATTCAGACGTTGATCACACAAAGCCGTTTTCAGGTTATTTTTTTTAGGTTATTATTTGACATTATCTTAACCTCTACCAAACTTTTGTAGATATTCCTATGCTAGGTACCGTCGGCACCAAAATAAATTGTCACTTTAGTACCCTGTCACTTAAGTACCCTGTTACTTTATTACCCTGTCACTATTATTATTTATTAAGCGGTGGTTGTGAGGTCAAAAATCGTGAATAAAGAAAAATATTTGAACAATACTTTGCTAGTTGCCTACTGGGCATTGTAAAAATGGCCGCTATGTCAATAGGATTTTTCATAACAAAAAAAAAACTTAATTAGAAGCAATCAACTGGCTAGGCCTAAGTTGTCTAAGCATATTTTAAATAATAGTTTTTCTCACAAAAGAAGTAACTTGAAAAAAAAAGGGAAAAATAATCATCTGGACTCAAACCGGGGACTGGTTTCGGGACCGCCCGATTTCCCACCTGAGCTATTATAATCTTGTAGATGGTAATCTTATGAGCTTGAACTTTCTGTGAAAGAAGATATCGTGAGGAAACCACAGCACGGTGACGGTAATTTGTAGTACCCGACTGGCTGGCTACCACCCTCAAGTTGAAAATCTGTCGCCAAGCACCTATCGGTGTGTTCCGATAGCTGCACTTGAAAGCCAGTTCCCATCTAGGCTTTGTGTGCTTACCACCTTCGGCCACATCATCACTTAACATGGTGAGTTTGTGGTCAAACACAAACTTATCCAGAATAAAAAATAAAAAAAACTGTCGCAACAGCATATTATTATGTTTAATTATTATAATTATGTCACAATAAATGTGTGTAAGATGAAGACGAGGAATAAGAAAGGATTCTTCGAAATTCAACCCCTAAAGGGATAAAACAGGGGTACGCAGGTGAAACCGTGGGGCGGACAGCTAGTCCTTAATAAAAATAAAAACCTTATCAACCTTAAAATAAGATTCGATTTCAGTTTCAATTTGGAAGCACCACCGTAAACTTCTAACCCCGACCCATAACCGGCAAGTGATTGAAGGTTACCAGAACGTCTTCAATAGTAGTTCAGAGCAACTGGTGACTAATTTGGAAGTTGAAGTGGGAATTTTTTTAAAAAAAATAGAGCTTTTATAGTCAAGGCAGTGTCTATAGTTACTTGTGGGGCTGACTGTACTGTTGTTAGAAACTAGACTGTAAACAACATTACAAAAACAACGTTTATTTTCCTAAATAATGTTGTAGTGAAATGTAATCAAAAACTCATTAATTAAACTAAAATTAAAATAGAAAAAACAAACTACAGACAGGTGGCAAACAGCTGTTACTTGGGCTGGCATCAAACATTGCAAAATAAAAGTATGACTGACCTTTTTTAGAGTTTAGAAATAGTTAGGTTTCCAGACCTACAGGGTTCTATTGAAGCGTTGATTTTTGTTTATTACCCTTGTTTTTATGGAACAATTGTTTACTCTAGCAATATTAAGAAAGTTTCCCAAATTCATATCATTCATTCTGTTGATGCGTTGATTGGAAAACTTTGACGTGTTGATATAATAAGGTCAAAGGTCATATTGCTGAATAACATTAATTCCTCAAATTAACAGCAGAGCTTATGCAATTCACTATTGAAATATTGAAATTACTCTGGTGGTTTCTAGAACATTCCTCGAGATCAAATTGCTAATTTGTGGAAGTGAAACAATTGGTTACATTTGTTTCAGATCTGTGTAATTTTAAATATGCTAAACTTTACTCTTTGGCTCGCAGATGAGACGGCCGTCCCGAAACTACTTACAAAAACAGAATTCCATGAATCGCGGTTTTAATTTAAGAGAGTTATGTTTTATATGACTACTAGACAGATGGGTCACCTAGTGACTACGATTGCCTATGAGACTATCTAAATTGACATTGCCAACGTGTTGCTGACCATTTACATTGCCTAGATGAATAATCATGTTTGTTAGGAAAAATATTAACTTATTTAGTTTTGATAAAAATAAACGGCGTAAGAATAAATTGGTCCTCTCAGCACCCAGATTAGAAATGTTTAGGAATAGCCCCCAGTACCGATGCATCCAAATATATAATAAATTACCGGATAACCTAAAAGACATAATAAAGGATAGTCACTTCAAAATTAAATTTAAACAAATTTTATTACAAAAAAGCTATTACAACATAAAAGATTTTATGGAAGATAAATGGTAGCCAACATGATATACATACATAATAATTATATAGTCATTAAATTACCAATATTATGATGCATAGAAATAAGGTTCAATTTTATTTCGATTTTAATTTTATTTCGCTATTTTTTTTGCTACACCCTAACAGGGTCCATGTACGTAATTTTAATGATAGTTATAAGTTTACCTGTACTATTGTTATTTTTGTGTACATTGTGTAATATATAAATAAATAAATAAATAATGCTCAACTCATAGTTCCCGGAATACACCGATAAGTGCTTGGCGACTGATTTTCAACTAGAAAGTGATAGTTTAGGGCGTAAAATCTTAAACCAAACAATCTCTGACAAATACTGAGTTTATTGCCGGCTCTTCTCACAAAAGCAACCTTCCGAACCGAGCATTAGAGTAGAGTCTAGATTATTCATAAGTGCTTGTAAAGGCCTATTTGAATAAAAAAAAAATCATTTTTACTACATTCGATGTTCATTCATTAAAACGCCTCAAATTACAAAACGAAACAAAAACGATTCAAATAAAAATACATTTCAGTTACAGCATGAGCAGTGAAAGAGAAATAATATTCGTTTAATTTAAGCGTGGAGTGTTTATGAGTATCATTATGGTAAAGAGTGGTTGCAGCCGCGAGCGAAACAAGTTGTGTGAGCGAAATGAGCGAAACGAGCGATCGAGCGAAATTCAGTGAGTTCACGTCATGTTGCGTAACATTGATGTTCAAAATTATAGATGCACGCACATTGATGTAATAAGTCCCTTGAAAGACGAACCATTTACCATGTAATTATCTAGCGTAATAAATATCGTTGTGACAACCTATTACAATAAACATTTATAATTCTGTTTGAGACAGTTTCATTTGCAACAAGGTGGTATTATTAAAATTAAAACATTAATCTTGTATTAGTTGTAATTTTTTCTCCCACGATTATTCTTTTTTTTCATTCTCATAAAATATTTGATCTGTGAAGATTTGTAAATGGCATACAGTTACATAATATTGTTATTTATCAAGCTGTAAATCTTCCAATAAATAAATAAATATCTTTAAAAAATCAAAAAAAAATTTTTTTTTTCTTAATCCCTTACAGTGCAAGTGTGCATCCCGTCGCTAGTGTTGTAGTATTGTCGATAATATGTCTATAAGTATATATCGATAAGTAGCACTACAACACTAGCAAAAGGAAAAAGAGTGGGCGCGTCTTTATGGTAGGCACTATCTAGTTACAATTTCACCAACTGACGTAAACAGAATTCACGACCATAAATACATAATGTTTGTAAGATTTGTTTATGATCTGACTGGTTGGCGGACTGGCTGGGTGGCTGGCTGGGTGTCTAGATTCATAGCGAGTTCCGTATTTTAATCTAACTTAGTCGGTTCATCTTTGATGTAAGCCAATACCGTTGCTTTGAGCTACGACTTTCATTACACTTTCTTTATGGGAAAATATGTTTTTAGTATTTGCAGGTTTCTGTTAGTATATCTTGTGTTAGTAATAAGTTAGTAAATAAAATTATGTTTCTTTTTTGAATGGATGGTTAGCGTGGTTGATAGGAACACTGTCACGCCACAGTTCGTGGGTTCGATTCCCACCCAGGACAGATGGGTCAGTGTATTTTTCCTGAGTCAGGGTGTAATTATAAATAATACAATAATAAATATCCTGGGACATTCTTCACACGGCTACCTGACCCCAAACTAAGCAGAGCTTCTACTATGGAAACCAGATAACTGATATACTACCTATATGTAATTTTTTTAAACTCATTTGTCTCAGAACAAACAAACATGCACAGAAATGTCTGTCCTAGATGGGAATCGAACCCATAACCTACTTAGGTATAGTGTGACAGCCTTGTGTGTGACAGCCAACCGCGTCAATTATTTATTTGATGTGTAAAATTACTATTAAAAATAATAATGTAGGTACCTAAAAGTATTATATCAGTGTATCTGATTTCCATAGCACAAGCTCTGCTTAGTTCGTGATCAGATAGCCGTGTTTGAAGAATATCCGAGGATGTCCGAGGTGTTAAAAGCGCCTCAAGCGACGGTGTGAAGTACTGTGAAGCCGGCGACTAGTGGCCATGTTTTTAAGCTCCATTTACTCCCAAAGAGTATCCATCCGCGTTCAGCAAATTAGTACTTCAAAAGGCGTTGAGCGAGCTAACTTCTAGCGGTCTATTTTGTGCACGTTTGATGTTGCATTTAGTGTGAATTTAAAATACGGTAGTGCTTTCGAATTGGGGACGTAATAAAGGGCTGGATGCAGCGCTGATTTTAATGAGTTGCCAACTTCGCTGCAGTTAATGCGTCGACATATTGAAATGCTGCTGAATTTCAGAGTGGATTCATTTTAATGTGAGTGCATTTCATGTAGATGAAAATTAATATTTAACTGCAAATGTGTAAGTTTACGAGTTCCGTCACAAAATTGATTTATAAAACACGGCATAACGTATGAACATGTCTGTTTGCCTGTCTAGATGTAAGTAGTTATTTATTTAAATATTTAAAAGGTAGTATAGTTATATAAATCTGGTTTTCATACAGGCTGTGCAATTGAATTTTTGAAGCTAGTTTTAAGTAATATTGCAGGAATTCCTCACGATGTCAAATATAGCTATTATTTTTCCATAATATCTATGAAACACGCTTGACAAAAGTTTCTAATGTGTACCTAATTGTAATATCCATTGAGTATCATAATAAATAGAATGCCTCCAAGAAATCCACGAAATAAAACACGAACGAGCTCGACCGAGCGTACCCGAATGTAACCGAAAAAGGATTTCAAGGTATTTTAGTGTAAATTCTGACATCCGCACAAATGCAAGACAAAATAAAACGCTCCGGTCTTGTCATAAAGCAACCAAATCTCTTGCGAAAAATACTCTTTTATATCGTAGAGCGGTGTGGGCTCACAGAAATGTGGCTAATGGGAAATTCGTGGATATCTCAGGTTGCCATTTTGAAGTGCAGTTTAAATATGACGTCGTTGATTCGATTCCTACAATGAGTTCGAGGTTTCGGTGAAGGAAAACATCGTGAAGAAACTATAGCATGGTGGTAGGGTACTTTGTAGTACTCGACTGGCTGGCTACCACCCTCAAGTTGAAAATCTGTCGCCAAGCGGCAGTCGGAGCTAGGGTTTTTAAAAAGTCAACAACACATTGTCAATCCCCTGGTATAGATGGTCTATAGGCGATGGTGTTCCCTTACCATCAGGTGACCTGTCAAACTTCTAACTAAAGAATCGCATGACCTCTTTAGTTATGTTGTTACCTCATTAGACGAATTTGACGTCTATAAAATTAAAAAATCTAAAACCCGTTCCAAATCCAAGTAAATCGAATAGTCTATCACTGACATGCATAATCCTTAACTGTGTAGGATTACGATACACAATGAATTCGCGCGCACGCGTCATTGGGTTAATCCTTTGCGCTGGCTAGATAGCATAGACAAATCTGCTCTATTTGAATATGTATTTAAATGTTGAGACTACGTCTGTCTGTTTTTTTAAATTTTTTTAATCAAACTTATCCATTAAATTCACCGCGTCATCTATTTGATTCCTTTAGTATAAATGATCTTATATTCTTGCAGACGTTTTGTCACTAATTACGAAGTGAAATACAATTAAAGCAGAGCAACATTTACACAAATATATTTTGTTGATGGAAATTCTTCGAATTCAATATTTTACTAATCAAATTTGACTATGGAATTCTAAAATCATAAAACTAATAACAGATTATTCATACAAAATAAAAATAAAGTATCAAATATGAGTAATATATTAAATGATATATAGTAAGATTATTTAGCATAATAATCCGCAAAAAATTAGTTTCGAAAAGTTCAACGTTCCTCCTAGTTTTTTTCAGCAGAGCACTTGAGAGCCAGTTTTCTAGACTTGTGTGCTACAGCCACATTATTACTAACCATTAAAAAAAGCTTCATTTAATCAATATATATCAAACAAACCCAAAAGCTAGAGCATGTTTGGAATCCATTATGCACCATATGGGGAGCGATGCCAGCTAATCCGTCAGTCGACACGATCCCCGACGACGGCTAAAGGCCTATTCAAGCCACGCGATAATAGTACTGTCGAGTCACCACCGCGTCTGCAATGCCTTTATGTAGGGTAGGTGCCAGTAATCAAATTTATGAGCAGACCTTTAAGACGGCAGGGTCGCCAGGGTCTGCGCTGACCTTCTTAATCTTTTCACTGCACAAGGGATGGCAGGTAATTAATTACTATTCTGATATTTAAATAGATAATTGTATCTAACCGTTTACTAAATCTATTTTAATGTATATTGAGACAGTGATATTATAAGTTAAATGGTGTAGATAGGTTACCTAAATAACGCTCTTAAAATATGGTCCCAAACAAAATGGCACACTAAAGGACATATTATGATCTTTTTTCATAAGCTTGTGTTTCTTCGCAATGTCGCCACGGTAAGTGATGATGTGGCTATAGATGTTAAGCACACAAAGTCTAGAAGGAAACTAGCTGTCGGAACACACCGATAGGTGCTCGGCAACAAATTTTCAACTCGACAGGCTGGCTACCACCGCTAGCCAGTCAAGTACTACAAAGTACTTGATCCTACCACCGTGCTTTGATTTCCTCACGATGTTTTCCATCACCTTACGGTGAAGCTCATTATAGGATGTGACCTACGACCTTTGCCGCGGTATCTGACGTTAAAACCACTGAGCTATCATCGCTTAATATTGCAATGTCACACTACATTATGATATATCTAATAAACGCCAGCGTTTTTGATTGTTTTGGGTCACTTTTACACTCGGAACGTGCAGTGCTTGCGTTGACAACAGCGACGTGACGTAGGTCAAAGTTGGCTACCGCTCCCGGAGCGCTTCTAACCTATCTATACCTTTTTAATTATAATATCATTGTATCGAAACCTCGTTGATTACAATAAACATGATAATATTTATATACAAACTGCAAACAAAAATACAATGTAATTTTGTACTGACTCATTATCATAAACCATTACAGTTTAGTGGTTGTCGGCGTCATTAGTACCTAGATAAACAGTTTACCGCTGTGAAATACTGTAGTTTATTGCATTAATGCATGCGCTAATTATATAATACAGAATCATTTATTTTTAAATACTTTTATTACTGAAGTTTATTTATTTGCTCACCAATTCAAGTTCCTACATATATGCACAATACTATAAGTGAATTATAAACTAACATAACAATAAAACTTATAATTAAATATAATAATATCAATAAAAAGTCTTGAGAGGTGTTAAGGGACACCCGGATGGAACGAAGTTATATAAGTTACATAAGTCGAGAGAGTATATATACATAAAATAATATATATATATTTATATAAATAGAAATGAAAATATCTGGCTTGCTTTCTATAAGAGAGAGAGAGAGAGAGAGAGAGAGAGAGAGAGACAGAGAGAGACAGACAGAGAAACATGCGCACGCCGCACAGCTTACAATAAAGTGACAGTGACACTAAAACTGTCGTAAGAATTTATTCCGTCTAGCCCCCTTTCACAACGCGCGATAAGGAACTTCGTTCCAATAAAATATTTACAAAATAAATTATATATACCTCGCTTGCTTAGTCTATTATACATTTAAACTCGATATACTATTATATATAGAATATCGAGTTCGAATCGATGCCCGTGGGTAAAGAGCCCAGAAAGCTGGCAGCGTTACCTCGTTGGATTGCGAAGCTTATACTTTGTCCGAGGTAAGAAGCAGCCCTCTGGTCACCAGACAGATCTATGAGGCGCGTCGACAGTTCCTTAAAAAACAGGCCCCCACGGTCCCATAGTTTCTACTCCAAAAGGTACAAATATATCTCTCCGCTGTTGAAGCAGCTGCACCTGATGCTCTGGAGGTGGACTGAAGATGCGACGGTGCTAGTGTGTCTACACACGTAGCATCCCAGACCAAAGATTTTCCTCTACTCCAGGGTATTAAAGTATTACTTGTATTTCAGATTTTAATTTTTCATAAGTAAAAGAACTTTGTTCAAACACAATAGGGAATATGTACGTATTTTTTAATTATTTTAAACGTTTCTACGGGTACATTACCAAAAAAAAAATACTCACCATACCAAAATGTTAACCTCTAAGCTAAAAAATATTAATTAATATCATTATCATTTCCGGGTGACTCAAACGCGGCCATTATGGCGCGCTTATTTTGTGATGTGAGATTAAACGAATTCTATGTCAAAAATGTATTTGGTTCACAAAGTTACTGAAATCATTTTATTACCATGGAAAAGCACAGAAAACTTATAAATTACAATAAATTTAAGCGTAGTGGTTACAAACTCTGTGGTCGAGTTTCCAAGTGACGTCACGATTACAAACGATTTTGACATGGGGCGTTTTGGAAATTTGCGAGGGAATTTAAAAACAGACACTTTTTGACGATTAAATTTAGTTATTAAATAATGAAAATTTTTGAAAATAATTATGTAGGTATGTTTTTGTAACAATATGAATTACATAAAAAAAATCGACCATTTTGAAGTCACGTGCTTATTCCCCATTATGTTATATACTCGATAACTGTCCCCCGCGGTTTCACCCGCGTTCCCATGGGACCTTATCTTTTTCCGGGATAAAAATATATCCTATATGTTACTCGGATAATGTGACTTTGTAATGGTGAAAGAATTTTTAAAATCAGTGGAGTTGTTTTTGAGTTAAATCGTAACAAACAATCAAATCTATCCTCTTTATAATATTACGAGCTGTTCCCTGCGGTTTCACCCGCATTCCCGTGGGATCTTATTCTTTACCGGGATAAAAAGTATTCTATGTGTTATTCCAAGATATGATCAACCTGTGTGCCAAGTTTCATCAAAATCCGTTTAGCCGTTTTTGCATGAAAGATTAACAAACATCCGTCCATCCATCCAAACTTTCACATTTATACCTAAATATAAGTGGGATTTTAGATTAATTTCAGGGTCAAACATAATCATATCAAAATGAATAATTTCACGTGTTTTTATCAAATCTATTCGAACAGTTATCAATTATTGATTACATCACAAACTATCGGACCGAGCGTGCGCCGACAGACATATATAATCCTCAGTTAATCCTGCTCTAGGCCCGACCAGAAACTAACATACCCTATTCACTTCATCACACCCCTATTACAAACGAATAAGGATCAAATTCCATGTTTCGGTTTGATTTCAGAGTTTGTTCAAAATGGCTGGCTAACGTTAGTGGCAGATTGGTTGCTGAAACGTCATGATACCGTTTTGAATTAGTGTACTTATCAAGGAGACTATGTATGTACTTCATTAATATATATATGTATAGAATATTTGACCGGTTTTAGTTCTACAAAAGTATCAAAACTGTTCATTATAGCATATGCAATTTGCTTAATTCTTTGTGAATTTATCTATTTTCTTTAAGAATTACCATCAAAGTTTATATAAATAAAAAGGCCACCAAAACGCTACGACGCCATAATGCCCAAATCACGTGTTATCATGACGTCACCTGCTCGTAAACAAACTTTCAGCTGTCAAAAATCTTTCATAACATTACAGTTTCCATTTTGCTGTTTATAAGCAGGTGACGTCACACTAAGAATCGGCCAGTACCGAGCGTTTTCAATCATGATTTCTTATAAACATCATACATATTTTAAATATTACGATGGCTAAATTGGTTTAGAAAAATGTTTACTGTTAAGCTAAAAACAGTTTTATCTATATTTTCATTGCAGTCAAATACCCTATTACTAGTTTTCCACCGCGGCTTTACCCGCGTTCCCGAGGGATCCCTTTAGGGGATTAGGTTTAACTAATGAAACGATTTTAATTCAATCATAATTAAATTCTTATCATTATTATTTTGCCGCCTTAACCCGCAAATATTATCAGTGAGACTAGATAAATAAATAATGATTAAATGTAATAGGTGTAAGTTGTTTTTGAAAAGAGTAATTGCTGAGTTTATTGCCGGCTCTTCTCAGCAAAAGCACCCTTCCGAACCGAGCATTAGAGTCTAGACTATTCATACGTGCTTGTAAAGGCCTATTTGAATTAAAAACATTTTCATTTTCATCCAAAAAGTTCATTTCATTTAATGAAATTTGCATTGCAAATGCGGTATGGTCCAAGTTGAGAAATAAGTGTAATGTCGGGCGAAGTCGGGCGACGTCGTGTAATGTCGAACAAAGTCGGACAACGTCGTGTAATGTCGTGCCATGCCGTATATCTCCTTGTTATAACCTTGTCTCAAACTTAAAGGTCAAAGGGCATATTAAACAAGGTCAATTAAGTTAATTATTTCGTTTGTCAACACCGCACCGCCCTTAATTACAATGAAACTGTAATGACGTCACACGCTGAAATGTAATTATATTTGTGTTGTGTGACGTCACTGTTTGTAGGTTATACTAGTGAATCAGTAATGTTATTAACTAATCTTAGTATTAGGCTTGTTTAATTGAATTTGGAAGCCTTAGATATATATTAATTATTTCATTATTAGAGCTAAGTCTAAATCTAAACTATCATTGAGACAAAAGATTAGATATTTTGTTTGTTTGGTTAAACTCAAAAAAATATTTCATCTAGAAGCTGCTGGTAAATTATTAGCGAAGAACATGGGCTATATTTTATTTTAATGGCCGCATTGAGTACTAAAATCTGATATATTAATGGCTTTTATTTTAATGGCCGCATTGAGTACTAAAAGATGATACTAGAGTACTAAAATCGCTATTGCAACACTACGTTTTTGAACAATTTCATCGGTTTTAATTTTGCGTGCGGAACCCTTTTTTTTTCTTAAAGTAGCTTTAGTTACTCCTTATAAAATCAGCTAAAAGAGCGGTCTAATCCGAAAAGCCTATAAAATATTCAAAAAAAAAAAGACGCTATTTTGACATAACACAGACACTGTATAGATTAGCTGATAGTGTATCTAACCTTATCAATCTTCGCTTACCATAATCTACTACCACATTCAAAATGGATGTCTCAAATTGATTAGGAACCATTTGATTCGGTAGAGCAGACGGTCTAAAAAGGCCGCTCGAGCAGTATTGGTAAATGCAATTCACATCTCAAAGTTTCAGCAGATCACATGCAATTAATCAAATGTTAGGTTAGGTTAGGTTAGGTTAGGTATCTCTCTTTTTCTCAGCTTTTTAGCTGCTTGCACTAAATCAAGAATTTTTCGATATTTTATTATAAAATCTAGACAATATTTACTATCCGTTATTCTAGTCGTGGTAAGTGGTAAAAATTAATTATTTATTTTTGTAATCATTGACTTTTTCCTAAATTGAAAAAAAAAAAAAAAAAAATTGAACTATCTTCTAATTCTAATAATAATCTATCTAACAATATTTAGAGGAAAGATTTGTATGTATGTGTGTAACGAATAAACTAAAAAACTACTGCGCCGATTTAAAAAATCATTCACCATTTGAATGCTACATTATTCCAGATTAACATAGGCTATATTTTTATCCCGGGATAAGATAAGATCCTACGGGAACGCGGGTGAAACTGCGGAGGACATCAGAAATAAACCTAGTAAGTATAAAAGTCGTCAAAAAGGATATTCTGTGAATTCTAGAAACGTATAATATTCAACAATATTGTTTGTAGCTTTTTTAGACCCCCAGCTCTGAATCATTTGGTTTATCTTACAATACAATTTCTAGCAAACCGTAACCCTCATGAGTCTTGTAATAACGCTGTACAAGTAGGATCCTAATTAAATATACTCAATCGGTTTCCTTGTTATATAACATTGAAATTAAATGTAAACCTGATAAGGAAATGAAAACGCAGAAAACATAGAAACCTTATTTAATATTATGTAGAAGTACCATTGATGAAAAAGTGTTTTCAAATGCAGGTGACATGTACTCAATGCATGACTGCAATGAGTGTATTAAAACTGTTGTAATGGAATTTTGAATAATATTGCAAAAGCATTTAGTTTTACCAATAAAAAAAATTGGAAGCTAATTTCCTTATCGCGCGTTGTGAAAGGGGGCTAGACGGAAAAAATTCTAACGAAAAATTGTCACGACACTTTTTTTATTTTTTTATTTTTTTTATTTAGGACAACAAACAGTATGACAATAATAAATATAAAAACAGTAGAAGAATTAAAAAAAAAATAGAGTTAATGTCACACCAACTACGTTACCCACATATTATGTCACTATGTATGTTTATTAAGCAGTGCGGCGTGCGCATGTTTCTCTGTCTCTCTCTCTCTCTCTCTCTCTCTTATAGAAAGCAAGCCAGATATAAATAGAAATGTTTTTTTTTTATAAATATACTCTCTCGACTTATATAACTTCGTTCCATCCGGGTGTCCCTTGACACCTCTCAAGTTTTATTTATGTTACTTCTTTCCCCTTTCTAAAAAGGCAATTGTTCGTGACTGACTGACTGACTGACTGATTTATCAACACAGCTCAAACCACTGATCAAATTGCGCTGAAATTTTACACGCAGATAGTTATTATGTCGTAGGTATCCGCTAAAAAAGGATTTTCTAAAATTCACCCCCTAAGGGGATGAAATGAGGGTCTAACATTTGTATAGAGAAACGAGATCGCGGGTGAAACCGCGGGACGGAAAGTTAGTTTTAATATATTTTTCAATATGTAGTCACTAATAGATACCACTTCTAAACGCATATGATTTCAATGATTCCGTCTTTACGCCGAAGGAATTCTAATATTTCATACAAAGTAGCGGCGAGGGATAAATTTATCTTTTATCATGATACCTTCATACCCTTGTTGTATGAGGGTAAGTGAACCTTCACACGGTAATAAGAGCTTTGCTTCCGCGTACAGTCTACAACAAAGATTGTAAACTTTTTTTTTTTTTTGTAAACATTGAGTGTATGATTTATATGAAGCGAGTGTTGTGTGAATGCGGATACTCACTGAGAAAGGATCAGGAGGTAAGTAGAATAGGATCACTTTTAGGAAAACCGATTTTTGGGAGAAAATTAAAAAAGAAATGGAAAGTATTTTTATTTTATGGTTAGGTTATACCCACGTTTTTATTTTACGAACTTTTTTGTCACGAATTTGCACCATTTTTAGGATTCCGTACCCAAAGGGTAAATACGGGAACCCTATTACTAAGACTCTGCTGTCCGTCTGTCTGTCTGTCTTTCTGTCTGTCACCAGGCTGTATCTCATGAACCGTGATAGCTAGACAGTTGAAATTTTCACAGAAGATGTAGGTATTTGTATTGTATTGTATTGTATTGTATTGTATTTCTGTTGCCGCTATAACAACAAAAACAAAATTTACGGTGCAAAGCTCCCGGTGCGCTATACACCACAGGTGACAACGAGGCTGGCAGGTCACCTGGTGGTAAGTGACTACCGTCGCCTATAGACATTAGCAATACCAGGGGGATTGTCAATGTGTTGTTCACCTTATTACAATGCCTTAAAGGAAACTGGCTCTCAAGTGCAACTGCTTAATTTACTACAGATCTTGCAATATCTAAACGTCAAAAGTCCATGACAATTTAATTCCTTTAGCTCATCAACGTTTCAAGCATTGCATACCATCAGATCATCGACATATCCAATATTGGTTCAAATATTGGATTACTACAAAAAGACACTTCACCAGACTACAGCCAAATTAACATGCACCTCAGAACAAAACATGGGAGGAGGTATGGTGGGTCGTATTACAGTGGTCACGTTGGACCATCGATCATCCTCAACATGACATGACGTCAATATTCGTCGATGGGTATTATATTGATGACTTTGTAACATCGTGTATCGGTGAATTGCAAATTGCTACATTCAAAAATCATTAATCACATAGAGAAATTGGAATTGCAATAACGACTGTTGCTAGACTTTTGTTCGGTGGTAGGGTACTTAGTAGTAATTTATCCAGCTACCACCTTCGAGTTGAAAATCAGTCGCCAAGCACCTATCGGTGTGTTTCGGCATTTGAGAGCCAGCCTTCAAAGCATTGTAAAAAGGTTGACAATACATTGGCGATCCCCTTGGTATTGCATCTATAGGCGACGGTCACTTACTATCAGGTAATTAAGGTCCCGCACACATTGACAAATAAAAGGAATTCGTCGACTGATTTCATAGTCTCTTACCAACAGCGCGCTTGCAGTTGTGGGGTACTTTATAGTTCACGAATAAAACTGATTCGGCCAAGTAAGAGTCTCGAATAGAATGGGTTCCGTACAGAAGCGATAGCGAAAACATTATATTAATTTACGATACTTGTTTTATTAAAAAACCATTTTTGTTTCTTTCTATGCATTTGCACGGTAGTAGGGTACTTTGTAGTACCCGACTGGTTGGCTACCACCCTCAAGTTGAAAATCTGTCGCCAAGCACCTATCGGTGGGTTCCGACAGCTGCACTTGAGAGCCAGTTCCCATCTAGGCTTTGTGTGCTTACCACCTTCGGCCACATCATTACTTACCATGGTGAGATTGTGGTCAAACACAAGCTTATCCAGAATAAAAAAAATTGACTTAAAATAGAACCTAGGCTATAAACCTTATATAAAAAAACCTATAAAAAGTACCATTTGTGAATTTTAAAAGTCCATAAACAGCGGATGGTTGGGGGAACGCAATCCAGTAAACATTCGGTGCGGCCTCGTTTCCAAAACTCCCGAAAAGCGGTAATAACCGGAATATTCCGGCTGTAGGCAGTTTTTATTTGTGTTAGACTCCGTAATGTGAGCGGAGATTGGTCCCATACAAACTTTCTGTTCTACTTGTTGCGATGAAGCTTTTTGAACTTTTGTGAAGGTTTAAACCCGAAACTGGAATGGTTTGATGAGGAATTAAAACTTCTCTGTTAGCAATGGGGCATGAAAATTAGTACTGTTTAACTAAAGTCAGAAATGTCCAAAAAAAATTTGAAGTTTAAAAAAATTAAGGTTGTATTAACCGTCTATTTTGCATTTGGCATTCTATTAAATGTGTTAATAAATACGTTAACTATAATTGACGAGTTTTTTCTGTTTCTACTACCTATCGACTTGAAAACTTCTTTATATGTCAGGGTATTTATAATTGTTGAGAAAGGCAAAGTCAAAATCATTTGTTTACTTGCTTTTTTGCTCATTTGAGTTGATTGCCGACTCTTCTCAGCAAAAGCAAACTTCCAAACAGCGTTACAGTCTGACAATTCATAAGTGCCTTTAAAGGACTATTTGAATAGAAAATATCAAGTTTCTTACCTCAGTGGTACAAGCTGTGCTAAAAGTCAGACAGCCAGATAGAATTCATATGAATATTTATATGTATATCCAAATTTTGAGCATAAATTATTGTGTTTATAATAATTTAATTTAATTCTAAGCAATTAATACTTTATTTGTTCAGCTTAAACAAAGCCTAAGGATTTAGAAAAGTGACCGCAACACGACCGCGGCCGAGTGTGGCCGAACCCTACGCTTCATTAAGCTCAGACCACACTGAATTCAAACATATGTACCTAAACAAGCCCTTAATAATTATGTTATTTAACTTGTAATTTCGCTTACATTTAAATATGTACACATCATTATATGAAGACCCTTTTGAAACAAATATGATGTAATGATATTCAAATATACTTTAATTTGTTTTTAAATTAATTTGTTGGACGTCGTATTGGCTCAGTGGTGAACAAAGTAAGGTGAGCAGACAGTCTTTGAGTGTGCGACTACAGTTTATCAGATTTTTCGTAAATAAAATATAATCGTGTAGACGAGACCTATGATTCTCTGTAGCGACATCTATCTACACATAGATATAGTTCGCACGACTCCTGGATAGATGGCGCTTCAATAACCTACATCGCGCTTACGAAGTTTTCTATGCGATCTGCATATATACAACCTTCCAACATGTACAGTTGTGGTGCGGTCCCCGGTCACGATGACCTAGCCTGGCGGAAGATCTTCCCTTTACAATGCAGGAGTCTAACACCTCGCTCCTCCATATTGCTCCGCGAGAGGAGACAGATCAGGGCTCGAGTGGTGGACTATGGCTGGCAGCTATGGTAACAGCGCGTCATCACAACAATTGGACGTAATGAAATATGTCACAGAAATCCTACAGTAGCGCTAACAAAGTTTTCTCGCATTTTGTATATATACGAGTTCTCATCAAGAAACGTTGACCGTCCCACTTTTGTGTCCCCTCGACGACGCCCTGAGCCGAAGTTTGTGCCCCAACTGGGGCTACCCTCAGCGCTCAGTCGTCTAAAATTTGTAAACTCTGTTGAGAGCCTTAAGCGCTCACCGAAAAGTCCACGTAAGGGTGTCTATGGTCCCACCTCCCCTTTAAGTCCCCCCCGCCCCCAAAAAAAAAAAAACAAATGTTGGACTGCAGTCCCCAGGCATATACCTAGCCCGGTGGAAGATCTTCCCTTCGCGGTACCTATGACATATCCAACAGACTACATAGCCTCATTATTGGGCTGGTTTGTGCTCCAGCAAAGGGGATGTAATATGACTAGAATGTTTTATTTTATAGTGGGCCCAGCCCACATTGTCCTGCCCTGAAATGAGCTTCCAAATTGTGAATCAAGCGGGCTTTATTGACTACAAACGACTTTTTTATATTGAGTATAGGTTCGCATTTGACCACTATCTCACTTGATGTTAGGTGACGATGTGGTCTACGATGGTGCACGCTTACCTAGAAGCAACCTGTTCACTCGTGACTTGAATATGGGGAATATATTCTATACTTATGTTCAAAATTTGGGGAACCATTTTCGTTCACAGAATAGCTTTCTATAGTTCTCATAATGACATTTTGTGTCCAAGCAAGTTCTAATAATAGTTTACCTCAAAATAGATATAAATGACCGAAGCGACGCGGACTCGTGCGAGTGACATTCGTTTCCTTCGACGGAATAATTCGTATTAATTGTTCCTAAAATAAATAGGAGGAAAAGAAGATTAGGAAATTGGGTGAGAACTCAAAGTAAAGAGATCCTTATAAATTGAATGAGATCAAAATGTGTTACAATTTGACCAATACTTGTAATAACTCACTATTAATTTTTGTAAGGAATTAATAAATAGACGTGCCAGGTCTGAAAAAACCAAATAATAGGCATGTCAGATCTAGAAAAACTGAATACAGCGCACCTACTGTATAAATTAAAAATTAAAATATGGGCAGCAATATACCTTGGCACTCGAATGCACGACCCTATGGCAAACAATAAAAAAAGCCTCTAATCAGTATTTTCAATTTAACAAACGAGCAATTCAGAACGTGACATCCCTCCGCTGAATATTGTCAAAGACAATATATTTTGGGAACGTTAATCATATTTATTTTCCGGCTGGCTCATTCCGAATACAAATATTAATTTACGCGCTCCGATCAAAGATAAACCTAGATTGTGATGCGGTGCTTGGTAAACGTCCCGGGAATGTCACATATGAATTGCGTGAGGTTCATTCCTAGCCATTATTTTCAATGCAAGTGACGTCGAATACCGCGGCGAAGGTCGTGGGTTCGAACCCTACAATGAGCTTGAGCTTTCGGTGAAGGAAAACATCGTGAGGAAACCATAGCACGGTGGTAGGGTACTTCGTAGTACCCGACTGGCTAGCTACCACCCTCAAGTTGAAAATCTGTCGCCAAACACCTATCGGTGTGTTCCGTTAGCTGCACTTGAGAGCCAGTTCCCATCTAGGCTTTGTGTGCTTACCATCTTCGGCCACATCATCACTTACCATGGTGAGATTGTGGTCAAACACAAGCCTATCTAGAATTAAAAAAAAAATATATATAAAATTATGATGTGATAAATCGTGCGGTGTTAAAATATCTAATAAAAATTATGTTAAGTTTTATAATGTTGAATATTTTCATATGGCATATTATTATGAAAAATATATGTACCTATAGCAAAATTGTGTTCTGTAACTAAAAGTCGATGTAATGCACTTTACGAGTATTTTAGTATAGGATAGTTAATTTTTTTAAATAAAATACATTATGATAATAATGAAAATTTGTCACTAAATCAAATTAGTACCTACATATAGGGTTTATAACGCTAATTAAATCATGCAAATTATTTTTAAAATATTACAATACCTACACATTATTTTGTTGATCTGAGGTTTTCCGACGCAATCAACTCGACAGTGCTTGTAATCATACATGTAGGTACATATATATTATTTCCTAAACTAATTAACCATTCAAATTGTCGAGATAGCTTAAGTAAGTAGCAGTAGCTAATCTTACCGGTGATTTGAATATTGTATTTATTTTCACAAGGTGTTATTTAACTTTATCTGTTTGTATATTAGGTAGTTAGCGGTTGGACTAGGTTTGGAATCGAATTCAAAACTATTTCCACATATTTGAATGAGCTGGAATTTTGTGCACAATTGGATTCATTTTGTTTTTTTTTTTTTTAAACGTAAACTTATTCTAAGGTTTAGGAAGTAAATGGGCAGTGGGGATCACTTAAAATCCGCATGCTCTCTTGCCCCCTATTATTAAAAAAAAAAACATGACTGATAGAACTTTTAACATAAAATTTGTCCTTCCTAGGACACTAGGCCAGATGACACGCGTAATTCATAATTTTTGATGATTTGTGAACCTCGCAACAAGACAATTTTATTTAAATTAGATAACGTGTTTGATGTCGAAATGGCTGTTTTTTATTATGGATTTAAACAACTGTTTCTGTATGAAACATTGTAAGACATTTCAAGCCAACGTTACGAATAGCAAAGGTTATTTAAACCGAGCTTGTATTTCAAGACAAAGTATTATATTTTATGACAATATGAAAGCGGTGAACGTTTCGGCTCATCGCGCAATATTACGGTGAAAATACGCGCCAATATTTATGATACCTTGCAGTGGTCCACATTTATTGTGTTTTATTGTGCGCTTTGGAAATTGGATGTTTTGACGTTATGAATTTAGTTTATAGTTGACTGTAGTCTTACCATTAGGTGCCTATCGAACGTCTGACAAAAACTTAAATAATAATTAATTTTGGACGAACCCAATAAAATATGGTATAAACTATGTTATGAACCCCATCTGGGTTCCAATAATGCACAAGAGATTATATAAAAATAACCTTTTTTCAAACCCAGATTTTTTAAGCACACAAGATTGCATTGCAACCAACACAAAAAGTGTGTGCAAAATCTCAATTCACTCGGTTGTTTGGGACCCGTTAAAAATACATTGAAATGAAAAATAATTTCTGTGCCTCCTGTGAAAAGTGATCTAAATCAATTTGTACCCTTTTTGTGATTTTTACATAGGAATGATAAGAAAAAAATAGTATTTTTTGGTTCTCACGTTCTTTTATCTACTATAGTTTCGGAGATAATATCGTGCGAAGTTATATAACTGGCAGGGTCTTTGCAAAAATTGTAACCTTTATTTAAGTAATTGCTGCAGACATTATTTTTCATGCTTCGTGGTATAAGTGCAATTATATTCATTTTCACATTTTATTTTTAACTATATTTAGAGACAACTTATAAGCGCAAAATAATATAACTGTATTTGTATCATTTATCACGGAATTTTTGCATGTATTAGAAATAATAACAGGTACAATTCAAAGGTTTTTCAGGAATAACTTTGAAACTATTATATTTAACAGAAGATTTAATTGCACAGTCAAAGCGAATGTTTTTACCTACAAAAAAAGTACTCAAGTTTATCCTAGCCCACTTAGATCGTGAACTAGATTTTTTTAAGTCTTGTTTTTGCTCTCCTGTAAAGTGTTGATTTTTGACTTGTATCACTTTTCACAGGAGGCACAGATTTATTTGTAACACACAAAAAATTAAAAATGTTTCAAGTCGTCCAATATTGGAGGTCGCAAAAGCGGTACAGATATGAAATAACTTAATTAAAAGCTTAATTTTGGCTATGAACTATATTTTAAACAGCATTGTCGTAATAAATAATGAGAATAATAATAATGGTGGCAATACATAAAGTACAAACAACGTAATAGTCTCATTGCATAAATAAAAGCTCGTAAATAATACGTCAAAACATATTTGACAGGGTTGACATGGGAAACGTCAAACTCAAAAGTGAAACAGCCATAAAATTCAGCAATTTTTCTTCAAATCCAAATACAATTGCAAACAAAAGCGCATAAGACATAAACTGTTACCCAAGATATGTATTATTATATGAATGTAGCGTTCCTGAAACTAATAACGATTTCTGTTTGTCTGTACGCGCGACTGCGACACATAAATCTAAGAAAGGAGCCAACTCTGCGAGATTGCGGGATATTTGTTAAAACACGGCACCCGTTGTTTGTTCCACTATTTGTAAGAATAAATATGACAAAGTTACAGAAGGACTTGCAAGCACCCACACATAGAAACCATGTACACGTGATTGCATGTCAACATTGGTATCTATTTACAGTTGTTTGTCATCGTGATATACATAGAATAACTAAGTAAGAATCACACGAAAAATGTGAAAAGGTTAACAGTAAGTTTTCAAGCAGGTTTAAGATTTCCCATCTCTTTTTGTTATATGCCGTTAGAAAGTGACGGATACATTTCAACCATGTTATTTAATGAGACCGGGTATATAATAGGTAAGTTTAAATAATATAGTATCGAAGAATTTACTTATTTGAGTGAGTATTCAGCTAAAGGCAAATTAACTCCTGTAAACGCAAACGCGATCGTAGCATTTCTAACGTCAAAAGTACTAGGCACTCAGAAGTCGTATGTATGTATGTGTGTACGTAGATACACAGTCCTTCTGTGGTTACATAGCTACCTATTCGGTGGAAACTGTTTGTTCCGCCGTGTGAACGAATAAATACTAGGAGGGTGAGCAAACAAGACAATTTCTAAAATCTGCGATATGCTGGGTTGTAGGTGGCATCTTGATTGAGGTGGTTCAAATGTAATAATAATAATAAATATCCTCGGACATTTTTTACCCACGGCTATCTGATCCCAAACTAAGCAGAGCTTGTAATATTAGAGAAACCAGATAACTGATATACTACATATATCTACAAATTTTTTTTTGTAAATACATACTTAAATAGATAATTACACCCAGACAAACAGACATGTTCATGCACACAAATGTATGTCCTGGATGGGAATCGAACCCACGACCTGCGGCGTGATACCACGCCAACCGGTCCGTCGTGCGTTTGTTAAACGTTTTTTATGCATGACTAGCTGTCTTCCGCGGTTTCACCTACGTTCCTGAGAGATATTCTTACCCGGGATGAAAAGTATCCTATATTTTTTCCAAAATATTTTTATTTATTTATTTACAAACTCCTTAACTATAATTACAGGTGGGTACCTAATGCGATAGAAGGGCTTAAACTTATAAATATAATTTGGATTAACAACAACTACACAAAATATACAATATGAAACACACAAAAATAATATGATCTTCCTGGGTGCTTAATTTCATAAAAACCGTTCACTCGTTTTTGCGATAAGTTTTTTTTACGAAGGCCAAGGTAAAAAGTTATTTTCGAAAATTCTGTCTCATTTTTTTGGTAAATACGAATATTTAATTGATACCCCCGTTGTATGAATAAGGTCAACGAGATCATAATTTTTTAAATATTACAACTCATCTGATGTTAAAAGGTCACTCATGGCCAATGGAAGCACCAAGAGTATAGCCAACTTTCTTACCAAAATTAATGCCAACATTGTCACCAACATTGTCGTCATTTTTGAAGAGCAACCAACTTAACAAGGCGATGATAGCTCAGTGGTAGTGACGTCGGATACCGTGGCAAAGGTCGTGGGTTCGAATCCTACAATGAGCTTGAGCTTTCGGTGAAGGAAAATATCGTGAGGAAACCATAGCACGGTACCTTATCTTTTCCCGGGATATCCTCGGACATTTTCACACACGGCTATCTGATCCCAAACTAAGCAAAGCTTGTAATATGGAAACCAGATGACTGATATACTACATATACTACTTTTTTTTGTTGTAAATACATACTTAAATAGATAATTACACCCAGACTCAGGACAAACAGACATGTTCATGCACACAAATGTGTGTCCTGGATGGGAATCGAACCCACGACCTGCGACGTGATAGGCAATGTATTAACCAACCACGCCAACCGGCCCGTCTGGTAGGGTACTTTATAGTACCCGACTGGCTAGTTACCACCCTCAAGTTGAAAATCTGTCACCAAGCACCTATCGGTGTGTTCCGACAGCTGCAATTGAGAGCCAGTTCCCATCTAGGCTTTGTGTGCTTACCACCTTCGGCCACATCATCACTTACCATAGTGGGATGAAACACAAGCTTATCCAGAATAAAAAATAAAACACTTTTTTTTTAAACTATATCGTAGCGATGCGTAAACTGTTACGGGGAAGTTCATTTCACATCCCAAGATGTAAGATAGTAGAATCGCATTAACATAATGTGTGGTAGCCCTAATGGCATATAAGGGCGCGACCCTAAATCCCTTGATGAGCAGTTCCCATCATGATGACACCCTGAAACTAACCGCTCACTGATAACATTTGCAATTTTAATTAAACAATTTTCAGGTTCAGGAGCGTTTTGGGTTTGGGACTCAATAGTGAAAAGAGACACAAGTTTATTTAAGTTCACTTATATTAGTCTGCTTACGTATTTTTTTAGCAGGTACTGACATTGTAAGAAGAAATAACCCTCTTTTTCATCGGGGATCTTTTATCTGATAAATAATAATAAATAAATAACAATAATAAATATCCTCGGACATTTGTTCACACACGGCTATCTGATCCCAAACTAAGCAGAGCTTGTAATATGGAAACCAGATCACTGATATACTACATATACTACTTTTTTTTTGTAAATACATATTTAAATAGATAATTACACCCAGACTCAGGACAAACAGACATGTTCATGCACACAAATGTGTGTCCTGGATGGGAATCGAACCCACGACCTGCGGCGTGATAGGTAGTGTCTTAACCAACCACGCCAACCGGCCCGTCATTAAATTAATTCAATAAATAAGTACTTTAATTTAACAAACGAAATTAAGTTTGCTAAAACATTGTACTCATAGTTTCAGAGAATAAAATAAATAATGATATTTTTATACAAACTCGCAAACCGAATTATTATTTTAATCCCGCCATCCGACAAACATCCCGATATTTATATGCGTCAACATGACCACTGCTATTTGTATTACATCCCAAGCGAATCTATCTCTATTTTTGTGTCCAATACCCACCCGAGACGACATGTATTAACAACATTATATACATAGCACGCAGTGTAACTGAAGTGGTTTGATTTGGTTGCAATGTAATGCAATTGCAGCTACGATTTCTATGAATGAATGAACAAACATAGATTGGTCGACCTCTGTCCGGATCCGGATCCGGGCGTGCGACAATTTGATTTGGCCGTGTAAAGGTTGATGTACACGTGACTATTTGATATTGTTTAAAGTTTAAAAATACTATCAAAATCCAGGGACATTTTCACACGCGGCCATCTGATCCTAAACTAAGCAGAGCTTGTACTATGGAGGCCAGATAAAGAAATTCATCAAAAATTACGACGTACATCAAAGAAACCGCTTTAAGGCGATGATAGCTCAGTGGTAAGTGACGTCTAATACCGCGGCGAAGGTCGTGGGTTCGAATCCTACAATGAGCTTGAGCTTTCGGTGAAGGAAAACATCGTGAGGAAACCATAGCACAGTGGTAGGGTACTTTGTAGTACCCGACTGGCTGGCTACCACCCTCAAGTTGAAAATCTGTCGCCAAGCACCTATCAGTGTGTTCCGACAGTTGCACTTGAGAGCCAGTTCCCATCTAGGCTTTGTGTGCTTACCACCTTCGGCCACATCATCACTTACCACAGTGAGATTGTAGTCAAACACAAGCCTATACAGAATAAAAAAAAAAAAATTTTATTCCAGAACAAAACCTATTTGTGTGCCGAATTCCATCAAGATATGTTTGTAGTTTCGGAGTTCGTCGCCGATCTACGTCGTGACAAGGGAATTTAATCAGATTACTTTTCAGCGATGAACTAAAATAAAAAAAATAAAAATATCAGCGTATGTTATGTGTGGCTCCCTCTACCAGTTATTGCTCCGAATGAATTAGTGCGCGATAGTATCCGGATGTAACTGGACATTCGCCAAATTTCCCGCCGCCGGACCTTATGAGTAATACGTGCTCAGAATCCAATTGGTGGATTTTCGCACTTTCACCGTGACATATTGGGACATCAATTCTTCATCTGAGTTATGTATTATCGATATGCTATCTCTCATATGGATGGATTCAATCATTGAACATAATGAAGTTCTCTATCGGATATGTTATGCCTATTTTTGGTCATCTGTTTATTTGATTGTCGCTAACGTCTACATGCTAGTACCAGGTTATTACGGGAGAATTGGATTTTTTTTCCAGGAAAATTGAGAAAATCTGAGTATGTTTTCTATGGTTTTGTTTTATTTTCAACATTCAAACTCAACAATTAAATACATACTAACAGGTAAAGTAAAAAAAAATATTGAATTATAATTTGTGCCTAGGTCTGAGTTTCCATAATCTTTCTTCGTGTTATATTATAAAGAGAAAAGATTTGTATGGATGTATGTATGTAACGAATAAACTCAAAAACTACTACCTACATTACAAAAATTCTTTCACCATTCATTGTTGTGATGAGATGATTAAATATATTATTATTATTATTATTATTATTTGAATGCTACATTATTCCAAAAAGGAACATAGGCTATGTTTTTATCTCGGCATAATATAAGATCCTACGAGACCGCGGGTGAAACTGCGAAGGTCAGCTAGTCCTCAATAAAAATACTAGATCCTTAAATATAAACACATACATTTGAGATATAACCATAGTTTTAAGGCGATGATAGCTCAGTGGTAAGTGACGTCGAATACCGCGACGAAGGTCGTGGGTTCGAATCCTACAATGAGCTTGAGCTCCGATTACCCGACTGGCTGGCTACCACCCTCAAGTTGAAAATCTGTCGCCAAGCACCTATCGGTGTGTTCCGACAGCTGCACTTGAGAGCCAGTTCCCTTCTAGGCTTTGTGTGCTTACCACCTTCGGCCACATCATCACTTACCATGGTGAGATTGTGGTCAAACACAAGCTTATACAGAATAAAAAAAAAAAAAAAGTTTTGAGGCGATGAAAGCGCGGTGAAGGCCGAGGGTTCGATCGAATTCTACAATTGACTTGAGCTTTCTGTGGAGGAAAACATCGTGAGGAAACCACAGCACGGTGGTAGGGTACTTTGTAGTACTCGATGGGCTGGCTACCACCCTCAAGTTGAAAATCTGTCGCCAAGTACCCGTTGGTGTGAGTAGCCTTTAAGGTATGCAATATAGTGTGTAAAACATTGGCAATCCCGCTGGTATTGTTAATGTCTGTAGGCGACTGCAGTCACTTACCATCAGGTGATCCGCCCGCCTGGTTGTCACTAGTGGTAAAAGCTAAATTTTGATGTAAAAAAACAAAACATTTTTTTTTATCTCGTTTCATACAGCCATTGTTCTATGGAGGTTTTTTAAATGGATAAAACACGACCATGTTGAGATGCCCCAGCAATTATACGACCGATTAGCGCCACCCACGGCTCCGCAAATGGTTTACTTAATTTATAGCAATGGCGGCTTTTGACGGGTGTGAGTGCCTTTTTGGGACCTCTCCTTCATCGACTTTAGAGTCGGTAATTACTTTTAGGTTGAATGGTCAAGTTGTATTTTTCTTAATGGAGAAAATACTTTAAAGGGTTAATGTCAATATCTATAATATATCTGGAGTCTATTGCTATCCTAATGCTATTTCCATTACGTAGACTGCATAAAGAGGTGATAATTAATTCGAAAAATTTGATTCACTGTTTGAGCCTGAACTCAAAATACATTTATTAAAAAGTCTAAGATAATTTTTTTTTTTTCCAAAACAAGCTTTATACGTTATTGGTATAATATTTGATAGTCACTAACTAACATCAAAAGAGTGTGCATAATTCCAGCTCAGCGTGGAAATTATTAAGATCAAAATCATAAATATTTTCACAATGCCAAACCAACTACTGAATTCTTAATTAAATTTCAAACATAAAATTACAGCATTAAAATTTAAATTATTGCCTCCACAGTCGCGTTACGCGGGTGTGTTTCCAGCTAAAGGTTATAATTTTTACACAAAATTGGCAAAGAAAGTTGGTAACTTAGTTCATATTTTTTACACTTATTCTCTGCAAAGGAACTGCTTCCGCAGCGTTGTTAGTTTAAAAATGGAACGTTTGACAAATGAGATATTTATGTAACTAAGATAATATTCCATTTCAAAATTGGAACTCTTTTAAATTCATAAAATTCTACCCGAAAAACTATTTATTAAAGCTTGTGTTTTCCCACTGGTTGGAATTCGACCATAATTTGATTTTAAACAGAAGAGAAAAAGTGGTTGGTTAAAAACTGGGGTACAAAGTTTTTTCTTCACGTATTAATCCTAATATAAAACTAAGCATTGTTTTAATTATTTTTTTTCAATTAACCCGGTTTCCTACAGGCTGTAACTTGTAACACTATTTCAGGGTAAAAAAGTATCATAATACAAGAAAAAGCTTTGTACCCCAGGTTTTTAAATGTCTCTCCGTCTCTCTCTTTATTAGCAGCTACTACCCTAGCGAGTTTTCAATTTGTATTTATGTGTCAGGAAGTTGAGAAGACCCTGTTCTCATTCCTCTAGAGTTTATATTTCGTTGCAGCTTCGTTTGGCGTTAATTCCATAAGTCCGTAAGTGATTCATGGTCCGGCTTGCTCGGTTCAAGGGTCTTTGTTATAAATTTATCACCTTACGAATCTCCGCCGAACGTGTCCGAACAGGATGAATAAAAGCTGGTACATTAGGTATACAGGGTGTCCGGTAAGTAGTAACAAACTTAAGGGGGAGATAGGTGCGGCTCACCTATCAACATATTCAACAAATGAGCTCAATAAAAGATCACCATTTTCGAGATATTTCTGCTTTTAGATATTAAATATCTCGAAAATGGTGACAGTTTTACTAAGGTAGTTTTTGTAGGTATATTTGATAGTAGACTTAAGTTTGTCGTATTATTTACCGAACATCCTGTATAGTGTACTGTTCCGCTCCGCGGTTTTATCCGCTATACCGGGAGAAGTAGCTTATTGTATAGTCACTCTCTGGTCCAACTCCAGTTTTTCGGGCAACTGGTGACGTCGAATGCCGCGGCGAAGGTCGTGGGTTCGAATCCTACAATGAACTTGAGCTTTCGGTGAAGGAAAACATCGTGAGGAAACCATAGCACGGTGGTAGGGTACTTTGTAGTACCCGACTGGCTGGCTACCACCCTCAAGTTGAAAATCTGTCGCCAAACACCTATCGGTGTGTTCCGACAGCTGCACTTGAGAGCCAGTTCCCATCTAGGCTTTGTGTGCTTACCATCTTCGGCCACATCATCACTTACCATGGTGAGATTGTGGTCAAACACAAGCCTATCGAATATAAAAAAAAAAACTTTTCCAAGTTTTTTGCAACTACAAATCTACTTCGGTCTGAAAAAAATATCCAAATTAGACAAGCTGTTCTCTAAATAGGTATATACGTAATCATACGTGAAAAAAACAACTATGTACCCCTTTTTTTTCTTCTTTAGGCTAAATTAAATATAATACATAATTTGTTACATAATAATTAAAGTTGAATTTACATCAGCTTTTCAATGATAAGTAGATATATATAAGCAAGAGAATTGTGATTAACGTCTGCGAAGTTAGCAATAGTTAGATATAGATTCACGTGAAGTTGTAATGAAGTCATTGTACTGGAAGGTAGAGGCCCTATAACATATGTTGTCTATGGTAAACTTGAATAAACTTGACATATTCTAGTTTATGAGTTAAATCGTTACACACAAACAAGATTTACTCCTTTACGGGTGAAATTTAAAAATCATTTAGTGCAATCTATGGTTAGAAACTTAGGTATATAAAGTCAAATCTCAGCGAATAAACTTTCATATTATAACATAATACTCAAGCACCCTATACTAACTTTTGTGAATATAACGTGGTATAACGCCCACATGAAATGGCGTGCGACAATCATTCCATCGTCATAGTTACGTCTTCAGTGGCTGTAGCCAAAAATAAACTATTCCCAAGACGCGTGACCGATGTTTAGTCGTAATGTTATACAAGATACGTTTCTATGTGGGTAGAATGATAATGAAATTTCAAATGTAGCTACTATTTTAGACTACAGATAATAAGATAAGCGAATGTCTTTTGATTCAATATTAGTCTCTCTTTCTTTATATTTGTTAATTGTTCTATAATTTGTATCTATGATGGTTGTATTTTAATCAGGTGGCAACACCAACCGCAGTGAGCGGTCAGTCGATGTGTCATATAGATTAATATAATCGTGAGTGGACTGATTGTTATTCAGATCCGAAAAACTAATGATTGTGTAAAATATAAGTGTTGACAAGATCTTGACTTTAATTTAATAAGTTTTTAACATATTTAAGAGCTGTTATTAATATAGCTCTTTCTATGCTATTTTGTTTTTTTTTTCAGTTATTGCACCGTATGCAATTCTACGTCTATTTTTGCTCTCACTTAGGCTATGTTTATCTTTCGTCTTCCAAGATCGTTGGGTCGTATAAGATGATCAAATATTTATCCCCGTTCTATTTCCTATTCTTTTTTTAGAGAAATAAATTCAACTAAAAGTATAAATCTGAAATAGGGACTAAATTCGGTACAAACGACGTTTGGGGTCACCGAACTCAGGTGCCAAGTTCCATCGTACTTCCTAATACTACTTGTCAATAGTTTACGTTTTAAATCGAACAGATAAGTGGTTTATATTGAATTCCTTGTTCTAAATTCAACGTCAAATAACAACAAAATATCCTTTAAATTAATTAATTAAAGAACATTGTACATTTCTACAGTTATGATATAAAGAACTATGGAACTTGGAAAGCGTTAAAATCAGAAACTGCAATGTGTTTAGATACGTACAATCATTACAGTTTGATATATCGATACATTATAATACTCGAAGTAGCTGCTATAGAGTTTTGCGCTTCAAAACTTTGCTTTGTGGAATAGAAATATCCAATCAAAAAAAAATAGGCCTGTATCTGATTCTAAGGAACTTTGAAAGGTTGATTTTGGTGAGAAAAACAAACAAACACTACACAAAAAAAACTGAAATTGAAATAAAACTCATCATGATAAGACGGTACTCAAAGGCACCCCTTTGTAATGTTTCCGACACGAATTAAATATAGAGCAATGACCAGCACAAAGCGAGCTCGGGATCGATACCGAGTTATATTTGTCACCGTAAATCGCTTTGGAGCCGAGGGTATTGTTAAGGCTGTCTACTGCTAACTGACCGCCGCAGAACTTACCAAACTGGCGATATTGCTTGCACCAACTTTGAAGCTAAATTCCGAAGCGATCTGCAGTTCTGACAGCTGAGATGTTTGATTGTTTTGCTGATTTTATTTGAACGAAAACAACGAATTTAAAGGAAAACGTTGATGATGGTCATCAACCTTAAGGCTTTATATTTTATTCTGTTTGTTTCCTAAGAGAAACTACTGAAATGATCACCGGTGTAGAAGTCAGCCTTCAACTGATAAGAACCAAAGATAAGAAGGTGAATAACAATTAAATACTTTTTGGAGGAACGAACACATTTTACTATCCATTATGATAGTTTTGATTGATTCCGCACTGCTGCAATATAAATATCTTTTACTAAAGAGCTCTCCAAAATCGCCAATATTGGAAACATTTTGGGCTTACAATGTGCTGGCGGGCAGTGAACACTTTTTATTTGCTTGCTTGGTGGTAATAAAAAACAAATGACCCGCTAGAGTATGGGCTCCTATAATAAGAAGGAGTGGTGTTTAGTGGGCCTTAATAGTCTACAATAGAATTCCACCAACTCGCTGAAGCTAAAATGAAGATCATTCATAGCCCATCTTTTCTAAAAATCATCCGATCTGTTCTAGTGCTGTTATATTACACATAATAATCAGCATTTCATCTATTTGAACTACCGTACATATTCAGTTTCCATAAAACTGTAAAGGTTTTTCAGAAAGTACTTTTTAAGAGGCTTTAGAATCCAAAGAATTGATGTAATGATATTCAATTATGGTCATATCGTATTTCATTCGTGACTAAGCAAGCTGGAAATTCTTTTAACTCAAATATGACTACAGACCAAATAGGCCCCCAACCTTTTCACAAGCCTTTTCTAGAGATGACTAAAATATGACTTACTCGCTTAAAATTTGTAAAAGACGTCCCTACGGAGTACCCTAATAAATGTGTCTTAATAATTTAGAATTTTGCATAAAATATATTGCGCCCGAAAATTCTCCTGATATAATTACGAATATTGTTCAAGGGTCTCCCAATTTGACCCTGACAGCTATTTTTGGGCTGGCAGCAAGCGCCATAAGCATAATTTTGTTTAGAATACAACCAGCCAAATATGAACTGCAAAGACAGTTCAGAAGTATTGACTATCCTAATTTTGGAGCAAATTTTCAAAGTTTCTGTAATCCAAAGTTCTATTTCTTTCGCTGCATTTTAGAGTTGGGCCCGTTATTTGTGTACTTCACCCTAGAAGCTATAAAATCCATGATTTTTAAATGAGAAACCTATTTCTATCACAGAAATCATTCTCTCATATATTTCACAAATCCCATTGTTAGAAAGCCTTGTAAATCTCTTTTACTTTCCAAAGATCTTTGTTTCCAAGATGAATTCTCGTAGTAAAATAAACCACATATTCGCAGAAAGGTCGCTAGGAACACACTCATATTCTATACAAAGGAGAACTATTCAAAGCTGGGCTATATTTTGGGGTATTTGTAAATGCCGAGGTGTCTGAACCCTTCCCTCGGGTCTTGTCTCATATTTCATACGTTCAACTTCATAGTAATGCCTACAGAGACAAATGCGTTGCCATATTTTTCGTGTGACGCAATTAGTTATGTTATAAAAATATATTGGGGGTTTATGTAATAGCGGTTTTAGAGGCATATAATGTATGAACATTTGAGCAAAATTTTGCAGATGCTATGACCACTATAACAATTACAGTGGTAGTGACATCGGATAGCGCGGCGAAGGTCGTGGGTGGGATGGAAAACATCGCGAACAAACCATAGCTCGGTGTTAGCTGTTACAATTTCTAGTCTGCTGTCAAACTAACAAAATGCCTAACCGAACAATAATACGATCACGGACAAAATGTCATAGTTTTATGGAAATATTTGTGTTTGTCCTGGGTGGAAATTAGATCCCTGGCCTGTAGCTTGGCAGTTAAAATAGTTACTCTACTTTTTTCAGTTATTTTAGACCATTTTTATGAATGCCACATAGAGTAGTTTTCTCCGTAATTTTAGCGATCGTACACTACGCCTTGCGCTAAATAGGATGGACCTCTTTTAAATGATCATCAACATAATTTAACAATTACAGCACTAAAGTAAAGAAAATAAAAAAATCTTATCTAAAATGTAAATGCATTTATTTACAGAGTGCTCGGAGACCATTGCAGGAGCGCAGTTATATTAGCCAATTAAAAACAAGATGGCTACTTAATTCATTCGCGGAAGCAGACTTTATAAACAAATTATTGGGCCTATCTCCTCTTGGAATAAATTAATTTGTTTACGCTTCTTTTTGCAGAGAAAAAGTTACAAGTGATTTAATGGAAACGTTAATTGTGTTATTTTAACAATGGATACAAATTTAATTAAAAAGTACTACATAAGAAGATTCAAGAAAAATAAACAGTGGAGACACTAAACCTAAGAGATGGTTATTAAAAGTAGAAATCTGTAAGATCTACAAATATTGCCAATATTGTCAGATTGTAACCTTGCTGAGTTTCTTGGTGGTTCTTCTCTATTGAAAGCTGACTTCGTGCACCGATGGTGACACAATGTAAAAAATATCGCAATACAGAACCTTATTAGATACGGAATCAGAATCATTTTGGGGCCGTGTACTTGAGTACTTCTTTAGATCTTTTAGATGTACACTAAATAAGTCCTGATAAGGACAAACCGCATGTCATATTATGAAATTAGTAGATATTTTTACAGTGTAAAGATTAGGGTAGGACTGTCTATATCTATTCCCTTAGGGAGAAAAAGAAAGATCTCGAATGAAACTGAAGAAATTCAAAATCAAAGTCAAAACCATTTATTCAGTTTAGGGCCTAGAAGGGCACGTATGAAGGTCGAATTACAGAAGTTACTACCGGTTTGGAATTCAGCCTTCAACTGAGAAGAACCGGCATGAAACTCAGCAAGGTTACATTTTTTTAAATATCTTTGGACCATCTGATTAATTGGTTTTTTTGTTCAAATGTTTAACAATGTTATTCTTAAAGTAATACAAAAATACATAAAAAATGATAACCCGCATTAGTTACCTACATAGTACAATAGATGACCAATTCAGAAATTGTTAAGTATCTTCTCGTATATTTTAGTGTCTACGTCATTGTTCCTAACTTAAACGTCTCTCATATTGATGAATCCCACTCCAGCATGGTTTTTTAACTCCATTTGGTTACCCCTCAATACAGCTGTCATTTCAAACCACTTAGTGAAATTGCATGAAGGAAATACAAAAACATATTCAAGGACGATCAATCAACATAAAACCGGGTTTTTATTTCTATAATACATACGATTTATTTTGGCGATATGGAAAGGAAAGGCGTAGAATCCTATCTATATAACGCGATATATGGATGAATGGGATCTTTACATCCGTTGGTAATGTGTTACATATAGTAAACCTGAAAAAGGATTCGAGTATTATTTCTCTTTAGGAGCATATTTGCTGGATATATTTGGGGCACTGAAACAAATGAATATAGGATCGTAAAACTGATATTGGTAAATAATAGGGGTTGTTGGAATGTACGGAGGGAAATGAAATGAGCAGAACTCCCAATGTAATTGTTTATTTTTACCAATTGACCATTCATGTTGTAGTACTTTTAAAACTTTTTGAGCGATGATAGCTCAGTGGTAAGTGACGTCGGACACCGCGGCGAAGGTCGTGGGTTCGAATCCTTACAATGAGCTTGAGCTTTCGGTGAAGGAAAACATCGTGAGGAAACCACAGCACGGTGGTAGGGTACTTTGTAGTACTCGACTGGCTGGCTACCACCCTCAAGTTGAAAATCTGTCGCCAAGCACCTGTTGGTGTGTTCCGGCAATTGCACCTGAGAGCCAGTTCGCCTTTAAGGCATTGTAATAAGGTGTACAACACATTAGCAATCCCCTGGTATTGCCAATGTCTATAGGCGACGGTTGTCACTTACCATCAGGTGACCCGCCTAAAAAAAAAAAAAAAACTTTGCGAACTAAATTCATCTCGTGGTCACGAGTAGACTGAAATGGCGGGTAGGGCCACGGTCAATGTAACTTGATCGAAACGTCAAGGTTTGTCGAAATAATATTTTGATTATTCTGTGCGCGAATAGACCCGGTATAATCTACGAATATGAAATTAGCTGTAGTTTGTAATCATTGTAAGAGTAGATAATAGAAAGTGAGGTCGTTGCCATGGTGACGATAGCTCAGTGGTGTCACCTGTTTTCCTTCACCGAAAGCTCAAGCTTTGACCTTGGCCACAGTATCCAACGTCACTTCCACTGAGCCATCATCGCCTTAAATACGTATTATCTGCTTGAAGTAATAATGACAAAGGGCAGCGCTAAGCTCCTATTATAACATAGGCCCTTGTACCTGCCATGGTAGAAGCTGCATAGGTACTAAGGCTGTCAAGACAACCTGTCTAGATAGCCGTTATCATCTCAGTATTGTTACTGTTGACAAATGAAGACCCGCATACCTTATCTTGAAGTGTATCACTAATTCTAACCATTGAGTATTTCATTTTAATATAATTGGCTGAAATTCAAATAAGTATGTAGTCATTTTCATACAAAATGAAGTGTGCGTAATGCTCCAAGTATGCTATCGCAAAAATTCTGAAAGGAATTGATTTAAAATTTAAAAATTGAATTGATATCAGTGAAAAAATCTATGCAACACACGCTACTCTTTCACAGAGTTTAAAATACCTAATAATGACAGAAAGTAAAATAGAAAAAAAACTTGAGAGGTGTCAAGGGACACCCGGATGAAACGAAGTTATATAAGTCGAGAGAGTATATATATATATAATTTATATATATAAATAGAAATGAAAAAAAAACATTTATATTTATATATATATATCTGGCTGAAATGAAAATATCTGGCTTGCTTTCTATAAGAGAGAGAGAGAGAGAGAGAGAGAGAGGTCAACGCACTTTTGACACTAAAAGTGTCGTGACAAATTTTTCGTAAGAATTTTTTCCGTCTAGCCCCCTTCTAACTTCGTTCCAATTAAATATTTTAGGGTCGGTTTTATCTTACTTAAAAAGTTGTTTTTTGTCATCCAATTACTTGCCAAGATTTCTTGATAAACACTCCAAACCCTCCCCAAACATTCAAACAGTACAAGAACTCCCATCGATTAACGCGGACTAAGACAACACAATTTCTCGGATGGATGTTCTAAATGCGAATGATTATTCGATTAAAAGTTGCGTCATTAGCAGCAAGCCGCTAGTCGCTAGTTAGTTGCTCCACTAAGTCCCATTGGGGAAGGGATAAACGCCTCGGGAAACTATTTACGGATGTTTTCTATGGGTATGTTGCAGATAAGTCTTTTGTTGACTCTTTACTTAAATCTTGAGCGTGAATTTCATCCCAAGTGAAATAAATGTTTTTTACGTCGTATATTCGTCATATTGAACTTGGAACTTGAAATGAGATTTCACATTTATGTTTTTGTCAGGATTATGAATTTTAAAAATATTTTTTGTACTTTGCTTGGCTTTATTTTGAACTTGATAGTTTTTCCGGGGAAGGTTGTTGTTTTGTTTTGGGATAAATAGAAATCGGTTCCTGCTCATGATCCATCCGTAGGCTCAGTTTCATAAAAAAACTATTAAACTGTAACAGCGTGATTCAGTAACTAAGAACCACACAAACTATCGCATTAATATTGCTAAAGCCGTCGTTTCCTTAACTTCGTCTAAGTTCATCAGTTACAGAGCTGAGTAATGACAAACGTACATATTCTTTCGAACCTACAAAACCATCTGACGGGCCGGTTGTGGTGGTTGGTTAACACACTACTATCACGCCGCAGGTCGTGGGTTCGATTCCCATCCAGGACAGATATTTGTGTGCATGAACATGTCTGTTTGACCTGAATCTGGGTGTAATTATCTATTTAAGTATGTATTTACAAAAAAAAAGTAGTATATGTAGAATGGTGCTTTGAAATAGACGCCTTGCTGGCTAATTGCCAATTGCATTCCAGTTATTAGAAAAAGTTGGCAATTGTCTATAGACAAACAGTTATCACTTAACATCCTGTTGACCCATCCTGCCTGATTGTCTGATTTCTGACTTAAAAAAGAAAACAACAACTGAAAAACACTAGCACAAGGCTAGTCAGTTTAAAATAATATAGCAAGTTCCCATTTAGGCTTTGTGTGCTTACCACCTTCAGCCACATTTCCATGGTGAATTTACCAAACACAAGCTTATCCAAAGTAAAAAAAAACACAGATTTACAAAAAATGTTATTACATTGAAAATGTGAGAAATAAGAAAACTCATCAATATGCATAGTAATTTATAAAGAGCGAGGCAAATATGCAAAGGCGAGCTCACTTTGACTCCAAGTGGATTGAGTTATACAGCACTAATATGCAAAGGCGAGCTCACTTTGACTCCAAGTGGATTGAGTTATACAGCACTAATATGCAAAGGCGAGCTCACTTTGACTCCAAGTGGATTGAGTTATACAGCACTAATATGCAAAGGCGAGCTCACTTTGACTCCAAGTGGATTGAGTTATACAGCACTAATATGCATCGACTGGGTATGGCTATGATGGTAAGTGATTTAGATTAGTAGTTTCAGAGTTGATCGTGGACAAGGGCAAAATATATAGAAGTCAAGTTTTTAAGTTTCGACTGTCTAAAGGCGACGGTAGTCACTTACCATCAGGTAACCCGCCTGCTTCGCTGTCAGACTTGACTTTTAGTATGCTATGGCTGTTTGGGCTAAAAACTTTTTGCCTGAACTACAACAGTGAAAATAAAATTACACACTTTCGTCCTTTTTCACGAAATGATTCCCACAGATTGCAGGGAAGCTAGAGGAAAAATTTTACACATCAAAAATATCGTTAAAAACCTATGCATGTCTTTCGGTAAAAAAACAGTAAAATGCATTAACATGCGTTTAGTTCCCTATAGTTAAGTCGGTTTAGTAAATAACAAAATGAAAATAGTTCACAAACATTTCTGCAGTCGATGCTAAATTTATGCAACGCACGATTGTAAACTTAAACCCGTGCAGTAACTACCGAACACGCCCGAATACACCCGAAGTTTCCCGAGTCCCGAAGCATTGTTTCGAACCGCAAACAATATTGTGCCGTGGGTATTGTTCGTTCGCTTTATTGTTTCGGTAAGTCATAAATTTAAATATGGTAGCACGTAGACGAGTTCGTTTAAAAATGGTTTCAAAACTGTATTTTAATAAAGTTTTTTTTTGTTTTTTTTTGTGGACTTATACTATTAGAAAAATCTTAAGTTTTTCTTCTGGTTAGTAAAATTCTCGAATTAAAGTTGTCTTTACTAGCTGTCCCCCACGGTTTCACCCGTGTTCCCGTGAGATCTTTTAAATTTTCGGGTTAATATATAGCTTAGGACACTCACAAATAACGTGGCTTTCTATTAGTAAAAAAAAATCAAAATCTGTTCAGTAGATCCAAAGATTACCCCCTACAACCTCACAAACTTTACCTCTTTATAATATTAGTATGGATAACAGTGTTTTTTTTACTTTACTCGGATCACCAATTTTTTTAATTCACTTATATCTTCTTTCTAATATTATAAAGAAGAATGACTTGTATATAGGTAGGTATGTGTATATGTAACGAATAAACTCAAAAACTACTGGACCAATTTAAAAAAATCATTCACAATTTGAATGCTGCATTATTCCAGATGAACATAGGCTATATTTTTATACCGCGATAAGATAAGATCCCACGGGAACGCGGGTGAAACATCAAAGACGACTGCAGTAGTAAAGTCGTTAACGCATTGACATCGCTCCGCCGTGCACCGCTTAGGGCTGTCGGCATCCGGACACCCTTTTAAGCATTTATCTCAGGCTGGGTCGCCGCGCGCCGGTTGCCGAGAACGGAAGCAACCCAAGTTTCTATGGTTACCTAGATATGTTGGCTGAGTTCGAGTGCTTGGCATTGTTTAAGGTGATATATGTAGCTTTGATTCTATTTTGACATTGATTGGATGGGCATACTTCTGTCTAACGATTTCAACTGCGTTCTCGAGGGATTTATTAAGACGATTATAGCTCAGTAGTGGCAACGTCGGATAGGGTTCGAATCCTAGAATAAGCTTAAAAAAAACTCAAGCTTTCGGTGAAGGAAAACATCGTGAGAACACCATAGCACGGTGGTAGGGTACTTCGTAGTACCTTTTAGTATAATGCTACGTTTTCCTTTACCGAAAGCTCATTGTAGGATTCGAACCCACGACCTTCTCCGCAGTATCCAACACTACCATTCCCGAAAAATAAGAATTTATCAAACAGAAAAACATCGTTCAATTTATTTGGAAACGAACTGAAAATCTTTTGGAGAGGTGTTATATTGAAGTGGTGAAGGAATCTCAGGGTCTGGCGCCGCGCCAACCTCTCCCTGGATAGGTAGCTAGTTACGAGAGACGATCATGTCCATTTGAAAGGTAGGCAAAATAAATGATGCTTCAATTTCGAGTGTTTTTAATATTGCAGACTAGGTCTCCGCGGATTTTCTTGCAATTGGGAAATGGTTGCAACGGTTCCCCATCTTCTAGGCTTTGTGTGCTTACCACCTTTGGTAACTTCTGTAATTCGACCTTCATAAGTGCCCTTCTAGGGCCTAAACTGAATAAATGGTTTTGACTTTGACTTTGGCCACATCATCACTTACCATGGTGAGATTGTGGGCAAACACAAGCTTATACAGAATTTAAAAAAAAAGGAGTAGTCGTGGAAATTTTCATCCAGGGCAGTCATTTCTGTGCATGTACGTACATGTCTGTCTGTCTGTCTGTCCAGAGTCTTTATGTTAGGATGACTCAGTCACGCAAATACTTTTGAATTATGATGAAATTTTGCATACAGGAATATTAGATCTTGGAATAAAATATAAGACAGTTACAGAATAAAGGCAGAATTTCTTACATCAAACTCAAAATATTATTATTAGATGAACTCATTATAAGTATTTTTAATTGAAATTTATTTTTATTAGTTTTTTATGTAATTTATTCTTGTTATTATTTGTAAAAAAATGTCACATGACAAGCGTCAAAAAAATAAAATTAATTATTTTTAATTGTCACTTGTTTCTATTTTATGCGCCTGTCTTTTATTCAAAAGTATCCACGGGACTTTTTGGCGGGAGCTTGCGTTTTCGTTTTATTTTAATTAAATTCGTGTATTTTAAGTTTTATTGAATAATATCGATGGTGTTTTGTCCAATAACTTTTCAGGTTGTCTAAAAGTCCATCAAAAGTTTTAGTGGAACAGCCGCCAATTTGACTAAAACCTGACCGGATTTTTACGGACGTGGACTAGACTTTACAGTGAATGTGACAACATAACGACGTTATGATAACGTGACTATAAAATAAAAGAAGAATATTTAAAATAAGGATATGGCTTAAAGGTCTAGGATACCAAGCCAAAAACCTAAAAAACGTATCCACAAAGGATCGTTCGTATCGTTTTGACCCTTAACTTAAGTACCTATTATAATACTAAATTACCAAGCTACCTTAATTTGGTTGAAATGAATAGGCCTCACAGACGATCTTCAAGTTTAACAAAAATATAAAAAGCGAACACAGCCAAAAAGTAGGTCAAACAAAAGGTGCACTACTTCATTTAGAGAGAATAATTAAAATGTTATCCTTCCATTGCTGGAATTAGATCCAGTATGGGATAAAAAAGGTGAAATGAACCCGTCTGCCGCCGCAATGACGGATGGCACCTGCGGGACATACGTACCCCGCATCTGTTTGAGCCACGGATCATGAAACAAGAAGGTGTTTCTGTTACGGATTGGTAGAGCAGTGGGGTTTTTTATTACAAGCTTTTATTTAGTTTCACCTGTTTGGCAAATCTTGCAAATTCATTTTGATCCAATTCCCGGTTACCGATTGAGCTGAAATTTTGTATACATGTATAAATCGCGTGACAATGCAATACTATGATGACATGGAGCTGGAAGGTGGCCATAGGAACTTCGCAACGAAACGACACAACGTCATCGAGTATGGTATTGTCATCGTTAGATAACAAACTAGGTCTGATGATGGAGCTGGAATGTGGCCATAGGATTAGGAACTCAGTACTTAAGCGAAACAACCGTGTCGAGTTTGATTCGTCTTAATGGGTGGACCGTTTTTGATGGGTGGTGAGTGGTGGTGGTTGGTGTACATGAATATGCGATTCCCATCTTTGGAAAATAAAGCTCGTTAGTTCCGTTTGTTATGAATGTGGATTCCGTCTTTGATTAGATGGATGACTCAATGCCAAGGTGAGGTGAGGGCTGAATAGTATGAGAGTGTATAAACGTGCCATATCGCTAACGTTGCGCCTCATTAAAATATAAAACAATACAAAAAAAAATAAAGAAAAAAAAACCTTTTTAAAAACAAGCTTTTATTATGTTCGTGATCACCAATTTTTTTTTTTTTTCTGGATAAGCTTGTGTTTGACCACAATCTCACCATGGTAAGTGATGATGTGGCCGAAGGTGGTAAGCACACAAAGCCTAGATGGGAACTGGCTCTCAAGTGCAGCTGTCGGAACACACCAATAGGTGCTTGGCGACAGATTTTCAACTTGAGGGTGGTATGGCGCCAGTCGGGTACTACAAAGTACCCTACCACCGTATTACTATGAACAGTAGCTATATCAGGTTTAACTTACAGAACTATTTTAAAGTTTTATGTTATTTGGAAGTGTATGTTGTGACGTTGTTAAATCTGTTGAATTTATTAAATTGTCTCGTGATTTTCATGATCCGTGACTTAGAACTCCGTGAATATATCAATTTGCAGCGAAAAAGTTATGTAATGAAATTTTATTTGAATTCTGTGAAATATTTTGAGGAATTTATGGTATCGTAGTGTGTTTGATGGGACCAGATGAGTTTGTGTAAGTTTGGAGAACAACACAGTTTCAATAAATGAGACAGTTTATAATGTTGAACTATGTGTTATTTCATTGTTTACTTTAAGTATTTAATAAGACATTTTAAAATTCATAAATCGACAACTGTAAATTTATTGGAATAAAAAAAAAACATTTTAGGGTCCTGTTCGCGTGGTTAGTAGGCACCCCATCGATTATGGGGTCACGCCATAGAATGAGAAGTACATTGTGGTGACACTCCCTAACCATGCCTTACCTTTTTATAGGTCATAGGTTCAACCCCTACATTGATTTTGAGCTTTCAGTGGAAGAAGACATTGGAGAAAACCATAACACGGTGGTTAGGTACTTCGTCTACCTTTACGTACCATGCTATGATTTCCTCACGTTTTCCTTCACACAAAGCCCATTGTAGGATTCGAACCCACGACCATCGCCGCAGTATCCAACACTACTGAGCTATCATTCCCAAAAATAAGAATTTGTTAAACAGACAAAAATCATTCAATTTATTTGGAAATGAACTGAAAATCTTTTGGAGATATTGAAGTTATACATAACACTGCCTAACCGTTAAAACATCACCATCTTGCTTCTTACTAATATTATAAATGTGAATGTTTGGATGGATGTATGTTTGTTACTCATTTACGCCAGAACGGCCGAAGGGATCTGGATGAAATTTGGCATAGAGATAGATTATAGTCTGGAATAGCACGTAGGCTACTTTTTATCCCGGGAAAATATAAGATCCCTCAGGAACGCGGGTGAAACGGCGCGGAACAGAAGCGGAACAGCTATTTTTTTTTATTTCTGCCAATGTCAAAGTATTTGAAATGGTCTTGGTCTATTTGTCACAATTTTTTTTACATAAGTTTTAGTACTTTTAGTCAATACAAAGTCTTTCAATCGCATACATTTTCTTCAGTTTTAATTTCTTCTTTTATGTTATAGTCACATTCTCAAACTCACTGTAATGTCCAGTCCTCGTCCATACATGTCCAGTCAAGCTTTAGTGAAATTGGCGGTTGTTCCACTAAAACATTTCATGGACTTTTTGGGACAACCTGGAAAGTCACGATACACGCTTTCATTTCATTTCACTTGTGCACTTAGATTGATCATTATTGGATAAAACACCACTGAAATTATTCAATAAAACTCAAAATACACGAATTTAATGAAAATAAAACGAAAACGCAACGTCACTCTGCAAGTTCCCCCGGAACAGCTATATTATTTTAAAATAATAATAGTAGACACAAACAGCCCTATTCTGGGAGACAGACCTATCTCTCTAGCAAGGCGAGACGAGGCGAGGCAAGGCGAGGTAAGGCGAGGCAAGGCGAGGTAAGGCGAGGCGAGCTCGTCACGCGCTGTGTTGATAGAATTGGCGGTCGCACGTGACCGCATTGCGTAATTATCTACATCCGTACGGGAATACGTGAGCCGTTCTCATGGAGGTGTCACAGCGTAGACACCTCAGCCTTTTCACTGTACAAATAACGTTGAAAAATTGCCATTTTATTGAGCCAATAATAAAAGAGACCTGAAATTGCTCTGCAGTAATGATATAGTCTAATCAAGACAGAAATAACAAGTTTTTATATCATTAAGTATTGTATAGTGTATACCAAACACTTGGCTTGGCTGACCGACAGATCTATAATTGTAAAAAGTACTTACTCTTAGACTCTAATAATTTATTTATTTACTAGCTTTCCGCCACGCGGTTTCACCCGCATTCCCGAGGCATCTTATCGTTTCCCGGGATAAAAGTAGCCTATGTGCTATTCCAGACTATAATCTATCTCTATGTCAAATTTCATCCAGATCCGTTCAGCCGTTCTGGCGTAAATGAGTAACAAACATACATACATCCATCCATCCAAATTATTAATAGGAGTAGTTGGATTCAGATAACATAATATAGATCCTCTAACGCACGGTTCAAAAGGTTTCTTTTGCCGAAAAGAGCCGGCAATAAAAAACCTATCAATGCACAGCCTAAACGGCTGGGATTCAAAAATAGTATGCATCACTTAGATTTATTTTTAAAATTCAACCCCTAAGGGGGTAAATTAGGGGTCGCGGAGAAACAACAAAAGGTTAATTAACAGTAATATAGCTGTTTCCCCTACACTGTATCGTGTGTTTACCGAGCTTACCTTATTGGGTTGATATCGTTAAGTGAGATAGGAATACGCCCACCACTTCCACATCCACTCATATACCTACGCGTCGTGGTGCGATCACACGTTCACTTAGCCTCTCTAGTTACATCTCTTTCTATGCCAATAAGTGGAAAACTGTCAGAATTACCTTTATGATAGGTAACTGTATGAATACTGATTTTTATATAATATTTATGTTAAATATGCAAAGGTTACATATTAGGGGTGATTCGAGGAAATTGAGGAAAAATATATCGGTTAATAATGTCGTGAATGTTTATAATATAAGTTTCTGTGAATGTTTCGGTAAATTCGGTATGTAATTTTTTTTTTTTATGTCACAAGTGACAACGAGGCAGGCGGGTCACCTGATGGTAAGTGACTACCGTCGCCTATAGACATTGGCAATACCAGGGGATTGCTAATGTGCTCAAGTGCAACTGCCGGAACACACCAACAGGTGCTTGGCGACAGATTTTCAACTTGAGGGTGGTAGCCAGCCAGTCGAGTACTAAAAAGTACCCTACCACCGTGCTGTGGTTTCCTCACGATGTTTTCCTTCACCGAAAGCTCAAGCTCATTGTAGGATTCGAACCCACGACCTTCGCCGCGGTATCCGACGTCACTACCACTGAGCTATCATCGCTTTAATTAGGCATTGACTTCCATTGTGGCCTCCTAGGCTCTAATAATTAAATAACTAACTTTGAAAACAAAAAATGTATAGCAACATTTTTAGAATCTAATGATATTTTTAGTAGGATTCAAAAAATATGTGAATATTTGTTATTCAATCACGCTAAAACTGCAAAACGAAATTTGATGTAACTCAGCACATAGGTACAACTTATCCTGAAATAAAAAAAGATAATACTTTTTAAACGAAGGAAAAGCTAAGATTTTTATTTTTTATTTATTGTTCTTTCACAAATATTTTTTTGTTTAATAACTAGTTAATATTTTTTTTTATTCTGGATAGGCTTGTGTTTGACTACAATCTTACTATGGTAAGTAATGATGTGGCCGAAGGTGGTAAGCACACAAAGCCTAGATGGGAACTGGCTCTCAAGTGCAGCTGTCGGAACACACCGATAGGTGCTTGGCGACAGATTTTCAACATGAGGGTGGTAGCCAGCCAGTCGAGTACTAAAAAGTACCCTACCACCGTACTATGGTTTCCTCACGATGTTTTCCTTCACCGAAAGCTCAAGCTCATTGTAGGATTCGATCCCACGACTCTCGCCGCGGTATCCGACGTCACTCACCACTGAGCTATCATCGCCTTAAATTAAATTAAATATACAGATTTCATTTCATTTTTCATGTACTAGGAAGACCTGTGTTAAGATCCTGAGTAAAAAGGGCAGACAGACAGAAAGATAGTATCTATTCATAAACAATAAACTGCTCGGTTATTAATTGTTATCACCTCCGATCATGTCAAAACAATTTAATCAGTTTAAACCATAGAAGGGTATTTATTACAATGGTCATATTTAATGACATTACTACCTTCGAATGTCAGCTTTTTGGAAACCAACAAGAAACTCCTTTATAAGTCCTGCCCTCCTAGTACCACAACTTAATGAATGGCATTAACCTTTACTTTGAGAAAGGATACCAGATTGAAAAACACGCTATTTAGATAAAAAGCTCATATAAATTGCCATCATACAAAAATACATTGTTGCCATTAAAGAAAATAATTTTCCGTTCAGCAGCGCGCCCTTTGCCGAGTCATGCAAAAATTTTAATTTCCTCTTACACAGTCCTCTCACGATACATGAGCCTCATTCCCGTGGGATATTATATGTTCCCGGGATAAAAAGTGCCAAGTTTCATCAAAATCCGGTCAGCCATTTTTAAACAAACTTTCACATTTATTAGTAGGATTTTTTCAATACGGTGTCCTATACAGCATAATGATATTCGAATAGATTAGTTCTAGATAAGCACAACCGTAGACCGCATCGTCACCTAACATCAAGTGAGATAGTGGTCCAACGCGAAACCTATATACTTTACAAAAAACCGTTGTAGAAATTGATTTTATTTTTATTTTATTGAGATATCGTCTGTATAGGTACTATAATTTATTTGTTTCACTTATGGAAACCTACATTATCAATTTTTAAAATAGGCTACCTCGCAAATAATATTATTTAAATTCCCTCAGGAACGCGAGTGAAGCCGTAGGGCGTAATGTAACTAACGAGTATATTCGCACACAAAATGCTATCAAATAAAGTATTTTTCAAACTGTATTTTTTTAAGAAATTCGTTAGGTTATGATAACATTCTAAACAAAAACGCGTAAAATGTATAATTTTAATTAAAATAATATTTAATTTTACAGTCTCAAACGTATCATACAATTATAAATTATAAAATAAAAACCTATTTTTGAGTAAAATATTTTCAATTCATTTAATATAACAGACAAGTGAGAGTGCTAAATCCTTTGATTACGATCGGTCGGTTCATAAAATAAAGCGGGCCACTCATTCAACAGTTATTATGATTAGGAGTCATCACGAGCGGCAGTTACTCCGGCCCTTGAATAGGACGTCTAATTACTCGTCAAAGGAACGCCAAGTCCTGTTCAAATAGCGGACTTTGAATGAGTAAATAAATGTTCATGTTGTGAGTATTAATATAGTAGGGGCCGGCTTAATGAGGCCTTTCATTGTGACAACCTTTTATTTTGATATAATTTTTAATTATGTTTGAAGTCTGAAGTCAGACAAATTCTATCCAAAGTCTGAGGATGTGGTCAAACACAACCTTATCTAGAATTAAAAGTTATAAGTTAAAAAAACTTTTTTAAAAACAAGCTTTGAATTCATGAGTTATTCTCAGCAAGCACTTTCATTTGATACCCATATTGTAGGATTGCATTAAAAAATAATAGTCCGCTACCTTAGGTGTTCCGCCATGTTGGATTTAGAATGACGTCACACAGCTAACCATGCATTGTCATCCAAACTAAACGCGTATACAAAATTTCAGCTCAAACGGTTAAAGATATCTGCTTCAAAATTGAGTTGCAATATTCACCCCGGAAAAACATACATACATTGCAAGCTAATTATAAAGCTTGTAAAAAAGGACCACCATATCCGAGAACACTGATATGTCTTAGTATTTTAATAACGAAACGTAACGGCAATTACGCCGAGCGCCGGTCTATTTGGCCGCCGTCATGGAATATCTCGCAGCTGAGGTCCTCGAGTTGGCCGGTAACGCGGCACGTGACAACAAGAAGACAAGAATCATACCGAGACATCTCCAATTGGCGATCCGCAACGATGAGGAATTGAATAAACTTCTCTCCGGCGTGACCATCGCTCAGGGTGGTGAGTTGCCCAACATTCAGGCTGTGTTACTGCCGAAGAAGACCGAGAAGAAGGCTTAGATATTATTATTATAATCTCAGTCCCTATGTGTCATCGATCTTTTACTATGCCTATAAAACTCCCAAAAGGCAACTGGCTACCAAGTGCAACTGTCTGAATACATAGACAGTTGCTTCAGCGTCAGATAGATTGAGTGGCTAGCTAGAGGTACTACAAAAGGCAACTGGCTACCAAGTGCAACTGTCTGAATACATAGACAGTTGCTTCAGCGTCAGATAGATTGAGTGGCTAGCTAGAGGTACTACAAAAGGCAACTGGCTACCAAGTGCAACTGTCTGAATACATAGACAGTTGCTTCAGCGTCAGATAGATTGAGTGGCTAGCTAGAGGTACTACAAAAGGCAACTGGCTACCAAGTGCAACTGTCTGAATACATAGACAGTTGCTTCAGCGTCAGATAGATTGAGTGGCTAGCTAGAGGTACTACAAAAGGCAACTGGCTACCAAGTGCAACTGTCTGAATACATAGACAGTTGCTTCAGCGTCAGATAGATTGAGTGGCTAGCTAGAGGTACTACAAAAGGCAACTGGCTACCAAGTGCAACTGTCTGAATACATAGACAGTTGCTTCAGCGTCAGATAGATTGAGTGGCTAGCTAGAGGTACTACAAAAGGCAACTGGCTACCAAGTGCAACTGTCTGAATACATAGACAGTTGCTTCAGCGTCAGATAGATTGAGTGGCTAGCTAGAGGTACTACAAAAGGCAACTGGCTACCAAGTGCAACTGTCTGAATACATAGACAGTTGCTTCAGCGTCAGATAGATTGAGTGGCTAGCTAGAGGTACTACAAAAGGCAACTGGCTACCAAGTGCAACTGTCTGAATACATAGACAGTTGCTTCAGCGTCAGATAGATTGAGTGGCTAGCTAGAGGTACTACAAAAGGCAACTGGCTACCAAGTGCAACTGTCTGAATACATAGACAGTTGCTTCAGCGTCAGATAGATTGAGTGGCTAGCTAGAGGTACTACAAAAGGCAACTGGCTACCAAGTGCAACTGTCTGAATACATAGACAGTTGCTTCAGCGTCAGATAGATTGAGTGGCTAGCTAGAGGTACTACAAAAGGCAACTGGCTACCAAGTGCAACTGTCTGAATACATAGACAGTTGCTTCAGCGTCAGATAGATTGAGTGGCTAGCTAGAGGTACTACAAAAGGCAACTGGCTACCAAGTGCAACTGTCTGAATACATAGACAGTTGCTTCAGCGTCAGATAGATTGAGTGGCTAGCTAGAGGTACTACAAAAGGCAACTGGCTACCAAGTGCAACTGTCTGAATACATAGACAGTTGCTTCAGCGTCAGATAGATTGAGTGGCTAGCAAGAGGTACTACAAAAGGCAACTGGCTACCAAGTGCAACTGTCTGAATACATAGACAGTTGCTTCAGCGTCAGATAGATTGAGTGGCTAGCTAGAGGTACTACAAAAGGCAACTGGCTACCAAGTGCAACTGTCTGAATACATAGACAGTTGCTTCAGCGTCAGATAGATTGAGTGGCTAGCTAGAGGTACTACAAAAGGCAACTGGCTACCAAGTGCAACTGTCTGAATACATAGACAGTTGCTTCAGCGTCAGATAGATTGAGTGGCTAGCTAGAGGTACTACAAAAGGCAACTGGCTACCAAGTGCAATTGTCTGAATACATAGACAGTTGCTTCAGCGTCAGATAAGAGGGTACAGATTAAGAGCAGAATAAAAAAGTTTTTGTTAAAGGAAGAAGATAAAACTGTTATATGTATTTAAGTGTTAGTAAATAAGTTTTTTTTTTTATTGGATACGTACAAGTGTTAAAAATAATGTTAAAATTAAAAAACGGGGGCTATTCTGTCGACAAACCGCACTGCGGTTTGACGGAATTATAATTTTTTGTAAAAATTTTATAACTTTATGATAAATAAATTTAAAAAAAAAAAAAAAAAAAAAAGATAGATTGAGTGGCTAGCTAGAGGTACTACAAAGTACCTTGGTGTGGTTTGCTCGCGATTTTTTGCTCACGTTCATTGTAGGATTTGATTTTAGGTACCTACAACCTAAAATAACAGATTTTCCAGTATATTCGAGACCTGAAAATACATAAATCATATTATATAAAATAACTAACATTAATTAGGTTACCGGTAACGTAGAACGAATTGTAAATTCATGAAATAATTACTAAAGTTTCATTCCTCTTCTAGTTTTATGATATACTTGTTTTACAACTGTTTCCTGTACAAAATGGGGAAAAAAAGTGTGAAATAATGTTATGTGTTTTCATTGTGGTCATTTTAATGTATGAACTAGTTTTCTGCACCAGTTTCACCCACAGTCTTACTTAGAAAATAAACCTTTCTCAATTGGTAGGTTATATGCCAAGCACCTGTTGATGTCCCACCAGTTGCACTTGAGAGCCTGTTGCCTTTGCCGAGAACACATTGGCAATCCTCCTGGTATTGCTTATGTCTAAAGGCGACGGTATTTACTTACCATCAGGTGACCCGCCTGTCAACTTGAGGCTGGTAGCTAGCCAATCGAGGACTATAAAGTACCCTACCACCGTGCTATGGTTTCCTCACGACGTTTTCCTTCACTGAAAGCTCGAGCTCATTGTAAGATTCGAAACTACGACCTTTGCCGCGGTATCCGACGTCACTACCACTGAGCTATCATCGCCTTATTCTTACTATAGATGAACGTGAATAAAAATATTATTTTGAAATTTAATATTGTAACTTTCCGATTATGTTTAGATAAAACACATTGCATAATGGTTTCCTTACAAACGGATACAACTCAGGCCGAACATTGAATCTCTATCAGGCAGAGGATTTTGCGTTGACGTTTATATTGGATTTGGTCACGACTTATTTGCGACTAGTGGGGGTTCTATTTTATTTCATTTGATCAATGATGTTATAAGCAAAAGTGTGTAGATAGGTTATAAACGTTCCAAAAGCGGGACGTTAAAAGTGACTAAAAAATACTACTTTGACCTGTGTCGCGTCGCCGGCATCAACGGATGCACTTCACGCACCGAGTGCTATTAAAAGTAGGTATAAGTGACTCAAAAAAAAGGTTTTTTTTTACTTCTGGATAAGCTAGTGTTTGACCGCAATCTCTCAATAGATGGGAACTGGCTCCCAAGTGAAGCTGTCGGAACACACCGATAGGTGATTGACGATAGATTTTCGACTTGAAATGTTAAAACTTGTAGATATTGCAATATTAAGTTATTTACTATGAGTGTGTTATAGTGCCATTTCTCGCCCATTTGGTAAGATCGAATGTCAAAGTCAAAGTCAAAACCATTTATTCAGTTTAGGCCCTAGAAGGGCACTTATGAAGGTCGAATTACAGAAGTTACCACCGGTTCAGAAGTCAGCCTTCAACTGAGAAGAACCGGCAAGAAACTTAGCAAGGTTACATTTCTTAAATATTTTTGGACCATCTGACTAATGTTGTCTCTACACCTTTTTACTTATAATATCATTGCATTTAGTCATAAGATTGTTTAAACTGAAATGTTTTGTAATAAGATATACACATTGGCATTATATTCTACATAATATATTGTAATCCACTAAATTACACTTGATTTAAACAGTTTACGAAAATTCCCTCCAACTTTAACCGCAACCCTTTTCTAAGCTAGACTATTTTATTAGTTTCCTCTACCTTCAAATGCATAATAAAAGACGCTTCTGGTAGCCTTGTTACGTATTTAGGGCGACCAGTTGCTTAACGCTGGCTATTGTTATTCACGCAACAATTCATTCTTAAATTTAGGTAGTCTACTTTAAATGTAGGTACGTATTTGTAAAATTTTACCCGACAGTGGTGAAATAAAAAGAGGTCACAAAATGTCCATTTCATTGAATTAAATATTTTTATTAATGTGTCTAGTAAAGAGCTTTTTTTATTCTTTTTTTTTTATTCTTCATAAGCTTGTGTTTGACAGCTTCACCATGGTAAGTGATGATGTGGCCGAAGGTGGTAAGCACACAAAGCTTAGATGGGAACTGCTACCAATTGTAGATAATAAAGAATCGGAGAGTTTGTTTCACTGTTTCTTTTCTTGACAGGTTCATATTTGGAAATGGTGGTAATGGTAGCAATAAAAACGTTCAATTACTGTTCCTAAGTGTCCCTTAGTAGATTTCATATTATATTTGAATATAATATAACACATAGGTATGTTGCCAAAATAGGCAAAATATGTGCAATTTCAGTTGCAATTGTTTTTATATACAATCAGGTCACCATGCTACCGAATGCTTGATAAATATTTATGAAGGAAGTTATTTAATTTAGAGCGCGGCCACTGTCCCCTCCCCGCCCCTCCCCACCCTGTATAATGTGACACACACAACAGACTGTCGGTTCGTCGACAACTTTCTCGTTCTACCCTCTTTTGTTTTTCTTCCGAGAGGTCAGTTTGTAAGGAAGTTTGTTGTTCCCGCATCGGCTGACATATTGTGCTAACAAACCTGTATTGGTGAGCTGAACCAGCTTTAAGCTGTGTAAAGGTTTAGTGATTTATTTGTTTAGGATGTGATTTTTTTAAATATTAACCTCCCAGGTAAAGAAGTTCACTATTCTCTTGGATAGATGGCGCTGTAATGGACTAGAGTTCTACATCGCGCTAACGTAGCTCTCCAAGCGATCTGCGTAATTATTATTATGTTCAAGTCTCCACGATCACCCAGCCTGGCAGCATGACTTAGCCACCCACGATGACCTGGCAGGGCTTTTCAATGGAGGTGATATTTAATGTCATCACATAAAATTTTGATATTATAAATAACTAGCTGCTTCCCCGCAGTTTCACCCGCATTCCCGTGGGATCTTATCTTTTCCCGGGATAAAAAACCTATGTGCTGTTCCAGACTATAATCTATCTCTATGCCAAATTTCATCTAGATCCGTTCAGCCGTTCTGGCGTAAATGAGTAACAAACATACATCCATCCATCCATCCAAACTTTCACATTTATATATTAGTAAGTGTAAATATTAGTAGGAAGTAGAATAGGATAACATTATGATCACATAAAAAAATTATATTAAAACATTTTCAGGGTTTTAGGTAAATCAAAAAAAAAATATTTGTTTATTGTTTGATTTGTTTATTTATTAATTTTTTTCCTTATTTTTTGCTTTTTATATAGCTTTTGTTGGTAGGAGTTTAATTACAAGTAGCACCTATTGTTCTTATAACTAGCACTAAATAGCTTATATGTATAAACCTTTGTGGTTTTTTTTGAGCTATTTTATAATGAAATTGTAAAAATTATTAAATCGATAAATAAAAAATAAATAAAAAAAGGTGCCGTGCGTTGATCGTCAGTGAGTCATTAATCAGCTTTATGGATTAGAGAACATTTTAATTAAAATTTTCGTCTATTTTCAGGTAGATTAAATCTCCAGGTGTTAATTATTCTACAAGTCTAGAAATTTCCATTTAAAGTGAGTAAAGAAATTACAAAAGTAAATGAGCCCAGGTCCTAGATGATTGATGGCGAACTTTGTTGAAATAACAATTTTTCATCAGACCAAGAATAATGAAGACCAAGGGGCTTATTATGTAACATTGTTGCAATTAGTTTCTATTTGAAACCAGCTGAATAAAGCTTTATTACGTAACTTATACTGGAAACACATTTAGAGGCTTCTTCGAAACCTATGTTGGGTTTGTCATGCAGAACACTTTTTATTAACTAATTGTATAAAATACCTTCAATATAAAAAGTTTGTCTTTATTTTAGAGTTGTTACCATAACTGTTGTTCAATTTGACAGACTCGACATAGGTTTCTTAATTGCAAACAAAGCTTGATTGCAACCGAGAATATTGCATGCAACACACTAATATGCGAAAGTGTTTGTTGGCTTTTCGTTTTTTTATGTAGTTTTTTAACAAAGAAAGTGATGAAAAGTGATGTCTTCTTCTTCTTCTCTTCCTTATCCCACGCTAGGTGTGGTCGGCACAACATGTTTTCCTCTTCCACTCCTCTCTATCACTAGTCGACTCAGTACTCACACCTTTCATAAACATATCATTCTTCACACACTCCATCCATACCTTCTTCGGCCTTCCTCTACCTCTATATCCATCCACACTCATGCTCAATACTCTTTTTGTTACATGCCTTTCATCCCTCCTTATGACATGCCAGTATCACAGACAAAACCGTGGGGATAGAACATAGTGCTATATAATAGACCTTGTTGCGAACAAAACTAAATAAAACAACTCCACGTATAATTGATGGCTCCTCGGCAACTGGCCAGACGGTTCTAAAGAAATAGACCAAAGGGTAAGGATTATGATTGATTGTTTCTACAATGAAATTTTAAACAAATATTTGTGAGTATTAGATTTTAGAACCATTAGAACTTCATCATTTGACGATGATGTATCGAAGGAACCACTTACTTGGCTACCGACTTGGCACACAGTTAGTCAAAGTCAAAGTCAAAACCATTTATTCAGTGTAGACCCTAGAAGGGCACTTATGAAGGTCGTATTACAGAAGTTAGCCTCATAATCAGTTCCATATCCTGGAATAATATATAGGATACTTTTGATCCTGTTTGGTCATATCTTTTCCCTGTCACTCCCACAACTTAGACGGATCTAACCTGTAGCGCCATCTATCTACTAATAGAAATCATTCGCACGACTCCTAGATAGATGGCGCTTCAATGTTCTACATCGCGCTAATGAAGTTTTCTATGCGATCTGCATATATACAAGATTCCAACATGTACAGTTGGACCGCGGTCCCCAGGAACGATGACCTAGCCTGGCGGTGTTCAATAAACCCATTAATCAAGCCGTTTAGGCTATAGAGCGTGAGAAAGGATACATACATACATACACCCTAAAACCTAAACCTCCTTCGGCAGTCGGGTAAAAAGGACTTTGTAAGTAATTGTAATGACTTTGCCAAAAACATTTGACTAAGTAGCTGTCTGAAGTAGCATTAACATTCAAATATATTTTGTCTGAAAATTCGTTTTAAAATAAAAGTTTGTTGTACTCATACATAGCGCTCCGGGCGAGTTGTGCAGCTGTGGAGGATTTCAAATAAAGATATTATATTCTTTTATTGAATATTTAAATCAAGTAATACATAATGCATGGAATATTGGAAGTTGTGAATTTATTAATGGAATATAGATTTTAACATTATAACAACAAAATGTCTAATTTAAACGAATTCCTTGGACATACCTCACTCGGCCATCTGATCCCAAGCTAAGCAGAGCTGTACTATGGAAACCACAAATGTCTGTCCTGGATGGGAATCGAACCCAACCTGTGGCGTGATAAAATGTTTAGCCAACCAACTGCCCCATCAAATTTAGCTTCTTGCTGGAGTCTTCAGTTTATGTTTTCTAACAGTACATTGTATGATTGTATTGTATTGTATTGTATTGTATTGTATTGTATTGTATTGTATTGTATTGTATTGTATTGTATTGTATTGTATTGTATTGTATTGTATTGTATTGTATTGTATTGTATTGTATTGTATTGTATTGTATTGTATTGTATTGTATTGTATTGTATTGTATTGTATTGTATTGTATTGTATTGTATTGTATTGTATTGTATTGTATTGTATTGTATTGTATTGTATTGTATTGTATTGTAATGTTGTCTTCTATATTTGTATATGTGTGTGTAATTTGTGATTGTGTGAGTCCAAAATAAATGATTTTCTTTCTTTCTTTCTAAAGGGTTTTCAATGGTAACGTCCATATGTTTTCAAAGTCAAAGTCAAAACCATTTATTCAGTTTAGGCCCTAGAAGGGCACTTATGAAGGTCGAATTACAGAAGTTACCACCGGTTCGGAAGTCAACTGAGAAGAAATCAATTTCATTTTAAAAATGCATTGAAATGTGAACTATGTAATATGCAAACGAGGGTGTTAATTACTTTGATTAGTTGATAGAGGGAGCTGGGTGTTGGGTGCTGGGTGCTGGGTGCTGGATCCCACGCGAACTGAGCACTGATTGACAAGGGTTCAAGTGAAGCGAGCGATCTACCCTGTCAACGGTCGGGCCATTAAACACGATATAATAACAACAATTATCGCTCTTAATAACATTGAATTTGCAAATTGAAATATTTAAAACAAGTTAAGTTATCATATAGGGTTTTTGCCTATTTGTTCGGTTTTGATAATTTCTTTAGACATTACAGATTTTATGTTTGGATTTGTATATTATACCATTGAATGTGATGATGTTTGAAAGTGACTGTATTGGATTTGACCCATTTAAAATAAGGATTTTCAATGAAATATTTTTTTGGTGCCAAACATGCGGACGCTACTGTCGCTCTTGTATATATAGTTCTGACTGTATAGTCATTCTATAAAGCCTGCCACACGGATCATATATTTAAGATGCAAAGGCCTTGATAGACTTATTTAGTTTAAATCAAGCTGTGCACTGTATTTTTAGTGAACCAGAGACAAAAAAACATGCGTGTAGAGACGTGGGCATGGGCTAGAAGTCTATCAAAGTGATAAAATAAACTTTTGTGAAAACAAATTTAAAAAAATAAAGGTATCAACATGTTGAATGGCCCCAATATAATACATCAGAATGTATCCAGCTTGTTTCCTGTGGGGGGAACCCCCGATCAATCTCAAGCGAGCCACCCGGATTTGTTCGGGTCTGTCTGCATCGGACCCACATCCATTAGTAAGATAAGATAAACCCGCTGAAGACGCGAGGATTTGTCTATTTAATAACGAGATGCATTTGTTTTACCAAAGAGGTTAAATGTGCCATGAAAGGTTGTATAGGTTCATTATTTTTGAAAATAGAAAAGATTATGGTATTTTTGAAATGACCAAGGATAACGTCCTTATAAATAAAATAAATAAATAAATATCCTCGGACATTTGTTCACACACGGCTATCTGATCCCAAACTAAGCAGAGCTTGTAATATGGACAACCAGATGACTGATATAATACATATACTACTTTTGTTTTGTAAATACATACTTAAATAGATAATTATATCCAGACTCAGGACAAATAGACATGTTCATGCACACAAATGTGTGTCCTGGATGGGAATCGAATCCACGACCTGCGGCGTGATAGGCAGTGTATTAACCAACCACGCCAACCGGCCCGTCAATCCCTTGGAAATGACATGTTTATTCATCCAAATAAAGGCATTTATGAATTGTCAGAATCTGATGCATGGTTCGGAAAGTTGCTTTTGCTAAAAATAGTATATCAGTGTATTTGGTTTCCATAGCAATAGCTCTGCTTAGTTTGGGATCAGATGGCCGAGTAAAAGTTCCAGGAAATTTTTAATTTACTAGTTTTCCGCCCCGCGGTTTCACCCATGTTCCCGAGGGATCTTATCTTTTCCCGGGATAAAAGTTATAGGTTAGGTTTTATTACAGGATATGATTTACCTGTGTGCCAAGTTTCATCAAAATCCGTTCAGACGTTTTTGCATGATTGACCAAAAATCAATAAACAAAACATACAAAATTTAAACCGGTTAAGTGCGAGTCGGACTCGCGCACCGAGGGTCCAACCGTACAAATTTTGTAGTAATTTTTTAATTTTTTTTTATTTATTTTTTAATTTTTTTTAGTATTTGTTGTTATAGCGGCAACAGAAATACATCATCTGTGTAAATTTCAACTTTCTAGCTTTCACGGTTCATGAGATACAGCTTGATGACAGACAGACAGACCGCAGATTCTTATAGTATTAAAAAACATTCCCATTTATATTATTAAGTAGGATTTTATTACTGTTTAAATATTCATACTAATTTATTAATCTGATGGTGATACTTCAAACTGATGTTATCTTCAATATCGCCCGCCATGTCTATGTATCTTATATCATTTACATGGTGTTTTAATGTCATTTGATGAACATATTGTCCTTCCACTTCTATATCAACCACCAGTGACCCATAGCCCGACCTTATTATGAAGCTTACTCCACAAGTTGATCCTGGAAATAATATTAATTATTTTTAAATATTTAATGTTTTTATATTCCCGAGGGAACTGTTTTCGAGGTAAAAAGTATCCTATGTCTTTTCACAACGTTGCGTCTACTTTTGTACCAAATTTTATTTAAAATGGTTCAGCGGTTTAGGCGTGAAAAGGTAAGACAGATTTTCTATATTTTTATGCTACAAGTAACTAGGAGGCAGACGGTTCACCTGATGGTAAGTGACTACCGTCGCCTATAGACATTGACAATACCAGGTGGATTGCCATTGTGTTGTACACCTTATTACAATGCCTTAAAAGGAAGCTGGCTCTCAAGTGCAACTGCCGGAACACACCAACGTGCTTAGCGACATATTTTCAACTGTACTATTGTTATTTTTGTGTACATTGTGCAATATATAAATAAATATATAAACTTGAAGGTGGTAGCCAGCCAGTTGAGTACTACAAAGTACCCTACCACCGTGCTATGGTTTCCTCACGATGTTTTCCTTCATCAAAAGCTCAAGCTCATTGTAGGATTCGAACCCACAACCTTCGTCGCGGTATCCGACGTCACTACCACTGAGCTATCATCGGTTTTATAGACAGAAAGAGTTACTTTCGTATCTAGTATGGAAATAGTATGGGTGAAAATAAGAATAAATCTTAACAGACGAGAGCCAGTAGAAATTTCAAATGGTCAGCAATAATGATGTCTGATATAGCGACGCAGGTTTAAATCCTGCAATACACTTGAGCTTTCGGTGCAGGAAAACATCGTGAGGAAACCACAGCACGACGTTAGGGTATTTTGTAGTACCCGACTGGCTGGCTACCACCCTCAAGTCGAAAATCTGTCGCCAAGCACCTATCGGTGTGTTCCGACAACTGCACTTCCCGTCTAGAGAGCCAGTTCCCATCTAAGCTTTGTGTGCTTACCACCTTCGGCCACATCACTTACCATGGTGTGATTGCTGTCAAACACAAGCTTATCCAAAGGTTTAAAAAAAGTAGTATGACTAAAAATTCATAATTTTAATTTAAAAAATAAAAACTTTTTGTATCGAAAACTGAATGCCTATCCCTCAAGAACGTAGGAAAAACCGCGGGGCATTGTGCTATTTTTACCTGATATGTAGTTTGTAGTGAAGTTGTCATCATTCTTCATAACAGTCTGTATTCCGGCCTCTATTATCTTTACAATCATTTGGTTTGGATTTTCTAAACTAGCTGGAAAATACATTTCTAGCTGGCAGGCAACGTTCTGATAGTCTATTATAAAGTTTTCATCTGTTGTTATCAAGCTTACAATCACTCTGAAATTGAAATTTATTTATTTATTTATTTATTTATTTATTTATTGCAAATTATAACATCCTTACAGCTTACACCAATACGATGCTACAATTAAAAATTACAACTTATCTAAAAAATAATAACAATATTAAAAAAAAAACATACATTCGTCCTAATCATACATCATTTTCGATACATTTGTATGCTGCTGCGATGAATTTCGACTGGCTACAATAGAAAACGTCAATATCCTGAGATATCATATTTATCCATCGAATTGCACGTGACAAAGGGGCATTCTGGAGCAAGTTAGTCCTAACAGCCGGCGCGAGCAGTAACGGAGGATGACGACGCGAGTTTATATTTATTAACTCCCCACACTTTTTTTTTTCTTCACCGACCAAATATTTTTATTTGCTAAGCCCTTATGCAAACATACCAGCCCTTTTATGAGGGGATGAAGAAGCAATAAAAAAAATCCCGGTCAAGGCCGAGTCGGACTCGGATGCCGAGGGTTCCGTACAATTTAAAAAAAAAAAATTTTTTTTTGTATTTGTTGTCGCTATAACAACATCATAAAAATTTCAACTGTCTAGCTATCGCGGTTCTTGAGATACAGCCTAGTGACAGACAGACAGTCATCATGTCAGGAAGACGTCCACTGCTGGAGAAAGGCCTCCCCCAAGGATCTCCACGATGGCCGGTCTTGCAAAAAAAGCAAAAAAAAACCTTTCAAAAAAATGACCTATGCTAGTCCTGATTTTACTTATTCATACACGATATACGTGTGAGTAAAATCACTTTCGACTTTCGTGGCTTTATTTGAAGACTCAATTTCAATCAAAAGATCAATAAATTATAATGTAAATAAAGTAATATTTACCCAACTTTATAATAATCGATACAAGGTCAATACTTACTTGGTTGGGTTTTCCCGAAGCTTTCCCTCGATGGTGATAATATCCCATGGCGATAGTTTTCTTGGAAGCAGAAATCTATTTGGTTGTTGCGGCCACGGTGACCCTTTGCGAGAGTACCCGTTCGATTCCGTGCCAGGCAGGTCGCCAGCAGGAAACCTGCCAAAGTGGCATCAAAATATTTAACACCGATCCCATTGATAAGTAAAAAGGTGTAGACAGGTTAAGCGCTCCGAAAGCGGGAGACTAAAAAGTGGCTAATTAGCCTCTACATCTTTTTACTTATAATATCATTGAGAGATCCGATCCCTTGTTTCTAGGGATCCGTAGTCAAACACAATGTTTATTATCTATCTATAGCTATAAATAAATTAAATTGAAAAGTCTGTTTGTAATGTCAACATTATTTTTACTGTATGTGTTACGCAAGCATCACCGTAGTATATCGCTAGCTTGCATTGCCCTCAATACGAACATCAACAATTGCAGTGGACACGAGGCGCTGACGCTGACGCTGCGCAACGTGAGAAGCCCGTGAACCGACGATATTCCGAAACCTTAAACGAGCGGCATTCTTGTCTCACACTTCGAGCATTTATCATTGTAATTTAAATATTCTAAGTAATCATTTCTTTTGTAATAGTTTTATTGGAAATAAATTGATTTTTTTTGCATCCTTCGCTGTGACCACGCTTAATTGGCGCAGTCGGTAGGATAGTCAAGTAGTCTTTCAAATCAAGTTACTTCACCTGACTATCACGAATCTACAGTGGTTCCAGCAAGGAGAATCTAGACATCGATTCCGCATAAGATATCAAAAATTATGCTGTAAGTACCTTGAATCTTTCAAGTTCTTATTCCCTAGTTCCTAACTGATTTTGTTCCCTATATTACTATATTAGTATATACGTATTTAATACGTTTCTTATTTTTGTGTGTCTTAGTTATTATAAACTTCCAAAATTTTCCATCCGAGGGAATCGCGGAACGCCAGTTTAGGTAGTAGGCCGTCTAGTAGGCATAGCGCATTAGACGAAGCTAGGAATTTAAGTACATCTAGTAATTTAGTTATAAATATGGCAGTTAGCCCAGACGAAATTTTTAAGTCACTTAGATTATTGCCTGAGTTCGATGGCAACCCCCACGTCCTCACGCGTTTCCTAAATTTATGCGACCAACTTATCCTAAAATATTTTAAGGTAGAAGAAGGACATGAGCTCACTAATTCAGCCCTTTTAAACGGTATTTTAAATAAAGTAACAGGGCAAGCTGCGCGACTAATAAACTCTAACGGAATAGCAGACGATTGGAATGGTATAAGAAACGCGCTCGTAAATAATTTTGCAGACCATCGTGATGAGACCGCTTTGTACAATGATCTATCTTTACAAACGCAAGGTTCTAATACTCCACAAGAATTCTATGAACGTTGCCAAAATTTATTTAGTACAATTATGACTTACGTTACATTGCACGAGACCGTAGACACCACTATAGAAGCTAAGCGCACCCTTTACCAAAAATTGACATTACAGTCTTATTTGCGTGGATTAAAGGATCCCCTAGGTTCTAGAATACGTTGCATGCGTCCCGAAAATATGGAAAAAGCCCTTCAGTTTGTGCAAGAGGAACTTAACACTCTTTATATGCAACAACGCAGTGAAAGTGGTTCTAATAGAAAAGATTGGCAACAACCCCTTAGTTCTAACCATAACTTGCCTTTAAATAACTTTGTGCAAAGACTTCCCTCACTTCACATGCCTGGTCCTTCAAGACATCAACCATTCAATATGCCTGGCCCCTCACGGCAACAGCCCATGCCTTCTCAACCTATGCAGGGTTGGAGATCCAATGTGCCTCAGATGATTCAATCTCGCGGACCTTCCCGCACTCAGCAAATGTTCCGTGCTCCTCCACCAAATTATAATGCTCATAGCAATTTGTTCAAATTGCCAAATAAACCCCAACCAAATTCGTCTTCCAATGGTCCCCGTCCGATGAGTGGCGTCAGCCATTTTGTTCCAAAAGTTTTACCCCCATCCGGACATGATTGGAGAAAGTTTGGTAATCCACAACCTACGAATTACTTTAAAAGTAGAGAACTTAATATGAATGAATTTAACTATGACTATGACTATGATCCGCGTTATGACTATGATTATAGCTACACTGATTGTTATCAAGATTATTACACCTGTGAAACATACCCTGATTCTTACGAACAATACCCCTATTCTGAAACTCCATTAATTGAAGAGCTAGATAATAATCCTAGTACATCTCAAGATGAAAATTTTCAACAGGCTTCCAAGTCCGACAAACCAAAATAGAGTTAAATTTTCACATACAAAGACAACTCGGATATATTCAAACGAGTAACCCACCATTGAAATTTCTTATAGATACTGGTGCCAATCAGTCTTTTATAAGTCCTAAAGCCGTACAGAAATATTTCAGTCATATTCCTTTAAATTATGAACCCTTTGAGGTTACTAATGTGCATGGTACTACTAAAAATGATCACTCAATTACTTTACCGTGTTTTTCAGAGTTTAAGGAGGTAAGTGATATTACTTTATATGTCTATGATTTTCACAATTATTTTGATGGCCTTTTAGGTTTTGATTTACTTGATACTTGGGATTCGAATATTAATCTTAAAGATAAAGTGTTATCCACTCGTAGTGCTGAAATCCCAATCGAAATTTATGATTCTCGTAACGTGAACTTATATGAAGAAATAATTCCAGCTCAGACTTCCAAATTAGTTAGATTACCGATTAATACTAAAGACGGAGAAGTGTTTGTTCAAAACCAAACCATATGCAACTGTCTTATTTCAGATTGTTTTACTAAAGTTAAGAATAATCGAGGCTGGGTTGAAATTTCCAATACTTCGTCCAATGATGTTATATTTTCCATGGATCGCCCGGTTTCAGCTGAAGTATTTAATATTGAATGTAATCGTACTGAAATCTCCTCGGACCGTTCTAAGCAAGTTTTATCGCGACTTCGTACTGATCACTTAAATCCGGAAGAATTAACTAACTTAGAAACATTGTGTGCGAGTTACGCTGATGTGTTTTATCTTGAGGGAGAACCTTTAACGTTCACCAACAAGATCAAACACAAGATTAAGACAACCGATGAAATGACAGTACATACTAAAAGTTATAGATATCCTTATATCCACAGACAAGAAGTCAAAGATCAAATAAATAAGATGCTTGATCAGAACATTATAAGACCTTCAGATTCTGCCTGGAGTTCGCCAATTTGGGTTGTACCTAAAAAGGCTGATGCCTCCGGTAAAACTAAATGGCGTCTTGTCGTGGACTTCCGTAAAGTAAACGAGAAAACGATTGATGATAAATATCCCATCCCTAACATTACAGACGTACTAGACAAACTTGGGAAATGTCAGTATTTTACTACCCTTGATTTAGCAAGCGGATTTTATCAAGTAGAAATGGACCCCGCCGACGTCCATAAAACAGCTTTTAATGTCGAGAATGGGCACTACGAATTTTTAAGAATGCCCATGGGTCTGAAAAATTCACCATCAACTTTTCAGAGAGTAATGGATCATGTGCTTAAAGATCTGCAGAATGAAGTTTGTCTCGTATATCTCGATGACATTATTGTCTTTAGTACCTCCCTTCAGGAGCACATAGTAAATTTGGAAAAGGTTTTCAAAAAGTTGCGTGAATCTAACTTCAAAATACAAATGGATAAATCAGAATTTTTGAAGTTAGAGACAGAATTTTTAGGTCATGTTATATGCAGGGACGGTGTCAAACCAAACCCTAACAAAATTAAAGCTATTCGTAACTACCCCTTACCTAAAACACCGACAGATATCAAACGTTTTCTCGGATTACTAGGGTATTACAGGAAATTTATACCAGATTTTGCCCGTATCACTAAACCGTTTACACAGTGCTTGAAAAAAGGATCTAAAATAACTCTTGATCAAAACTACTTGAACTGTTTTGAGCATTGTAAGACTCTTTTAACCAATGATCCAATTTTACAGTATCCAGATTTCTCTAAAGAATTCGTTCTTACAACTGACGCTTCTAATGTTGCCATAGGTGCCGTTTTATCGCAAGGTACCATAGGATCAGATAAACCTATTGCATACGCCTCTAGGACTCTTAATTCCAGTGAATTAAATTATAGTACTATAGAGAAAGAGCTCTTAGCAATAGTTTGGGCAACAAAGTATTTTAGACCCTATCTTTTTGGACGAAAATTCAAAATTATAACAGATCATAAGCCCCTTCAGTGGATTATGAACCTTAAAGAGCCTAACTCGAGACTTACAAGATGGCGTCTGAAATTAAGTGAATATGATTATACAGTAATATACAAACAAGGCAAATGCAATACTAACGCAGATGCTTTGTCGCGAATTGAAGTTAATAATGAGGAGTTAAGTTCTATTGTAGTAAATCCATCTGAAAAAGCACCATCTTTGAATGATTCCAGAACCATTACAGCTCCGGAAGCTGCGGATGATTCTAGAACACTTACTGTACATACAGATAACGAAAATCCCATCTTAGATGTCCCGATTACAGATGATCCCTTAAATAAATTCAGTAAGCAAATAGTTTTCAATATAGTCGGTGATATTAAGAGAAGGCCAGTTGTAACGAAACCATTTGAGACGCATACGCGAACTTCCATACAGTTATCCGAATCTAATCTTGAAGAAGATGTTATAAATGCAATAAAGGAATACGTTCATCCTAAAATTAAAACAGGCATTCTTATCAATCCAACATTAGGCATGTATTCTATAGTCCCTATTATACAGAAGACATTCAAAAATTCGGCAATGAATCTTGTGTTAGCTAAAACGGAATTAGAAAATGTTAGAGAATACTTAAGGCAACAGGAAATAATCAATAAATATCATGATGGTAAAACAAACCATCGCGGTATTAATGAATGCTACCTAGCCCTATCACACAAGTACTATTGGCCTAAAATGCGAGAGCATATTACCAAATTTATAAACGAGTGTACGGTTTGCGGTCAAGCCAAATACGATCGTAATCCTATTAAACAACAGTTCCGATTAGTTCCACCCGCTAGCAAACCCTTTGAATTAGTACATTTAGATTTGCTGACTATACAAGGTGAAAAATTTCTGACTATAGTAGATTCATTTTCCAAATATGCTCAAGCCTATCACTTAAGAGATGGAACGGCAGTAAGCGTAGTTCAGGCGTTACTTAAATTTTGTACCCACCACGGAATTCCTATCACTATTGTTACCGATAATGGTCCGGAATTCACGAATCAACTTCTTGCAGAATTTATCCGGTTACATAAGATTCAGCATCATAGAATTGCAGCACATACTCCTAATGAAAATGGTATTGTCGAACGTTTCCACTCAACGATATTGGAACACCTCCGCATCTTAAGAGTCGAACAAAAAAATGAATCAGCTATAATTCTCATGCCCTATGCTCTTTTGGCATATAACAACAGTATTCACAGTTTCACGAAATGCAAACCAATAGAAGTAGTGACTGGACATTTTGACCCACGTGACCCTTTTGACATAGACCTTTCAACACATTTACTACAACAATACGTAACTGATCATAAGACTAAAATGAGTACAGCCTACAACTTAATCCATGAATCGTGTTCATCTATGCGTAAAAACCTGACTGACAATCGTAATAAGTCACGAGAAGCTGAAGTTGAATATTCCCCTGAACAACAAATTTATGTACAAAACCCTCTCGCTTCGCGACAGAAACTAGCCTCGCGCTTCACGCACGATATAGTAATAGCAGACCTCCCGATTCACATTTACACTAAGAAAAAGCGTGGCCCCATTGCTAAGTCTAGATTGAAGAGAGTACCTAAAAGCGCACAATTGTTACAGGACTCTCCTGGTACTTCATCTCCTTCTACATCTGGCCCTAATGCAGGAGATAAAACTTGAAAACCTTGACGACGGACCCGGTATATTACCATTTAAATTAGGTCCTTCTTATATTATCTCTCATCATCATTCATTCTTACAATATGTTAACCTCCAGGATATGCAAGATAAAATTATTTCAATTAGTAACCAATTAGAAAATGTTAGCCCCAACCTTAACAACAAAACGATGTCTTTATTCGAACCTCACATACATTATTTGAAGAATAAACTACAGACTGTCCTTGAACAGTTACAGACATTTGAGATAAATCGTGTAAAAAGAGGACTCATAGATGGTCTCGGTTCCGTAGTTAAAAGTATCACAGGCAACCTTGATTACACTGATGCGATAAATTATAACAACGCTATTAAAACCCTTCAGGAAAATGATAATAAATTAGTTACAGAGTTTAATTCTCATGTTAGTTTAACTAAAGATTGGATGGTTCAACATTCTAAAATATTAGATAGCATAGTAGATAATCAAAATAAGTTGGCGGCCATTATTAATAAAATAAGTCAAAGTATAGCAACTCAAGATCATGATTTAGTTAAATACGCACATCTTGCACAGATTCTTCTTATTTTAGGTGATAACGTAGATTTAATTTCTCAAGAGATTTCAAAATTACAGAACGTTTTAGCTTTTATAAAAACTTCAACCGCTCATCATTCTATCTTAACTTTTAATTCAACTAGGAATTTAGTTAGTAGATTAGTTAGTCTCTATGGCAGAGATAAAATAGTTGATTTAGATATTAGAGAATACTATGACGTAGTACAGTTAGGTTCATATTACTTAGGAAATAAAATAGTAATAGTATATAAATTCCCTATTATATTACCCCAAGTATATGATTTATATAAAATATCTATAGTACCCAATAGAAACCATGAAATCCTTACCCCTAACTTTCCATTCCTTGCTATCCATTCGAAAGATTTCAAGTACATAGAGGCTGAATGCCCGAAGACAAGTAAAGGATATCTATGCGAGGAAGTTAACAATCTGCAGAGCCGAATGTCTGAAGACTGTATCCAGCAACTCATCTCAACACAGCAGAGGAACGCGGCGTGTCATCCAGTTACCGTAACGCTAGAGAAGCCAGCCTTTGAGAAACTCGACGACCGCCACTACACAATTAGCATCCCGAATCCTACAAAAGTACATCTATCCTGTGGACAAGATCTCTACAAGATGCTGCAAGGAAGCTACTTAACCATGATCCCAGTTAACTGTTATATAGAAACTGCAGAGTTCGTGATTTCAAATACTAACGACCGAGTCAAAGGACAAGCCTTGAAGATAATAGACATACCTAGAGAAGATGCAGACATCCCGCAACTACCTTCAACTTTCAAACTCAACTCTATCAATCTCGATCATCTCCATGCTACTAATACCAAAGTATCGCTGCAATCTCCAGTGGACTCAAGAAATTACGCAGACAACAGCCTATACCACACTACATTACCATTGTACATTATTATACTTTGCACTTGCGTATTAATAAGCGGATTAGCATACCGAAGATATCATCTAAAGAAATTAAGATCCAAGACGGATGAACAGCCTGAATCCAGTCCACCAGAACACCAGAGGGTTTACGCCATTCCTGCCACGAGAAAGGTTGACCCCAATCAACTCCCAGCTCAATTTACGACTTCCGTCTTTAGTCGCTGTTCTACGGGGGGAGGTGTTACGCAAGCATCACCGTAGTATATCGCTAGCTTGCATTGCCCTCAATACGAACATCAACAATTGCAGTGGACACGAGGCGCTGACGCTGACGCTGCGCAACGTGAGAAGCCCGTGAACCGACGATATTCCGAAACCTTAAACGAGCGGCATTCTTGTCTCACACTTCGAGCATTTATCATTGTAATTTAAATATTCTAAGTAATCATTTCTTTTGTAATAGTTTTATTGGAAATAAATTGATTTTTTTTGCATCCTTCGCTGTGACCACGCTTAATTTATGTACCTATTATGAAAGTTGTATACGGTAAGTATAGGTATTTATAGATATTTTAAATTATTTGTTTTGGCTAATCTCCAAAATGGCGGGACCGATTTTGACATGACTTTCACCGGCTATTAGCTATTGTTATTAGAAGTAACTCAAGTTTTTATTTTAGAAATAGAATAATAATTTACCACTACCAGTAAAGCTGCTATTTCTTTTTAAAGAATAAAGAAAAAAGTATAAAAAAAACGAAAAATCATACCCAAAACATTTACAAATGGAATACATTAGTACACTAATCAAATTCGTATGCGATGATAGTGTTGAAAATAAACTTAATGACGTTGTGACGTCACTAACACAGCATCACTTCACATGACATATAGCCAACTATTATAGAACGTGAATAAAAAATTAAAACTTTAAAGTTTATGGAACGAGATTTAAATAATTTAATTTTAATTTTGGAACAACCACATATGAACAGAACTCGAACAACACAATCTATTTTTGGGTCTCGACTCATACTTTCAATCGACCGCTGCGATCAATAATACTACTCTCCAAAAATATATCTTATATCTATTTGAAGATATTATAAATGAGTTAGCCGTCTCGCATCGGTAACTGACAGCTATATCCGCCATGCGTCATATCACAGCGCCATATTTATTTTTGAAATCTTGACGCCAGTGTCAAATCCATAAAGTTTCAACTCTATTAGGATCACAATCAAAATACCTTTTGAGGCGATGATAGCTCAGTGACGTCGGATAACGCGGCGAAGGTCGTGGGTTCGAATCCTACAATGAGCCTGAGCTTTCGGTGAAGGAAAACATCGTGAGGAAACCATACCACCGTGGTAGGGTACTTTGTAGTACTCGACTGGCTGGCTACCACCCTCAAGTTGAAAAGCCAAGCACCTGTTAGTGTGGTCCGGCAATTTCATTCGAGAGCAGTTTGCCTTTAAGGTGTACAACACATTGGCAATCCCTTTGGTATTGCTAATATCTATAGGCGACGGTAGTCACTTACCATCAGGTGACCCCCCAACCTTGTTGTCACTTGTGACATAAAAAATTCAGATTAGAATAAAACCAAACAACTGGTGATGAATGAGATTATGAGATCTTTCTCAATACATTTCGCTAGACGCTAAAGAACAATAAAAGGGCGGGGGGGGGGGGGGGGGTTATCCTCATAACGAGCCAGACCCTATAAGGGTTCAGTTTTTTTTACGGGAACCTAAAAACAAAATTAGTTTCACGATACGCGAACGGAACCCCTTGGCTCGCATATCGGACGGTCGTCCGAACACTAACTACAACAGAAAACAAGAATAGGTATTCAATTTATAAATTTAAAGATAAATTAGTCATACCCAATGTATTTTCTGAGAGATCTGAACATTTCTTTTTTTTAATTGTCACTAACACTTAGTTTTGAGTCTTAATACTGATAAGTTAGAGTACAGATTTACGATGAACAAAAACACAGACAGAACTCTAAAGTAACTAAATGTCAATACAAGTGTCACTGTCCAAGTCAATTTGTAAATAAAGTAAGAGTTCAAATTGAAATAATATTCATTAATTATAACTAACGTGTATTTTAGTTCTGTTATCATTAACTAATGATGTACAAACTTAGCTCTAATCGCTTTTATTATGGATGGGTTTTATTTGACTAATAATATCAATAAAGTATTTTTTTTTATCTGGGAGCATTTCACATGGTCCTAATGTGAATAATTAATTAAATAACTGTCAATTACTTTTCTGTTATACAATAGTTCTTGTAGTAACGAAATGGCCAAGCCACATATTTTGACTAAGGTGTGGAGTTCGTGTTGTTAGGGCTTGTAGAGTTAGAAGCTTGGCTCTATATGAGATCTGATAACTTTTCGACAGTGCGAGCCATATGATCTCGTCTTGGCAACATTTTACATTAAAATCATTTTTATGCCATTGGTTTTACCGATGTGGCAAAGGTTACCCACCATACAGCCTAGAAACTACTATTTTTTAATTTTATTTCTTTTATTTTTATTCTATTACTAATGCATTTGAAAGGTGTAGCCAGCCAATCAAATACTACAAAATACCCTACCACCATGAAAACCATAAAATTAAGTACTGTTACGTAAAAATCTCTTAGTACTTACATAGTTTGTGGGATCATTCCATTAGTAGATAATATTACTAAATCATTATGTGCACATTTGGGCACTATTCTTCTCATTTGAATATGAAAATTAATCATAATTTCACTTTTGTTTTGATAATTTATAACCTTGTTTGTTTTGATTAGGTTGGCAGATCGATTGTGTGAATGAACTGTCAGTTTGACGTACTGAAGTGACGTTCCGTTGCTTTGAACGCTACGGTCAAGGTCTCATTCACATAGTCGAATGCATTTTACCGTATTTTTAATCGATTCGTTAGGAATTGAGTGAATGAAGAGTGATTGATTTGTGCTAAGCTACATCCTTAGCGGGGAGCAATGACTCTGTCATTTCCTTTTTCTCGATCGCCGAGAGCACTTCGGCGTCAAGCCTTTTATTTAATATTTTTCAGTTTTGTGTGAAATTACGGCCGGCGCGTGTCTCGATAATTGAGACATCGGACACGCCACGCCATCATTTTCGATCCTGATTGCGTGCAGAGTTGGCTTTGCGACCAGCACGTGGCGTCACCGGAGTCGACATTGTCCGATCTCCTCACGCCTGGACATTTTCCTCCATAAGGAGGTGTCTGGAGAGGGCTAAGAACCCCCATTGTCTGGAGAGGGCTAAGAACCCCCATTGTCTGAAGAGGGCTCAGTACCCCCATTGTTTGGAGAGGGCCACGTACCCTCACTTTTGCAGCGGACTACGTTCCGAGGACTACGCTCCTCCTTCATCGGAGAGGCCACATCCTCTCATCCATCGGTGCAGGCTCATCCATACCCAACGGGTTACATTTAAATATTATTTTTTTACGGACTGTCAGCCGTTCTGACAGTGGCGCTCAAATTTAACTTTCACATATTTTACTATCACATCCAACCAAATTAAACAGTACCCCAGGCCCACGCCTGAGTCTAGCTGGCTATATTTTTTCGTGTGCGTTTTTGTTTAATACCTAAATTATAATATATTAATAAATATTTTATTTTTGATAATTGTTTCCGGGGAAATTTTGGTTTTATTTTACCACCTCCCCAGAATAATTGTAACAGTACCTACATACACATATACATAGTCTGGCCATAAATACTGTTACAATTAAAAATAAGAAAGATATTACATTTGAATTTGGAATCTGTCATTTTTATACGATTGTTCATTGTGTATTCTAATTTTGGCGCCAATACATTGTACAATATTTTGCGATATTAAAATGGAGTGGGGTGATAAAGAGAACCGAATCGCTGTGATTGCATTACACAAAGTTGGTATGGAGCCAAATGCAATTTTTAAAACTCTCCATACGCTTGGTATTAGTCAAATGTTTGTGTACCGGGCTATTAATAGGTACAATGAGATCTCCTCTGTTTGTGACAGAAAAAGATCTGGCCGTCCACGTAGTGTTCGAACGAAAAAGGTGGTCAAAGCAGTAAGGGAAAGAATTCGAAGAAATCCTGTCCGAAAGCAAAAGATTTTATCTCGGGAGATGAAGATAGCACCCAGAACCATGTCGCGTATTTTAAAAGATGACTTAAGACTTGCAGCCTATAAGAGACGCACTGGTTTGACGTATTAATTTAAAAAATAATATGGTGGTCGAATCGAAACAACTACTGAAGCGGTACGCAAGGGGAAGTTACAGATTTTTTTTGTTTACGGATGAGAAAATCTTTACAGTTGAGCAACATTTTAACAAACAAAATGACCGTATATGCTCAAATCTCTAAGGAAGCTTCCCAATTAGTCGACAGAGTGCAACGTGGCCATTATCCGACTTCAGTGATGGTTTGGTGGGGTGTTAGCTATGAAGGAGTGACTGAGCCATATTTTTGTGAAAAAGGTATCAAAATATCGGCACAAGTGTATCAAGATACCATTCTTGAGAAGGTAGTTAAGCCCCTTAACAACACCATGTTCAATAACCAAGTATGGTCCTTCCAACAAGACTCGGCGCCGGGTCATAAAGCTCGGTCCACGCAGTCTTGGTTGGAAGTGAACGTTTCGGACTTCATCAGAGCTGAAGACTGGCCGTCGTCTAGTCCCGATCTTAATCCGCTGGATTATGATTTATGGTCAGTTTTAGAGAGTACGGCTTGCTCTAAACGCCATGATAATTTGGAGTCCCTAAAACAATCCATAAGATTGGCAGTGAAGAATTTTCCCATGGAAAGATTGCGTGCTTCTATTGATAACTGACCTCAACGTTTAGGTCTGTATTGCAGCCAATGGAGACCACTTCGAATAAGCTTTTTGGAACGAAGTTCCTTATCGCGCGTTGTGAATGTGAAAGGGGGCTAGACGGAAAATTTGTCACGACACTTTTAGTGTCAGTTGTCGGGTCGGGTCGGGTAGGGTCGGGTGATAGTTGCTGTCACCCGACCAACTGACACTAAAAGCTGTGCGGCGTGCGCATGTTTCTCTGTCTGTCTGTCTGTCTGTCTCTCTCTCTCTCTCTCTCTCTCTCTCTCTCTCTCTCTCTCTATCTCTATCTCTCTCTTATAGAAAGAAATATTATTTGCAATAAAATTTATTTTTTTCTTCGTGACAATATTTATGGCAAGACGGTACATTCCATCTTAGATCAAGAAGTTACATATTTATGTAACTCTTAAATTGTAAAGTTACTTATGATAATATTAATTACAAAATTGGCTCATTATAATTTAATACCTCTTAAATAATTAACTAATTTCAACTAAATGTACAATTTAATATTATAATTAATATTGCCTTAATTGCCGTTACTTTGAATATATTATACAAATCCAAATTATATAGTAAAGTTTACTAATGATAATTATAAAATAAAATATTCAAAAAGGCTTTTACAACTTATTATGAATAGATAGACTAGACTCTCGCTTGATTCGGAAGGAAACTGAGAAGAGCCGGCAATAAACTAAGATCTTATCTTTTCCTGGGAAAAAAATAGTCCTATGTTTTATTTCAGGATATGTTCTAGACAAGTTTCAATGTATTTATTTTGATACTTACTTATTATTTTTAGGGTTCCGTAATTCTCTGTCATTGAACTGTATCTTTTTAACCATGATTAGTATTTAATTGAAACTAATGAATGACCCAAGTAACCTCCAAAATAGGTATTCTTATATTTTTTTGTAATGGATTTTTTGCTCTACTTCGAAATAAACATTTCGGAAGCCAAATTTAATACCAAATATTATTTATCATACCTACCAACACTTAAAAATAAATACAAGTAATTAATAATTCTATTTACAAAGTAATTAACTACGTAACTTAGTAATATTATAAAGAGGAAAGATTTGATTGTTTGTTTGCATTGAATAGGCTCTGAAACTACTGGACCGATTTGAAAAATTCTTTCATCATTAGAAAGCTACATTATCCCTGATGAACATAGGCTATATTTTGTCCCGGGAAAAGATAAGATTCCACGGGAACGCGGGTGAAACCACGGGGAACAACTAGTTTTATTATAAGCGCCTACTTATCTTTCATAGCATTTGAGTTGGATACATAAAATATCATTGTATGGAATGGAACCATTGATGTGCGAGTCAAATTAACCAAATAAATAACATCCTATTAATTAAAAATCAAAGTTGAATATTTAATGACAATAATCCTACCAATAAATAAATTGTACTTAATGATAACTGTATTCATATTTATAAATACTCGGGAAGTGAACGTGACTCGGTGACGCAAACAATGAATTGTTCGTAATTTGAATTTGATAAATCTGATGCAACTTTTTTGTTTTTAAATAAAATTCATTCATATACAGGTTGTTATTGTTTTTAATAAAAAAGTTCATTTTTCGAAAAAGTGTTTTGTTATGAGAATAGATATAAAAAACTAGATTTATATTTTCTACATACCTACACGAAATTGAAAAAAAAAATTGTGTTTAAGCATACAAAAGACAAAAAAAAACATAACAAACCAAATTTTCAAATAACGTTTATTATTCTTAATCAAATCAAGTAGATAAACACTAGGTATTAGTAAGCAACTACCCGTTTGAATTCTTGAATTTCATAAATAATAAAATATATACAAAATACATAATCAACGTGTCTACCTACATCTACGTTTATTTATTAGCACGGAACCAGCCGCTTATTAAAATAACTTTGTCATTGACTAGACTGATATACAGAATGTTGTTACTCTACACATTTCTATTATTGTTTAAAGTACTACCTTATACTCATAAAAAAGTATTTTTATCACAATCATAAGTCATAACCTATTAAAAAAAATGTACTTATATTTTAAAAAGGTACTATAATCGTCGAGAGTAAAGAACACTCTGTATATCGATATTTATATCACATCTTTTGTTTAAAACTACATTTAATTACACTTTGTATCGACAACACCACCACAAATTGCTCAACACTTAACAATAAAGCATACAAGTCTCTTTCTGACTCAATATGTTCGTCTCTTTTTGGCACAAGTATGGCTATTAAAAGTGGCTTTTTTAATTGGCCTTTCTTCTAGCATTATTTCGGTGCATTTTCAGGGTCCATTTACCGCCAAAACTTTTATGCCATTTTTGTGAGGCCAGTGAGTCCTTCGTTTCATATAACCACCGCTTTTACTACATATTATTATACTCATTTTCAAGGCACCTTTGAAGGATATAGCAGCCGAATTCCTGGAGTTTCGTTTAGTCATTTACATTTACCAACGATTTGAATAATAATTTCATAATTTACAATCCTTGTCATGACAGAGATAGAGCAAACTAGATGTTATCATTGACGGTTTTCTATCCGAAGATATACGAATTCCGGTTCAGAAAGTTCTATTTCCAAAATGCTACTAATTTGATTAGTATATGGAAAGTTACCAGATAATGAGATGTGTTTTTTTATGTTATGATCTCGGTTTTTTCCACTGTTATGGTAGATTTTAGTTAAAATAGAACATATTGGAAAATTTTTTGAATTTGCATTCCTATAAGTATTGCTGATTCAAGTTAGCACAGTGGTAGGGTACTTTGTAGTACCCGACTGGCTGACCACCCTCAAGTTGAAAATCTGTCGCCAAGCAGCTATCGGTGCGTTCCAACAGCAGCCCATTTAGGCTTTGTGTATTTACCGCCTTCGACCATATCATCACTAACGATGTTGAGATTGAGGTCAAACACAAGCTTATCCAGAATAAAAAAAAAGTAAAACGGCTTTGAAATATTGGTACTTCAAGAGATCAAAGAGTATTGGTTATGCACGTGCGCGTAACTTTCCTCGGCCATTATATTTAACTACTATGACTTATTCAAATCTAGTTTTCCTCCAAACGTCATGAACCTGGTCATAGGGTCTTCCCGCGAATGTGTCAACGGAAGGACTTTCCGCTCTATTCTCTATAACCACTGACGACTTACTAGAAGATTCAAAAAGTTGATGTCTTAAATCCAGATGTCTTTTCGCGACAAACATTTTAATGCTTAGCTTGTTTCAGTCTTAGTAATGAATTCAAACAGCATATTTTGGATGTTCCTGACGCCATCTTTGACAACAATATAGCTGATGTTGTTGAAGTTTCTAATTTTACAATCGACTACTTCGTTTTCACCTGTCAGAGTGACAGCGAAGAGTTTTTTACCGTTGACGCTCAATCTTGCACTCACTTTTATGCTGAATTCTGGAGGATCTGTAAGGGAGATTATGATTTAGGAAATCTTTCAACTATTCCCATTTGATTTTGAACTTTGTTTATTAAGTTTTATGTTCAAATTCAATTAGAATATGACTAAGAGAAAGTCCCAAGTCGCAAGTTTTAAAACCCAAAGAACGTATTAGGTAGATGACAGGCGCTATGATTGAGAGAACTTCGAAAGACCTTAGTATCCAGTTAGATATTACTTCTTTGATCAGCTAAGCGGTCATCAAAGTACTCATCTTGCAAGTATTTTTATTACGAATTTGGTGTCTTTTCACGTTTATGTTTTTAGTGGGCTAATGTTTTTCTCTTCACCAAAATCTGTTGCCAACCAATTAGATTATATAATTTCTTTTGAATCTAATATGGGAGTATAGACAATATCCTGGGACAGTCTTCATACGTTATCATTGATACCAAACTGAGCAGGACTTATAAACCACGAAACAACATAAAAAGAAAAGCCAAAATAATCAGATAGTCCAAAAATATTTCAAAAATGTAACCTTGCTGAGTTTCTTGCCGGTTCTTCTCAGTTGTTTTCTAACTTAACTTCTGTATCTCGACCATGATAAATACCCTTCTAGGGCCTACACTGAATAAATGGTTTTGACTTTGACATGACTTTAAAAAAAATGTACTCACCCAAAAGACTTAAGATCAAAGTATCTTCATCCATAGGTGGTGAAACTTTAATATAATTATGTTTGATATCAAGTACGATGCTACAGGTGTCCATGTTATTGTCATCGGCCAGGAGTATTGTAACTACTGAGTTCCTAAACAAAATATAACACTTCTTATTATATTGAAAAGACTAGCTGTCCCCCGAATACCTGGGATAAAAAGTATCCTACGTACATAGATATAGGTATAGCAAGCCTACGTATTATTCCAAGATATGGTCTACATGTGTGTCATGTTTTATTAGAATCAGATCAGTAGTTTATAGTAGTTTATTCTAATATCTCTATAGTTTTTTACAAAATGCCTTGTAATAAGATGTCAGGATGTAAAAAAAGTTATGTTGAAGATGCTGGCCATAAAAAAATAAAACTTTTAAAACGTTATCAGTAATTATGTAGTAGAAATAGTGACAGCCCATTATTACTTTTTTTTAATGACTAAAACCCCACGTCGATCACCATTAGCGCTGTAGAGGGGGTCGAGTTCTCGTACAAAACTCAACCCCCACCACGCGCGGCGCTGATATAGCCCGTCCGAGGATTAACAGACATCGGAATCGAACCCACGACCTGTGCGTGATAATAGTTACTTACACATCGCCAAGTGCAGTCCCGTTGATTGTTATTGTGAAGTTGTGAGGTTTGATTTCTTGCGGTATTTTAAACTTTTTTAAAATTTTACCGAACACTGCATCATCAACACTTTCCACTCTGGAAACAATTAATAATTACATTAGATCTTACTTGCACGTGGAGGGCACTTAAGAAAGTCGAGCTACAGAACTACCACCGCTTCGGAAGTCACACAACAACTGAGAAGAACCGGCAAGAAACTCAGCAAAATTACATTTTGTGAATATTTTTGAACAATTTTACTATTTTGTTTACATTCTAATGTATATGTTTAAACTAAAACAGAAATACATAAACAAATTATAATCCACACTAGCTATATTAAAAAATAAATAAAAAACATTCTGTTAAGGCCCCAAGACAATAGATTAGAGTAGAATTATTTTTTCTAGGAACCACTAATGATGGTCATTTACCGAAGATAACATTTACGACCGAAATTATTTTATCAAGCGACACCACACGCCCAGAGCCAAGAGCCAAGAGCCAAGCCAGCTTCCACACTGATAAAATACATTTCAAATTGCTTACCCATTTTGTACAGGATGTGATCCAATCTCCGCAACGCTTAACACAAGCACTATAAACAATAATTTGAAGTACATTCTGCTTATATCCCGCACACGTGTTATGTCAACAAACGTTTAAAAGTGACTGATAAGTTGTTAATTAATCGGTGGTCCCAATAGAAGGACTTTTACCAATTGACAGCTGGTCAATACTAACGATTAGTCAAACGCACATTTTATATAAGTCTCAATTTGAGTCATAATTTTACGGCAAGTCATATACAACGTCACAAAAAAAATGGGAATCGCTACTGCAGTCATTGCCTTTGTAGGTAGTCCCCGATCCTTTCCAAAATCAGGACAATACAAATAAGGTAAATCCATCAATGCTAGTCACAATATTGCATATAAGGAAACGATTAGTTAAACAATAATAATAACATAAATAAATGTTAATTCTATCAAATTATGTTGCCTTAGTTAAAAGATACCGTCTTAAAATTCCCTTAATCTAAGGATAGATCTTGCAGTATCGAGACTATGCTCTGTCTCTCTCATTGACAATGTAATCACGTGAGAAATCCGCTGTCGTAGATACACTTGACTCTACCGCCGGTTCGGAATACACTTACTGTGAACACTCCGGCATGAAACTGAGGTCTATTTCTTAACTGTGGATCTTTTTTGTTTGTATAGTCAGCCCCCCTTGCCTCACCCCCCACTCAAGTCTGTACGCCTCCGATAGAGTAAAAAAATAGAGCGTAAAAAGGCAGTGAAAAGATTTAGTATAACGGCTACCAATTTTACCAAAACCTGACCTGACTTGTACGGACGAGGACTAGAATTTACTGTGAATCTGATATAATAATAATAAATATAAAATTAATTCAAATAAGCTTATAAAATACAAAAATAAACATAATCAACATTAAACGTGACAATAATTTAATTAAAGAAGAACATTAAAACTGGCTTAAGAATGGCTTAAAGGTCTAGATACCAAGCCAAAAAGTTAAAAAAAGTTAGGTTGGAATAGTTCACGCGTGCAAAGCGTGAATCAAATAGTGTTAATAAATAATGGGTTATACCCAAAATTAACTCATGTGTTTTTTTGTACTATTTCGTAGGCTATCCTTAATTACTCAATTTGAATGGTGTAATTGACGTAAATTAAATAATGAATAATATATAACATGATTTTCTATAACTATCGTAATTTGACGTCGCAGTTGGCATAGTAGAAGGTCGTGGGTTCGATTTGACACAGACATTTTTGTGCACGAACATGAGTTTAATTATCTGACTCTGGGGGTAATTATATATTTATGTATATATTACAAAGTAGGTAGTACTATTATGTAGTATATCAGTTATTTGGTTTTCTAGTTTAGTTTGGGATCAGATGGCCGTGTGTGAAGATTGTCCTATCTATCTATATCCTATTTATAAAATCATCTTCAGATACCACATAATAAGATAATGAATAGATAGGTTCATTTTTCTATAGTAAGTTTATTTTTTATTATTATGAATATTTAACTATCAAATTGTGCTGTAATGATTCGAATGAAATTTCATTGAGAGATAGACTATGTCTTGGATTAGCAAAAACTAAATTAAATCTAGGCATTTCAGGGTATAGAATTAATTTGAAAAAAAAAAATTACCACATCAAGTATTTTAGGTAACTTTACAAGGGCTATTTAGAAGGTTTGCAATGTATGAATATAATTATTATTATTTTCTTTTATATTTCAGCCACAGTTTCGTAATTTACAGGGAGTACTTAGTTATTTTTATAATTTTCTCAATATCTATGTAGCCGATTACATTTAGCTGAAAAAATTAAACAATCTTAGTAACATTTCGAGTTATGACATTTAGGTTCGATATATTTTATCTTAAGGAAACCCATACCTAAAACTCATTAATTCAGTTAAGGCCCTGATAAGGTAATTATGAACGTAATTTGAACTATATTTATTGCTCATCGGGTAAAAACCCAATGTGTTTTATTATATAACCAAGGTAAGACAATTAGATTCAAATATTGTTATTTAAAGGGGAAGAACTGGATCGACTAAATGTGGCTAAGTGTGAGATCTTGTGCCACAGACTAACTACTTGTTTCTGCCGTCTATGCGGTGTTGCTATTCGGATGAATTATATAAACACTGAAATATGACGTCGTACGTACGTACGTGTGCATTATGTTCTTTGACATTATATTAGATCGTAAAATACATTAAATTTTATAAGATAACTAGCTGTCCCCCGCGGATTAACCCGCGTTCCCGTGGGTTCCGCGTTCCCGTGGGATCTAGCGTTATGAAATATAATTTACACGCAGTTGACTCAGTATGTTTGGTTTTTAGGTTTCTTGTATTTGTATTTCTCATTATCTTCCTAAGGCATAGATATGAAATAAAAAAAAAACCATGCCGCGTAGTTTGCTATCATCCTATGAAGCCGTGCACTCGATATGTGTATACCCTTTCCGTTACACCCTGTATATGTATAGATATAGAAGATTATGAGTTTTTCCAATGCTCTTGTATAAATACTAGTTGTTCCCCTCGGTTTCACCCGAGTTCCGGAGGAAACCCTTTAGGGTAGAGTCAATTGTAACGTTCATAAGTGCCTTACCAGGGCCTAAGCTGAATAAATGAGTTTTGAGTTTGAGTTTGAGCAAAATTATGAAAAATCCTTTCTTAGCGGATATCTAACACCTGATCCCTAATGAATTTATACTTTCTGAGATTTCGTGATTAATCATCATCATCATTATTTCAGCCGGCAGACGTATTCTTCGGGTTATATCGGCTACTTTGGTTCGCCTACGGTATTTTTTAGATAGGTTTGGTTAGTACAAAATTAACAAAATATTTTAATGCGCTATGCAGTCAAAATCTCAGCGCTTGAATAAGGCGGTAAGGTGAGGCATGAAGCACGAGGCGTCGAGGCGTCGAGGCAGCGAGCACGACTCGCGTTTCCATTAGCGGTGGAATTTAGAGGCACGACGTGATCTCGGCGACGTGGAAAGAAAAACTATTCGGTGCTTTGAGAATACGTTTCACGGCCAGCAAATTAGCGATGTTTTACACATATTATTTTCGTAAGTGTCGGTTTGTATGTGTGGTACAGTCAGTCAGTTTCAGCCCTAAAAATAAAAAACCGGCCAAGTGCGGGTTGAACTCGCGTGGAGAGGGTTCCGTTCCGTACAATGCCAAAGTCAGTGAACGTATTATATTGAGTTTACCACTTTTTTCAATTGATAGAACTCTTATAGGTTTTCCTGTAATCTACAAGCAATCAACTAATATTGTGTATTTTTTTGGAATGGTCAATTTTGTCTTCATTCATGAATATAATCAAAACTATTTATTTTACAATAATAACAAAAATATATTAGACAACCTCATAACGAGCCCTTTCATTTGATATATGACACGGTAAGGTTTGCAAAACCTCCTGCAAAGTCTTCTTCCTGCCTCCGATTCATTTGGCCGGCAAATCTCAGAGCCCCAACATGACGTCATAACCCAGGGTAATCAAGAGTTTGACTTTTCAAATCACAATTTGCCTCATTTTTTTATTTCATTAACTCCATTGACTCATTCTCACCTATAATCCTTCGAATAATTCATTTATAATCAATTTTACGCTATAAAAAGAAGAGCAGATACTCTAACATTTAAATAAATGGTTCTATTTATTGATTTGGACACTGCCTTAATTTCTAATTGATCAAAAAATCTGTCTGTACACAGACTTAATGAGTAGCTTCTAGTAATGTCAACATTCAGACTCGTACCTTATCCAGAGGCGAAAACTTGCTTGTACTAGCATTTTATCGACAAATTAAAAGTTCGTGTGTTATCATTTATTTATTCTGCTACTAAGTGTCTCATACATAGATCTTATAATATTACACAATACTTATAAACTTAGCGACCTTTTTCAGGTATAGCAAATTTATACAAATATTTTTTTAAGAATTTACAATATTTAAATAAATAATTCTATTAATAATAATTCCAGAAAGTAATAATAATTTTACGAACAAATAAAACATAAACAAACCTAATCGTTAAGATATTCTTCTATTGTATAAAAACATTTATTAACTAAAAACTGTTTAATTTTTTTTGTAAATTGGTTATATTTTGATTCAGATTTGATGTTTGTATATTATATATTTTTACTGCCATGTAGTAAGGACTGCAGTTAAGCATTTTTATTCTTGAAGGTGGTAGGTGTAATCTGTCTTTATGGTGCGTATTAAAAAGTTAGCCGACATGCGCCAGTGGCAGGACTGGCAGGACTGGCAGGTGGCGCTCTTGTGTTCACACGAACTTGCATTCATAATTTAAACACCCTGTGTAGTAAGCTGTCAACCTGAGGGTTGTCACGACGATAATATTCAGCCATTTAAAATCAGTATTATCTTCTAACAATTTGATTGATTAAAATATACGAAGATTACAGGTTCGTCTCCTGTCACGGTCGCCAGATGTTGAACTCTCAATGCTCATTTAATTAACTTTATCAATCTTTTATACTGTCCGCAGTGCCATGTAATAGTATTCTATTTAATGAAACAATGTTGTATCTTGGATTCACTTTTTTAATAATTCCGACATCTTGTACAGTCAACCATAGAGTAATTATCATAGACTAGATGTTGAAGCTCTGCTTAAAAATAAGGGCGGATACACACTTCCTGAACAGGATAGATAATAATAATACGATATAAATAGTGTAGCTTTTATTTTCAGTGTCATTAGTTTATTTATTTACTAGCTTACCGCCCCGCGGTTTCACCCAGGTTCCCGAGGGATCTTATCTTTTCCCTAGATAAAAAGTGTATCCTATGTTTTATTCCAGGATATAAACTACCTGTGTGCTAAGTTTCATCAAAATCCGTTCAACCGTTTTTGCGTGAAAGAGTAACAAACATATTCACATACATCTTCACACACATCCAAACATACTTTCACATTTATAATATTAGTAGGATAGGATAATGATATATTTAGGAATTAAATATTAAAGACATTTAGAAAAATGTAATCTCAAGTAATTGCTTAATACATATTGTAGGACGAGATAGGTAAGTTGTGGAAGCAATGAATTGTACAGCCCGAGATATATGCATATCTCTCCGCTCCCGAGAGTCCCCGCAACCCCGCCTTTTTAGTTCGCTACAGTTCGGCTCGCATTACGGTCGCATACGCATGTGCCTAAGACATTAATTGTGTGTGTAATGAGACTTTTCTATACCAGACGATTAATTGTATTATAGTGAAACAAGTGTAGTACTGTTTTTCTCTATGTGTGTTTTGTGTGGGAAAGAAATAAAGACTTTCCTTGAGACGGACTCGCCTTATTTTCTTGAACCCGCTACAATATTAGATATCGGCAAAAAAAACCGCAGCAGTTTCACCCGCGTTGATTGACGGCCCTTACCATCAGGTCGTGGAATACGTCCCACCCAGGACAGATATTTTGTGAACACGAACGTAATGTTTGTTTGTCCAGGATTTGGGTTTATTAAATAACTTTATTAAATGAACGCCTTACATTAATAAATATGTGAAAGTATATCAGTTATCCAAGTCCAAGTTCTACTTAGTTTATGATCAGATCAGATGGCCGTGCGAAGAATATATTAAATCTTGATTTTATTAAATACGTTCCTTATAGGCAGCTACATTATTCCTGAGTGCTAATAGACTACTCTTCATCTCAGAAACGCGGATGGAAGCTGTAGATGAAAATGAAAATAATTTATTTCAAAAAAATTATAGTACACTTAGATTTTTGGCTGCGCTCCCACATTAGGTCACCCTGTGTCGTGGGAGACACGCTCTTCCAAATGGATATAAACCGGAATAAAAAAAAAGAAATTAGAGTAAAGGAATATAAAATTAAATTAAAAATAATGAGATGGATGTGTGTGTGGGTGTGTGTGTGGGTGTGTGTGGGTGTGTGTGGGTGTGTGTGTGTGTGTGTGTGTGTGTGTGTGTGTGTGTGTGTGTGTGTGTGTGTGGGTGTGTGTGGGTGTGTGTGTGTGTGGGTGTGTGTGTGTGTGTGTGGGGTGATACTTTACTAAATACGTTTATAAAGGGTAAGCCAAAATGTATTAACATATATCATGGGCTGAAGGCTTTTGTCCGTGTGCCCTTCATTTTTAATAAGTCAACTGATGGTAAGTGACTATTGTCGCCTAAAGACAATAACGTTAACTATATTACAAAGACAAAAGATTAGATATTTTTGTTGTTTGTAATGGGTGAACTCAAATATTACTTAACCGTGTCTAAAAAATCTTTCAATTTTAGAAAGCTTTTCGGGGAGTAACATTATATTTTATTTTAATTCCCTTGGGAACGCGGGTGAAACCGCAGGGCAAAAAGTTATTCAGTATTATTGTACATTCGAATTTCAAAGCAAATATTGTCACTGTAAAAATCTTCGAACATTTCCTAACAAATCGGTATCTATCTGGAAAACCAATTCTTCAGGCGTGATCCGCTACGACGCCTGCTACGTCGACGTAGCTGCATTGCTACGTGGCTACGACGTAGCACGTAATTTCTGGAATATTCCAAATCTTTCGTAGCGTTCCTTTGAGACGGGTTACTTTTTTAAATTAGGACTGAAATGTTACATTTCGGCGTTAATGAAGTTAAGAAATATTACGTCAAATAATACGAAACTTCTGATGGAAAACATCGTAATGAAACCATGGTTCTAGGGTACTTTGTAGTACTCGACTGGCTGGCTTCCACCCTCAAGTCAAAATCCAGCAGTTTCACATGCCTTCTAAGCACTGTAAAAATTCGACAACACATTATCCCTCTAGTATGGTGACTATAGCTGCTTACCATTACATAAAAAGGTAGCACTCGTAAATTGATAAGCCGAATATAAGCTCTATGGTTAAGACCACAAAGCCTATTTGTCAATGATCTGTCAATACGCGGACTTATTTTGGTTTGACGTCCGATGTGTGAATTAATTCACACCGATGCGTAATACTTGACATGAATTCGTATTTGTGAAACGAACATTACTCCATTTGAAGTTGGGCCGTGTGGCGAGGTTAATAAGATACAATATACCTTATCACCGAACATGTCTGTTTATTCTGATTTTGAGTGTGTAAGTAATCTGTACATACTAAAAGCGAAATATCAATCACTTTATTACGAATCTCAGAAACTGCTACAAACTTGTGTTGTCAGGTTATATTTCTAATATAGAGCAGTATCCTCCTATCTGTAAGTAGTACGTCAAACTTAAGAGGGAGATAATTAAAAAAAAACCGGCCAAGTGCGAGTCGGACTCGCGCCCGAAGGGTTCCGTAAAAACGGCAAAAAAAATCACGTTTGTTGTATGGGAACCCCCCTTAAATATTTATTTTATTTTATTATTTATTATTAAAGTAAAAATACAACTGAGTATAATGTGAATATTTCAAGTGCCTACCTGTTGCCATTATTGATATTTAGCAAAAAATGGCAAAAAAATAGGAGCCCCAAACGCTATTTTATTTTATTTTGTTTTTAGTATTTGTTGTTATAACAGAAATACATAAATTGTGAAAATTTCAACTGTCTAGCTATCGCGGTTCTTGAGATACAGCCTGGTAACAGACAGACGGATGGACAGACGGACGGACAGACGGACAGACAGCGAAGTCTTAGTAATAGGGTCCCGTTTTTACCCCTTGGGTACGGAACCCTAAAAATATAATTTTAATAAATTATACATCCTGTATAATTATAGGTTTATATCAATAATCTAGTTCCCATAGTTCAAGATATTTTTATGTACAAATTTTTCATTTCAATTTCCCGATCAAACGATTCAAAGATTTTTATGTAAAATTAATAAGTTTTACAAAAAAATCTTATTAACGTCAATTCAAAATCATTTTTTTATTTTCCGCTTCGGTGTGCAAGGCGGCCCTGATCCAATTAATTCGTGCAACTAGATCATGTGTATCGATTTGTTTGTTTCAGCGCACTTGCAACTTATAAGAGCTTATTGTGCAGTGCATTGTTCATATTTACAATGATTTATGTATTTGTTTAAGAGTTCATTATATTGGGATAACAATGGCGGCCACCAATTTCACTAAAACCCGCCCTCATTTATACGGACGATATGACTCACTTTAATGTAAATCCTACTATCCTACTATCCTACTACTTAATATTACTTCTCGTGACCAGAATGCTGGCATATACCTCGCTCAACGAATCAGCATTGCCATCCAACGTGGCAATGCTGCCAGCATTCTGGGTGCGTTGCCTACTGACAACGACTTTTTTATTTAGATTTATTTAAATTAAATGGAATAAGATTTAAAAAATATATTTATTTCTTAATATTATAAATGTGCAAGTTTGTAATGTTTGTTAAAAAATGCTAAACGGATTATGATGAAATTTGGCACACAGGTAGATCATATCCTGGAATAAAACATAGAACACCTTTTATTTTTTATCCCGGGATAAGGTAAGATCCCTCGGGCAGCTCAGGCTCGTTGTAAGATTCGAACCCACGACCTTCGCCGCGGTATCCTACCACCGCTGAGCTATCATCGCCTCAAAATATAATGTGACGTTATTTACTCAAACAATTCGCAGTATTTTAGTTAAATAGCGTTTTATAAGCAAGGCCTGTGTCTTTACCGACAGAGATCCAGAGCAATAAAAACTTAACTAAATTATTTTCGTTTAGTAGTTAATAAACGGTTATACAGCCATTTGACGAGCGTCGGCTTATTGTAATGGAAATTTAATCAATACCTAAAGCTTTTATAGCCTTTTTAAACGGCTATTTATTGAACAAATGATCGTAGGTCCCATTTTAGTCCCCGTTAGCGGTTTTAGTGTTATTTTAATTTAATCATTTGCATTAGAAATATTTGTAAATGCGTAACAATTTTTCTTTCTAGTCTAGGCAATTGATCGACAGAGTGATAGCACATTTGCGTAAAAAAAACATTGAGAATTGCAAGTTGAAAATCTATCTATTAACCTACCGGTGAGTACCGGCACTTGAGAGCCAACCTTCTAGTCGGTTGGCAACATATTTCAATCCCCCTAGTATTGCTAGTGTCTATACGCGACGGTAGTCACTTACCATCAGATAACCCGCCTGCTAATCTTTTGGTCATTTGCTTACCAATTACCGTAATCTATATATTTTCACGAAAAATCATGGACAGGCATGAAACAGGACAAAAAAAGAGTTTATAAACTGTAACAATCGATTCTAAACAAAAGTTTTCCAGGTTTTTAAAGATAAATTTTAAATGCTTGTTTTTTGTTTGTGTAGAATGTTCCAAAATTATTAATTAATTTCTTACTTCATAATATGAAACCAAACTTTCATATTTTTGAGTTCATTTTACAACACCAACATTTTAAACATTTCTTTTTAATTTATAAATTAATCAGAAAAAAGCATAAACAGACCTCCAGGCTAATACTACTACACCAAAAAAGGAAGCCAAGTGCGAGTCGGTCACCTATATTGTGTAGGTTCCGTAGCATGTACGTATGTAAGTGGCTAATTAAAAGTGTATTTAATCAACAGCAAATATAAGTTTGTACTGGATATTATTTCTCGAAGATACTGTGAAAAACCATGTTATTTTTGCTGTAACTTAATTTACAATAGGTAGCGTTTTAACTGAAAAATCCCTGTAAAAAAAACTACACAATCTAATTCATACAAACGAATTTTCAGGGAAAATATATTTTTTGTGTTTCTTACTATTCCACATTTTAAATGCTCACCTCTCACACAGTCCATAAGTTTACAAGTCAAATTCAAACCCATTTATTCAGTTAAGGCCGAAAGAGGGCAGTTATGAAGGTCGAATCACAGAAGTCCACCGCTTCGATAGTCAGCTTTCAACTAAGAAGAACCGGCAAGAAACTTACCAAGCATACCAATACATATTTCATTAACATATACCTCAAATAAAAGTCATTTGATGAAATGAATGAATGAAATGAAACTATCCAAATTGTCTCCAAGTCGTGCCGACAATCTCCAACATACGGACAGAACTTAATTATAATAAGGTTTCGTATCTACTTCGCTACGGATCCCTAAAAGCGTACATAAATATTAACAAATACCCCGAAATCCTTAAATATAATAGGATCCTAACGTAATAGTTATTATTTATATAAACATAATGTTCAATTAGTATTCAAGGGGATGTTTTCGGTCCGAAGTAGGATAAGATAAGGTCAAGTGGTATATTATTTGAGTATATTTTTCTAAACGGCACGAGGGGCTGGTTGAGAGTCTTTTTAGATGATTTCTTGAAGATTTGGAGGACTCATCATTACCGTATATGTGTAAAGGATGCTTCAACGAGACATCCGTTCCGGGAATATCTGTTATGATAGCTAATGCTTTGAATGTTTTATAAGGTTTTAATAGGTTGTATTTTTAGAACTTTCACGAACTAAATTCATAAGTATTTGTTGTATGTACGGTCTATTCGCGGTACTAATATTATAAATGTGAAAGTTTGGATGTTTGTTCCTCAATCACACAAAAGCGGCTCAACGGATTTCGTTGAAACTTGGCACACTGGTAGATCATATTCTGGCATAAAATATAGGATACTTTTTATATATAGGATACTCGGGAAAAGATAAGATCCCTCGGGAACGCGGGTGAAACCGTGGGGTGGAAAACTAGTGTTTTATATGTAAAAAGGTGCTGATCACTATCAATGCAACTTGACCTTGTTGACGTTAGTAAAAATGTTGTTATAACATTCTGAAAATTAAAAAAATTGTAAAGGTCATAAAAAAAGTTTTTAAAACTTTGTTTCCCATCCTTCCGTCTGTCTGTCAAGACCCTTTATCTCGGGAATGCGTGGAGGTATCGAGTTGAAATTAAAACTATATACTAAGGTCTACACAGTCCCTTCAAGCTGTGAAAAAATCAAACTAAAAAAATATGGCCGTTTAAGCCACAAAAGACGTAGATATATTTCGACGCTCTCAAGGGAATCAAAATTTATAGGGTATACTTCCCGTTGACCTAGAACCATGAAATTTGGTAATATGCAATGTCATGTAGCACCAATAAAGAAAAAACAACCGAAAACCATACATTTGTTGCTACATCAGAAAAAAAACATATTCGAAAAAAAATCTTCAGACTTGATTCCCGTGATAAACGCACCTACAAGTTTGTACGGAACCCTTGGTGCGTGACTCCGACTCGCACTTGGCTGGTTTTTTTATGTAAAAATACACCGTCTGCTCCCAACCTAAAAATGGTTTCAATATATTCCAATTCGCCCCAAACGTGTCCCCAATACTTACGCAATATCCGGCGACGCGTGACACGAACCCGATAACGCTATGACGTCACGATCCATAGACAATATCCATAGATATACACCGAATGAATACCATACAAGACGTTTCGCCTTTGTTTACGATCTACGATACAAAGTTGATTAGGTATGGAAAACGTGTGTTTGATATGTATATTTCAGAAAGCAAGTAGACTGGAACGTAGATCTGCAGTTGAAAGAAACGAGAATTTATTGGCAAGTTGCGATGGAAGTGTAAACGAGTCTCCGATATTAGTGATATTGAACCTTGTTTTTTTTTTAAATTAGACTGTTATATCTTCGTCAGCGTTACGCTAATATACTCGAGTAAATGTATATTTAATATCGTGGGTTTGGAACCTTGTGTATTTTTTTCAATGGATTATTTAAATAAATATAAATAACTAGCTTTCCGCCACGTGGTTTCACCCGCGTTCCCGTGGGATCTTATCTTTTCCCGGGATAAAAAGTAGCCTATGTGGTATTCCAGACTATAATCTATCTCTATGCCAACGTTCATCCAGATCCGTTCAGCCGTTCTGGCGTAAATGAGTAACAAACATACATCCATCCATCCATCCAAACTTTCACGTTTATAATATTAGTAGGATAAGTACGTAGCCCTATTATTTGAATTCTTATTTTTATTAATTAATTTATAATTTACCAGAAAGTCAGAGTTCAGATTTATTTAATGATTTAAAAGGACATTGTTCACACATGGCCATGTGATACCAAACTATGCAGAGACATCGTCCCCTTGGATCGTGAAGAATAAAGAAACAGATTTTACATTTCAAATTATAGTTTATAAAATTAATGTAGCAAAATATAAGTTTAACATAAAATAAACATGAGAACTATTATTTACATTACTATCTCTATTATTCGCGGTTTCTTCTGCCTTCCTCTATCTCTATATCCATCCACACTTAGAACCCGATTCCAGCGCCACCTATTGTGAAACTAAACCATCTGTCAGTCCGATCTCGAGACATGTCAAAACGTCGTTCTATAAATGTATGACAAAAATAATTTTCTTCATTATTCTTTTTTTTGTGCATTTTTCGTATTTTTTAATCCTATGTGTTATTCCTGGTTCTAAGCTACCTCCCCATAAATTTTCAGCCAAATCGGTTCAGCCGTTCTTGAGTTATAAATAGTGTAACTAACACGACTTTCTTTTATATATATAGAATATATTGACCCAAATAACTAGATACACTGAGTCGTTTTATATGCTTACACCCCAATAGCATTATCTTCCGCTTTTTTCCTTTATCCCAGTAATCCTGAATATCCGGTAATCCGGTCGCAGCTGATTCTAACGTTGTACCGGATTATATATATTGCATTTATTTTGGAACACGAAAACAATTTTGAGAAATAAAATCCTTGAAAAAAATGTGGTTTCCATTGTAAACTTTGCTTAGTTTCCGGCCGTGTGAGAAGGATATTATTATAATTAATGAAGAACTATTTTTACAAAATTACCAATTAAATATGGAGTCTAAAATGGCAGAATGGTGAATTTTATTATTACATTGCAACACAATTTTATGTTACTGTAATGTATACGTTTTATGGTGTTTGACCTTTGATATTTAATAACTAAAGATACACAATCAGCGATAAAAAATGACCTTACCTAATGAGTGCCCACTCGAACATTTGGGTACTCTTTTAATCTAGTAGCATTCGAACGCTCCGACGGTAAACATGCCTCATGCTTGCTAGCAAATAATTTGAGACAGTTTTGAGAGAACTTTTGCTTGGGATTGTTTATTTGTAGTTATTAGATATCAATGTTTTTGACAGTTAAACATCGCCAGCGACTATGCGACATCTAGCGGTATAAATTGGCACAACATGTTACTTACATAGTAGGAGTGCACAAAGAAACCGACTGGTGACAGGAGTTTGAAGATATTACTGACCTCAAATCTATTGTACGAAGAAAAGAAATAAAAAGTGTAGAAGCCAGTAAAAGGGTATCATAAAGTGAAACGAGGACACAAAAGAGAGCAAGACGTGTTCGTAATCCGCCGGGGGCGAGGCGTGGGGTCGAGGGGGGGCTCTCCTCATTCTCTCCTAACTCTTCTAATGATACTAGGCGATAAGATAATTTTAGTTTTCTATCACACTGTAGCGAAAATGTTATTTTTCATTCTTTATTTAAAGTAATTAATTATATGACAGTTGATCTCATAATTTAAGTTATCGTAACAGTAGGTAGTTAAATAATAAAATATGCTATCCAATTAAAAACTTTTTTTTAATTGGATGCATAAATGTCAAGGAATTTTATTAAATCCTTTCTTAGCGATTTGTGATGAATTAGTCAGTGTTATTTTGCTTTTATAATTATACATTTATTCCTAAAACAAAAAGAAACTCCTTTTGATATCTTGATAGAATCTCTTGCGAGTCTTCAGAGGCTAGAACCAATCAACGGATTTACATGATTTTTTGCATATAATATATTTATAGGCTTAAAAGCGTCCACTTCATTTGAACAGAATCAAGTAATGAAAAAAGTTTTTTTGTGGGTAGTGTTTTTTTTTAACTTTTAATTATGTTTATGAAATAACCGCTTCGGTGTGACACGCGCCCGGTACACGTCTCAGTTGTCAACTTAAATCGAGTTGTCGATCTCTGGCGCGCACTCAAAAGGCTCTTTGTAGCGAACACCTTTCTACAGCTTCAACAGAACTCAGTCACTTCGTCGCCGCGCGCCGGCGGCCGCATAACGCGGCAGTAAGCGCCAACTAAATTGCATAGAGTGCCAGCTTCTAGGAATATGTGGCACATAGGTAAGTACAGATAGACTGGACAATCTTATAGACAGACAGGCTCATCAATCATTTATGTTATTACTTCGCCAATCCAACCAAATACTTGAAACTAAAACAAGCCACACCTTCCTCACCCCACAAGTACCTTCATTATTATTTACTGTCTATGAAACAGCTGATTCTATTTCCCATCAAGCTTGCCAGTTCTACATTGTCATATGTAGTATAGATTTTGATAAATAAACACACTTGTATTTTTCTGCACACAAAGTTATCTAAGAATCGCACTCACGTCCTGCGGCGTGAGAGGCTGTGTACCATCAACTTTTTTTTTTTATGTCACTAGTGACAACGAGGCAGGCCGGTCACCTGATGGTAAGTGACTACCGTCGCCTATAGACATTAACAAGACCAGGTGGAATGCCAACGTGTTGTACACCATATTACAATACCTTAAGGGCAAGGGCAACTGGCTCTCAAGTGCAACTGCCGGAACACACCACCAGGTGCTTGGCGACAGATTTTCAACTTGAGGGTGGTAGCCAGCCAGTCGAGTACCACATAGTAACCTACCACCGTGCTGTGGTTTCCTCACGATGTTTTCCTTCACCGAAAGCTCAAGCTCATTGTAGGATTCGAACCCACGACCTTCGCCGCGGTATCCGACGTCACTTACCACTGAGCTATCATCGCCTTAAACTCGCCTCAACTATGTCAACCAGCCCATCGACAGACGTCGTATGACTTCTTTTTTAAGTCAAAGATCTGACAACAGGCAGGTCACTAGATGCCTAGACATTAGCAATACCAGATTGCCAAAATGGTGTCATTTTACATGACTCTCAGCAATGACTCTCAGCAATACAGGAATACACTGATAATGATAAGTGCTTGATGACTGATTTTCAATTTGAGAATGGTAATAAGCTTTAAATCTTATTTCTTGTACTTAATTAACTTTATTTTTTTATAAATCCGCGGTGTCTAGCTGTTATACAGTCTTCATATAACGTAAATGCTAAATCATGTTTTCGGTTGAAATGTCGCAACTGTTGTATTTAGGAAGGTCGTTAAACCACCTCCCCGTGCTCTCTCCTCTGACTCTTAATTGTTGTCATTATACAGGTGTTCAGAACAGCTGAACTAAACCTTATTTTTTAATGATAAGATAACAATTCAAGTCTGTCAAGTTTCTGACTTGATAACTGATGTGGTGGGTAAAGGTGTATTACCGTATTAGGATATCGGAACACCAATAGACACCTAATTGGTGACTGATCTTCAACTTGAGGGTGGAAGCCAACCAAGCGGGTACTACAAAGTCCCAAGTACCCTGAGTACCCTGAGTAGCCCATAAGTAATTCATATTCCAGTAAACTAGTATAAATCTGAATCTTTTAAGGCGATGATAGCTCAGTGGCAGCGACGTCGGATACCGCGGTAAAGGTCGTGGGTTCGAAACCTACAATGGGCTTGAGCTTTCAGTGAAAGAAAATATCGCGAGGAAACCATAGCACGGTGGTAGGGTACTTTGTAGTACACGACTGGCTTGTGGTCAAACACAAGCTTATCCAGAATATAAAAAATAAAACTTTTTCCAAATAGAACTTTAAAATGTTAGTTCTATCAATGAAAATCATCAGTTAGATAGTCCCTGGTAAGGCACTTCTGAACGTTAACAATAGACTCTACCACTGCGCACCGGTCCAACATACAATTCAACTGAAAAGAATCCGGCAAGAAACTGAGCCAGGCATTTTTTTTTAATAAAAGTTTGATAAATAAATAAATTTAGGCGGGTAGGCGATACTGTGCCACGGTAAACATCTACTCCGTACTAAAAACAAGATAAAAATTACTAAAAAGTGAGTTTGCTACGTATAATCGTGTAAAAGTGATACGAAACAGTGTAAATAAAATCATATAGTGAATTCATGGACAAAAGCTAAAAAACAAACTAGAAATCGTAAAGAATCGAAGTGCAAATAATTAACTAGTGCCTACCGCCGTCTGAAGACAATTGGAAGACTATTCTTGCAGATCCAAGGACCAAAACCATTTCAGTGCTACTGCAGACGTGCAAATAAATAGTAATATTGTGCAAATATCCGCCTCATAGATCGAATGTTATGTAAGTTATTATATTGCATACTGCATAACGAATCAAACATTGAAACAACGCCATCTGTTGTAAAAACAAAAAAACGCATACAATATCGATTACCGAAGTGCTATTGAAGAATACTTGCGCTGACAACGTAAAAGTACTATCACGATCTAGAAGAGGGCGCCACAGGTACCAAAACAAAGGCATTAACCATGGAAGATATTATGAACGCTCTTCGAAACATACAGAAAGATCTGGACGAACAAAAAATAGAGATAAGGAAAAGTGGTGATAGTGTAACGGAACAGGTTACACTTAATATAAACAATATATTGGAAGAAAAATTTGCGATATGGGAAGAAAAACACCAACAACTGAAAGAAAGAGTGGACAACCAAGAAAGAAGAATTTATTTTTTGGAAAAACAGGCAAGGCAAAGGAATATTGTATTTTTTGGTATCGAAGAAAACGAATCATCATATAACAACTTAGAAAAAAATATAATTAAATTTATAAAAGAATATCTTTCCATAAATTTAGAATACAGAGACATACAAGAAATTAAAAGATTGGGGAAAAAGGGCGAAAAGCCACGCCCTATAATTGCAACATTTTCAACTCTTGGCCTAAAGATCAATATATTCAAGCAAAAACGGCTATTGAAGGACACCCTTTACTATATGAAGGAGGACTATCCTAAATATATATTAGAAAAAAGGAAAGAACTACAAGAACAAGTGAAACAAGAACAAGAGAAAGGAAACAAAGTCACAATAAAATACGACAAACTCGTTGTACTAAAATCCAACTATAAAAGGACACTGCCGACGTCACCCGAGACAAACTCCCAACAACTTGCTGCTAGAAATATACATACAAATAAAAAGAACAAGGTACTGCAACCTAACCAATCGGTACGTAGATCAAACAGTGTATCAGAAGGAGTTCTGAAGCCGGGCATTCTAAACTTTCTTGTTAACAAAAATACCGGTAATATACTGCACAACCAAGACAGCGACATCGGTAACAAGCATACTTAGCAATCAACGCCCCCCTCCCGCAAAGATGTAACATATAAGCAAATTCATTTTAGAAACATAAAACATCTTCCAACACGGCTGGTCACCGAGGAAGATCATGACCAAAACCCTCCAAAGAAAATAACAAACAAAAACATAAAAACAAACTCTACACCTGATGCATCAAGCAAACTCTACATATTAACATATAACGTAAGAACTCTATCATCACACAGCCACTTGCTTGAACTGAATGAAGCTCTGAATAATGTAAAATTCGATATAATTGGATTGTCTGAAATGCGACGAATTGGAACAGAAATAAAAGAATATGACAATTTTATACTCTGCCACACAGGACTTATACAGGGTATGTATGGAGTAGGTTTTTTAATCAAAAATTGCCATAAAAGAAACATAGAAAACTTCACAGGTATCAGTGATAGAGTCGCTTTACTAAATCTAAACTTTCAAGGAAATAAACTATCACTTATACAAGTGTACGCGCCTACAGAATCAGCAAAAGAAGAAGAGATTGAAAATTTCTATACAGATATATACAAAGCTATTAACCAAGCACATAAAACTTTTATAATAATGGGCGACCTAAATGCAAAATTAGGTCAACCCAGACAAGACGAATACCTAATTATGAAACCCAATGGTTATGGAGAAAGAAACCAGAGAGGCCAGAGATTAATAAACTTCGCACTTGAAAATAAAATCGCAATCTTAAACACTTTTTTCAAAAAAAAGTCAAAGCAACGATGGACATGGCGTTCACCAAATGGAACACATAAAAATGAAATTGACTTTATCATGTCAAATCAACCAAAAATGTTTCAAAATATTGAAGTACTAAAGGTTAACTTTTCCTCAGACCACAGACCAGTAAGAGCGACAATAACATTAACAAAACACAAGAAAAATAGGTCAAAATACAGCAACTGCCAACACTCTACATTAAAGAAAGAAGAGGAAATATTGAAATATAAAGATAGTATTACAGCCCACCTTCCAGACTTACAAGACTGCTCCACCATTACTGTACAAACCTATCACGATAAAATAATAAAAGCTATCTGCCAAAGCCTTCAGAGTGCTCATTCGCCAAAGAAAAATAAAAATCAAAACATACTATCAGAGCGCACTTTAAAACTTATGAAAAGAAGACAAGAACTACAAAGAACTACAAACAAAACTCGATCACTAAAAAACGAACTCTCAGCTCTGTATAAGCTAATAAGCAAACTTATAAAACATGATTATACAAAATATAGATACAACACCATAGAAAGACACCTGGTGCTGACAGGCAGCACAAAAAAAGCATTTAAGGCGTTACAGACATGCAAAACATGGATCGACGGACTAAATGGAGCAAATAAAACACTGTATAGTCGCAATGACATTATAGAAGTTGCAACAGAATTTTATAAAGCTCTATACACAGCTAAAGATCAAAAATTCACAGGACAGAGTAACACGGACGCCACAGAACCTAACAACATAGAAGCTAGAGCACAGTTCGACGTAAACGAAATAGTTACAGCAATTAAACGTCTGAAAACAGATAAAAGCCCAGGCTCAGACCACATAACAAATGAAGCCATAAAAATAGCCTACACTCAACTAGCTCTACCCTTAACTCTTCTGTTTAACCGCATTCTGGAAACTACTGATACCCCTACTCAATGGTCAGAGTCAAATATAATATTGATTTATAAAAAAGGCGACCCACGTGATATAGGTAATTACAGGCCAATCAGCTTATTACCATGCTTGTACAAACTCTTCTCGTCTCTAATAAATCAGAGAATAAGCTCTTCATTAGAAGCGGAACAACCCATAGAACAAGCGGGATTTAGAAAGGGCTTCTCAACTATAGACCATATTCACACCTTGGAACTACTGATTGAAAAATATCAAGAACGAAGGAGAGCACTTTACATAGCTTACATTGATTATAAAAAAGCATTTGACACAGTTTCACACTCAAGCATATGGGAAACGCTGAAGGAACAGGGTGTAGAAAATGTATACATACAAGTAATTAAAAACATATATTTGAACAATAAAGGTAGAGTAAAACTGGAAAAAATTGGACCAAGTTTTCCCATTGACAGAGGGGTAAGACAAGGTGACCCGATGTCTCCGCAATTATTTATCGCCATCCTAGAATCGATAATGAGAAAACTAGACTGGAAAAAATATGGACTAAATATTGACGGCAAGTACCTTAGCCACCTTCGCTTCGCTGATGATCTGGTTCTGCTGTCAGAAACAGGCACACAACTACAAGCTATGATCCACTCACTTAACGAAGCCAGCAAACAAGTTGGTTTAGAAATGAACCTAACAAAAACGATGCTAATGACGAATAGTACAGAAACAAGAATTTCAGTCGACAACGAAGAACTTACCTACACAGAAAACTACATCTATCTAGGGAAACAAATATGTTTTGACAGAAAAAACAATGAGTTAGAATTAGAACGTAGAATACAAAAAACTTGGAACAAATACTGGAGCTTAAAGGAAATTTTTAAAGGCGATATGGCGGTAACCATAAAAACTAGAGCGATGAATACATGTCTCCTACCATGCCTAACCTATGCCTGCCTGCCAGTCCTGGAAATACACTAGCAAAGTCCAGAACAAAATCATCTGCTGCCAGCGCGGTTTGGAGCGCAGTATGCTAAATATCAACAAAAGACAAAAAATAAGACACACTAAAATAAGAAACATTTCAAAAGCTACTGACGCTCTAAACCATGCGCTAAAACTTAAGTGGAAATGGGCGGGGCATGTAGCGCGAATACAAGATGAGAGATGGACGAAAATAATTACTTCGTGGGTCGGCCCAAAAGGGAAACGTCACAGAGGAAGACCCCACGCGAGATGGCAAGACGACATCACAAAGACAGCTGGCTTAAATTGGTTACAAGTAGCGAGAGATAGAGACCAATGGAATTCTTTGGAGGAGGCCTTCACCCGAGGAGGGGTTCATGCTAAATAAACTAAAGTTAACTACCTACTACAAGTATTATAAATTAATCATAGTTATTTTAAATTTGCATATATTATATAAGTTATAAGGTATAAAAATGTTTGTGGATTTAAAAGTGTAAAAATATATATATATATATATATGTATACGTATAGTAGGATACAATAGGATATATAATCATAGGTATAGATTTAGATATAGGTAGTCACAGATTATATAATTTTGTAAATTTCTTGCATGAAATAAAAGGCTTTTTTATTTTTATTTTATTTATAAATAAATAAATAATTCATTGAAATTATTTTCACTATAATTATAATGTGTATTTTATTGTTAAAAAACTTAAAGAAAACAATTCTAAAAGAAACACTATATAAAATCAATAAAATATTTACATTATTATAACTATTAGAAAAATTGAAAATAAAGCCAACGACGGCGATTTCAAGGGAGCAGCACAGCTTTTATTTTCAAGCGATGTTGTCGCTGCAGACACACCTGAAACCCTCTGTGCTTTAAGGTCTAAACATCCACCTCCGCTCCCAAATATAATTTTTCCGGATCCCCCTTCATCTGACCAAACCAGTCTAAATTGTACCTCCAAAGATCTTCTAAATGTAATTTTATCCTTTAAACCTGGCTCTGCTGGTGGCCTCGACGGTTTTACACCACAGCATTACAAAGATCTTGTTTGTGGTGCCGCCGGGGACGCTGGCACTAAATTGTTATCGAGATTAACCTCTCTTATAAATTTTATGTTGGCAGGAAAGGTGCCGAGCCCCATCACCGAGATCATTTATGGGGCCAACCTTTGCGCCCTTTCCAAAAAAGACGGTGGTATAAGACCGATCGCGGTGGGTAATACTATCCGTCGTATGGCTTCCAAAATTTGCTGTCGTCACATTCTCCCGATAGCTACTGATTTTTTTCAACCAATTCAACTTGGTTTTGGCTCAAAGGGAGGTTGTGAGGCAGCGGTACATGCGGCTCGGACCTTTCTTTTAAATAACGGAGGTGATGTTCTGCTTAAGGTTGACATAAAAAATGCATTTAACTCTGTCGATAGGGCCGCTATGTTGACACAAATAAGGGATATTTGTCCTGACATATATTCTTACTTGTGGCAATGTTATGGCCATCCTACAAAACTTTTTTATAAAACACAACCGATCATTTCCGGTGTAGGTTGTCAGCAGGGCGATCCTCTCGGTCCTGCCATTTTTAGTTTGGCCATTCAACCAATCATATCTAAATTACAGTCTAAATTTAATGTTTGGTATCTAGACGATGGAACTCTTGGAGGTGATGCGACTTCTGTTATCAGAGATTTAAAATCTCTAACTGAAAAATTTAAAAAAATTGGTCTTGATTTTAACTGCTCCAAATGCGAGATCCTAGTTTCAGATTCTGTTCCTGAATCTGAGAAATCCAAAATTATTCAAGTTTTTAATGATTTGGCACCAAATATTAAATTAATCTCAAGGGATTCGCTTCTTCTTCTCGGAGCCCCCGTCTTAGATGAATCCATTCCTGGGTTTTTTGAGCTAAAGATACAAAATTTTAATGAATCCTCTCATCGACTTTATGACATAAATGCGCATTATGCATTTTTTATTGTACGACTATGTCTTTTTGTGCCGAAGTTTACGTATTTACTCCGCTGCACCCACTTATTCAAATTCGATCAATTATTAGAAACTTTGGACAACATGATCAAAATTTCTCTTTCTAAAATCCTAAATTGTGGCCTAGACGACAACAAAGTGTGGTCTCAAGCCACCCTACCCGTACGATATGGTGGCCTAGGAGTGCGTAAAATTTCTAGCGTATCACTGCCGGCATTTCTGTCCTCGGTATACAGTGTGAGTGACCTCGTCAGATCTGTTTTGGAACCAACTATTGGATCTGTTGAGGTTTCTTACCTATCCGATGCCAGAAATGCTTGGCAGGTAGCTTGTCCAGGCACAAATATTCCGACTTTGAGTCACTCTCAGAGAGAATGGGACAAACCTCTTTGCGAAAAAACTTGGCAAATTTTATTTTCTGATTTTTCTACTGATTCGGACCGGGCACGTTTGTTAGCTGTCTCTCAGAGTGAATCAGGTCACTGGTTGCAAGCCATTCCATCTAGTAATATCGGGACTTTGTTAGACCGCATAACATTAAGCTTGTGCATTTGTCTTCGTCTTGGTTCCAGGTCCAATCATCCTCATCGCTGCCGCTGTGGGGATCTTGTCAATGAGCTCGGCCATCATGGGCTTTCGTGTTCTCAAAGCGCCGGTAGTATTTCACGCCACGTGGCTCTTAATGATATTATCCGTAGGGCTCTTGTTGTCGCCGGCGTGCCTTCTGTACTCGAACCAGTCGGTATTTCGCGTGGCGACGGCAAGAGGCCGGATGGTATGACTTTGATCCCGTGGAGTGTCGGCAAGCCGTTGGTGTGGGATGCCACTTGTGTCGATACACTTGCGCCATCTCACTTACCGGTGACTTGTAAAGCCGCGGGAGCGGCTGCGAAAGGTGCGGAAAATTCAAAATTCAAAAAGTACGCCTGTATTGGTCCAAATTATCAATTTATGCCTTTTGCGGTTGAGACCATGGGTCCGTGGGGGTCTGAAGCTCGTCGTTTCGCAAATATTTTATGTAAAAAATTAATCGAGGCCTCGGGTGACCGGCGGGCGGGGAGCTTTTTCCGCCAACGCATCAGCTTGGCCATCCAAAGAGGAAACGCTCCCAGCCTTCTGGGAACCTTGCCGATCGGCAGCAGCGGCAGCCTCGAAGATGTTTTTTATGTATTGTAATTGTACATTTGTTGTAAATATTAAATGTTTATGTTCAATAAATAAAAAAAAAAAAAAAAACTATATTAAAACTAATCTAATCTAAAAACTACCTAAAATAAAATAAACTATAAAAGTGCGTCGAAGAATTCCTCCGCATCGCCGTCGACTGGTAACGTTCCCAAAAGACTGGCAGCATTGCCACGTTGAATGGCAATGCTTAATCTTTGGCCAAAGTAAAAGCCAGCCTTTTGGTCACGGGAAGCGTCAACCAATCTTTTGGAAATATCCTTAAATAGGAAATGAGCACTCGGGCCCCACGACCCGAGAGTTTCAACCCCAAACGGCTCGAAAATATAATTACCTATAAGGCTATTATATTTTCGCCGCTTGAGGTTCTCAGCTGCAGCGGCACCGCCGGCAAGACACGCTGTGCTAGGAAGATGGGATGGCGCAAGAGTGTCAACACACGTTGCGTCCCACACTAGAGGCCTACCCATCTTCCATGGAAACAATGACATTCCGTCAGGTCTCTTGCCATCGTCGCGTGCCAACCCATTTGGCTCTAATATGGCTGGAACGCCGACGGCAACAAGAGCACGACGGATAATGTCATTTAAATTCGCATGTCTCGCTATACGGCCCGCACTCCGACTGCATGACAAGCCGTGGTACCCGAGGCTGTTGACAGCTTCCCCGCAGTGACAGCGATGAGGAGAACAGCAGGGTGCTCCCAAACGCAGACAAGCAGCGAGGCGGAAAGTAGTGTCTTCCAACATAGTTCCTATGTTGGAAGACGGTAGTGCTAGAAGCCATAAACCCGACTCCCACTCACCCACAGCCAGTAGGCGCGCTCGCTCAGCATTACCAGGTGACGTGTCGATAAGATTCTTTTGTATACCTTTGCTGAGCGGTTCGTCCCACTGCCTCTGGGAAGATGGGTTGGCGGGTAGGTCAATATTCGGACAAGTGGCTTTCCAAGCGCTTATAGCCTCAGTGAAGCACGGTACCTCAAAGTCAACCAGTGTGGAAGCTAGGATTTTCCTGGTTAACTTTTCAGTCCCATGGACCGAGGATATAAAAGCCGGTAAACTTATACTTGCAATTTTGCGGACGCCGAGACCTCCCATACGGATAGGGAGGGTAGCTTGTGTCCAAGCTCGGTCGTCCAAGGCCACATTTAAAATGGATGTTAAAGTATGGCGGATAATTTTATCAATTTTTTCTAATAGGTGTGAATGTGACCAAAGATGAGATGCACGCAATATGTAGTTAAATTTAGGGCCAAATTCTAAATAATATTTTTGCATTTGTAGGTTTACGATAATAAACATTAAATCAAGACACCAACTTACATTTCAGTTATTAGTAACTATTACATTTCAAAGACATTTTATAACCGGGACCAGGGATGGAAGATACCTTTTCAAACACATTCTTGAAAGACGCCATTGTAGTAGCAAGTTCCATTCCAGCATAAATCGTTTTATGTCGTAAATATTTATAGTCAGCGTTTTATTGAGAGGACGGGGGTGCCAGTCTCAGTATCTCGACAGTACCAAAGCGAATGTATGCACTTATTTCTTCACAGGACCATTCGTCGACGATTTTCCATTTGACTTCAATAAAAGAGTATTAATATATCCTTACATAATAATAAATATATAATAAATATCCTCGGACATTTGTTCACACACGGCTATCTGATCCCAAACTAAGCAGAGCTTGTAATATGGACAACCAGATGATTGATATACTGCTTTTTTTGTAAATACATACTTAAATAGATAATTACACCCAGACTCAGGACAAACAGACATGTTCATGCACATAAATGTAGGTCCTGGATGGGAATCGAACCCAAGACCTGCGACGTGATAGGCAGTGTATTAACCAACCACGCCAACCGGCCCATATTATAAAATATAGTCCCCCACGGCGTTTGTTTATGTATGTATGTTCGCGATAAACTCAAAAAATGCTGAACGGATTTTCATACAGTTTTCACCAATGGATGGAGTGGTTAATGAGAAAGGTTTTGGTGTATTATGTATTGAAGATTTCGAAACAAATCATTTTGACTGGGAGCTTTACATGAATAACTAAGTAGATCTTAATATCTTTGTTATTTTTATAAGTCAGAAATCTAACACATAAATTATCAAATATGATATTAACATTGTTGGGGCGATTGCCAAAATGTTTTCGGCTTTTAAAAGCCTCGATGGCAACTGCAAGAAAATGCCAACAGGTGCTTGGCGACAGATTTTCAACTTGAGGGTGGTAGCCAGCCAGTCGGGTACTACAAAGTACACCGTGCTGTGGGTACCTCACGCTTTCCTTCATCACAAGCTCTAATAAGGTTTTTTTATCAATTATCCTGGTATTGCTATAAAGCCTTGAAATGAAATGTTTATTCATCCAAATAGGCCTTCACATGCACTTATGAATAGTCAGACTCTAATGCTCGCTTCGTAAGGTTGCTTTTGCTGAGAAGAGCCGGCAATAAACTCAGCAATACTCTTTTCAACAACAACTTACACCTATTACATTCAATAATTATTTATCTAGTCTCACTGACAATATTTGCGTGTTATGGCGGCAAAAATAATCTATAGAATTTAATTAGGTATGACCTTATAGATAATGGTTGGCACGCCTATAGCATGTCCTTAGATAAAACGGTATAAGATAGCAGATATCCCAAAATCTTCAAAAGCCGGTCGTCATTCCATCACGGCCCACACGTGTAACTCAATATATCACATCGGAACAAAACCTCTTACGTCAATCATATTCGAGTCCTCAATAAAAACTCCTTTATATTCTTAGTCTTAATATCTTTGCGCCAGCACTCATGTGAGGTGCGTTATTAGATTCCATACAAATTGAATGTTTTTATTGCTTCCAATTGGTTTTTAAGTGACTCGGATTATTTCTTTTTATGGTGATATTGGGGGTTTCAGTTCAGCTTTTATTTCGCTTCGCGGCATTATCAAGTATATATACATATACTAATATTATAAAGAGGAAAGATTTGTATGTTTGTTTGTTTGTTTGCATTGAATAGGCTCCGAAACTACTGGATCGATTTCAAAAATTCTTTCACCGTTGGAAAGCTACACTATCCCTGATGAACATAGGCTATATTTTATCCCGGGATAAGATAAGATCCCACGGGAACGCGGGTGAAACCGCGCGGAAAAGCTAGTCAAGTATAATGTAGGAGCGAGGTATTAGACTCCTCACTGAAAAGTTAAGTTCTTCCGCGGTCTGTTGATGTTGGAATCTTGTACATATTTATGCAGATCGCATAGAAAACTTCGATAGTGCGATGTAGATTATTGGAGCGCCATCTATCCAGGAGTCGTGCGAACTATATCTATTTGTAGATAGATGTCGCTACAAGTACATTAGTATTTTGATTATCATTTTTTTAGCTAGTAGGGATCAGATTGGCTAGCTAATACCTGCATCGGACTTCCCGCAGTTACATATGAATGCAAGGTGACAAATAAAAAATAAGAAGGAGTGTACGTAAACAATAGTCTCCAATGAAGTCAAAGTCAAAGTCAAAACCATTTATTCAGTATAGGCCCTAGAAGGGCACTTATGAAGGTTGAATTACAGAAGTTACCAGTGTGTGAAGCGACGTGCACCAAGTTGACTTGCACGTACGTTATCCCGCGTCACTCGCGAGGAACAGGAACGCGATCGGCTTCCTTTTTTAAATTCGGCTTCCTTTACTGTGCTTCACTTCTGTCTACCTTTTTTATCTGGTCTGAGTATACAAGTAACAAAGTTTTACCCTTTTTTAAGCTAGATTGATAGCTAAAAGATAAATATAAAATGAACTAATCCGCAGTACAGAAGAGCGACATCTTTGCAGACAAGTTGAGTGGACTGAATGCCTATCCATCATCATTAATAGCTAGTGGTAACGACGGCACACTCCATCGCTGAGTGACATTTTTTTATAGATTTATTCTATTCATAGTCATTACTTGAGTAATTTATCAATACTAGACTTGATGGGGCGTATGAAAAATGACCACGAACTGATTGAGTTTAGCTACTAGGAGAGCACATGTCGTAGGAGGTTTCTCTAGATTTACATAATAGTATAGAATCTCGACGATATCTACATTTGTAGACTGTTAATCAAACTCAAGCTCATTATATTTTTTTAAATGTCGTGGGTTCGAATCCTACAATGAGCTTGAGCTTTCGGTGAAGGAAAACATCGTGAGGAAACCATAGCACGGTGGTAGGGTACTTTGTAGTACTCGACTGGCTGGCTACCACCCTCAAGTTGAAAATCTGTCGCCAAGCACCCTGTTGGTGTGTTCCGGCAATTGCACTTGAGAACCAGTTCGCCTTTAAGGCATTGTAATAAGGTGTACAACACATTAGCAATCCCCTGGTATTGCCAATGTCTATAGGCGACGGTTGCCACTTACCATCAGGTGACCCACCTGAAAAAAAAAGTTACTCGTACAAGTATTTTTATCGTAACTTTTTTCATATTTACCTAATGGTATTGACATATGATAATCTAGACTCTAACGCACGGTTAGGAAAGTTGCTTTTGCTGAGAAGATATAAATAATAAACTCAGCAAATAAGTACTCTTTTTTTTAAAGTTATCGACTTTTTTTTTATTCTCGATAGGCTTGTGTTTGACCACAATCTCACCACGGTAAGTGATGATGTGGCCGATGATGGTAAGCACACAAAGCCTAGATGGGAACTGGCTCTCAAGTGCAGCTGTCGGAACACACCGATAGGTGTTTGGCGACAGATTTTCAATTTGAGGGTGGTAGCCAGCCAGTCGGGTACATAAAAAGTACCATAATTACCACTTCATTCTGTGATCACCGAACACAAATCAGATCCAGGATAATCCACTGAAGGTTATTGTGTTTCCAATTATAGGTATTAATTACTATCAGCTTTGACTTATTAGTCATTACCTTATCTAATAACAGATTGACTGAAGCGTGTAGGGCTAGTAGATAAGCGTTTAAATATTAGTATTTAAATGTTGTTTAAATGTTAGCGTTTAATTGTATTTTTTTTTATTATTATTATTTTTATATATTTAGCTTGTTTTGTAAAACTAATTTTGGTCCAGCTAACAAGCGACGGCAGTGACTTGGCTTGCTCTTGTTCCATACGGGGTCACCCAGTGGATGCAAGCAATGGTAGCGTAGCGGTACATAGTATGGATAGAAATACAGAGGTACGACACGACGGTCGTCTAGACGGTAGGGCAATCGTGAGGTAGAAGAGGCGCTGGGGTGAACCACACTGGCCTCTACTAACCCCCACACACTGTCTAGACTGTGTCTGCTTTTATAACGAGATCAACTATATTTTTTTTTTTTTTTTTTTTTTCTTTATACTGTGATGCTTCGTTCTACTGTATCTCTTTATACTGTGATAGCGGTGATCCTCTCGCGCCCTCTGGTACAGCCTCTACTATCATTATGATGCCCTCGTTTGCCTCTCACATCATTCGTATAGGTTTGGGCTGCATAGTCAACGTGCCCTGTTTGTTGACTGAGGAGTGGGTTGCTTCTCCTCCATGGGACGTGCTTCTTTCTACGTTACCTACATGCCCGCCTTTAGGATGCGCATCTCCCGCAGCTTAATGCTAGGGGCACGCAGATTTGGTGGTGAGATGGATAGAGTGGATAATTATAATAAAACTTGAGAGGTGTCAAGGGACACCCGGATGGAACGAAGTTATATAAGTCGAGAGAGTATATATATATATTAAAAAAAAAACACATTCTTCAGATATTTTTTTCATTTCTATTTATATATATATATATATATATATATATATATATAATGAAAAAAATATCTGGCTTGCTTTCTGTAAGAGAGAGAGAGAGAGAGAGAGAGACAGACACACAGAGAAACATGCGCACGCCGCACAGCTTACAATAAAGTGACACTGACACTAAAAGTGTCGGACAATTTTTCGTAAGATTTTTTTCCGTCTAGCCCCCTTTCACAACGCGCGATAAGGAACTTCGTTCCAAAAATAATAACTAATATAAAATTTAGCTAAAATGCGGTATAAACGCTTACGTAATGGCTCCACCTTACCCCAGATATACGTAGTAGGCAGTTTCGACAGACCCCCAAACTTAACGTTATTGTTTTCGTTTACACAAATTACAGGTCGGAAGTATTCGGAAGTACTCGGAAGTCAGCCCATTAGCTAATTAGGTGCCTCAGTTAATTGTAGCTCAAATTATAATAAATTGGATTTGACTCACTTAATGCGAAAGCTTGGTTCAATCATTGTTTGTCAAAATTAGGTAAATATATTTGTTAGGAATTTAACATAATAGGTAGTGTGTTTTCACTGGCGCACCTCTGATATTATTAATATTATAAACAGTTAACAGTTGTAGCTGTAGGGCGTAATCTCTGGATGTACTGAACCGATTTTGAAAATTCTTTTACCAATAGAAAGGCACGTTATTTGTGAGAGCCATAAGCTATATTTTTATCCCGGGAAAAGATAAGATCCCACGGTGAAACCGCGGGGACAGCTAGTATTCAATAAAACTCATAATGAAAATTTTTGAAAGCGCATCGTCACTTCGTAAGTTCCCGCTGAAAATTCCTAACAATATATTCTAAACAAAACACAAGATTAGGCTGCAACCACACTGGCGCATGACGTGGCGTCAGCGTCCGACGGTGACGTTAGTGTCCTCCATGATTAATTAGGACGCTTATTAGACCGCGGGACGCACCGGCGCGGCTGGACTCGCGCTCGCGTCATGCGTCCTCTGTGATTTATTGTGACGCCTCATTATTGGTCGCGGTGGTCGGTACTGACCTTTAATTAATTTTCATACTCTTTATCGCGGTTATGGTGTATAAGGATATTAATTACTTGTTAATATTTTATTTTGAAGGTAAAATGTTTTATAATGTTTGATATTGCGGTTTGAAGCCTGGATTTATATTATTGTATATTATTACTAGTTTTCCGCCCCGCAGTTTCACCCACGTTCCCGAGGGACCTTATAATTTCTCGGGATAAAAAGTACCCTAAATATTATTCCAGTATATGATCTACCTGTGTGCCAAGTTTCATTAAAATCCATACAGTAGTTTTTGCGTGAAAGAGTAACAAACATCTACACATCTTCACACACATCCAAACATACTTTCGCATAGAGTTTAAAATATTTAATAAGTGCTTACATATTTTAATTACATAATCATCAAATTTTGTTGAGCTGTTTAGTATAAAAGCCAAGCTTATTGACAATCTTATTTTCGCATAACAACATACTCAATCATCTAGAATATGGGCTGTTTTATACTTTTAAATGATTCAATTTGGTCTAAATCGCTTGCTAGCAGCTCGCAGCTTAACTATGATCTCTTAGATGGCCCGAATGAAATGAAATTACCTTTAAAGGCCCACGATGGTAATCTTTGAAGCTATAATAGAGACTGAGTCGAGATTATTGAACGACGTATTTCGAGAATAAATAGTTTTTTTTACCACAAGTGACAATTAAGGCTGGGGTCACCTCATGGTAAGTGAATACCGTCGCCTACAGACGACCTACCGCTGAGCTATACAGACTGTTGTAAATAGTGCTTCTTTACGACTCAGACATAGTGAAAAAAATTCAATGAGTTTACCTACTAAGAGATTTAAAAGTTAAAAGTCTTTGTTTACTTGTAGAAAACCACGTTATTTGTAAGTGTCATAGGCTATCTCTGAAAAAGATAAGATTTCATGGGAACTTGGGTGAAACGGCGTGGGAAGGTCCCCAGTGGTTTAAAAATTCTATTCTAATATGACAAATGTAATTATTTTTTAAATGGTAAATAAATGAAAAAAATAAAAAAAAAAACAAAATCTAGTTAGTAATAAAAGCGAAAAGAAAATTTTGAAATTTATTTTTCATTGGTGTCGGATCAGATTGTACAAAATAAAGAATGCGCAATTATTGATGAATTAGTAGTAAACAATACACAATGGATGGAATACCCGTTATTATTTTGCACATACCTACCCACATAATCATGAACAAACACAACTGTACACGAATACGTCACACACCAATTGTTTTATTGCGGAAAAAATAAACGAAGCGTACTGTCACATACGACATACGACATACGACACGACATTCAAAATATTCAATATCATGGAAAAAAGCGTCACGCAGTCAAATGTTTCCTGCTTCTACCGACCTCACGTTCGTTCGGTGCAAAACAAACTCTATTAGTATTAGAAGTAGCGTGTTGTTTGCTTAACACACGTGATCTACATAAAGTGGGAATAAAACATGGTTATGTTTCGTTGAAAGCCTTCGACATAAACGACCAATGGCGCTCGGAGTGCGGATGTAGGAGCCGAGGACTAGGCGGGACGATCTCATATCCGAGTCATTACTTTGTTTTCGTCTAAAGCAAATATAGGCCAGAAATAACTTCTCTAAAAGTCCGAAAAAAAAGCAATGAAATCTGTGTAGGTACAGACGAAACGAATTGAGTTCCATTTATGTATAGGGACTTCTCAATTTAGAAAAGTTTCAGTCAAAACCATTCGTTGAGTTGACGGGCTAGATGGGCTTTTATGGGAGTTGAGGTACACCACCAGTTCGGAAATCAGTCTTCAACTTAGAAAAACAGGAAATAAACTCAGCAAAGGAAACATTTTTTGGACAATGCTTGCACTGCTTTATGATAAAAATATGAAATCCCTCGGCGCAATATTCAATATTCCACAGTCAAGAATATCTAAAATAAAACTTCATGTACTCTTAGTTATATTGTAGATAAATAAAGAGTCGCGGAACAAAGTCGAAAATATTAATATGACAGATGCAATATTCGTGTAATATTCACAAAAAGGAGCGACCTCTGTGGACGCAGCTCTGTGCGAGCAAACACGACCGTTCAAATAGTTCTCCGTATAGATAGAGCTACACTAGGGTTGGCACTCTATTCATTAAATCAAGGTCTTTATTTGGAAATGGTGGTAACAATAGCATTAAAAAATAGCAATAAGATGACGTTCAATAAGTGTTCCTTAAGTGTCCCAAAGTTGAATAAAACATTTTGATTTGATAATAAAATGTTGTCTATGAACCTTCAAGTATTTAAAAATTGAGTTTTCAAATTAAAATTTAAAACATCTTAGCTCTGTGGTAGGTAGTATCGCGACGAAGGTCGTGGGTTTGAATTCTACAATGAGCTTGAGCTTCCAGTGAAGGAAAACATCGTGACGAAACCACAGCATGGTGGTAGGGTACTTTGTAATGCTCGACTGGTTGTCTACCACCCTCAAGTTGAAAACTGTCGCCAAGCACCTGTTGATGTATTCCTGCAGTTGATGTGTTCCTGCGTTTAATGCATTGTAATAAGGTGTACTACAGGATACGGTTGCCACACGGTTACGGTTGTCGTATAAGAAGTCAGATTCAGGGGGTGGCAAGGTTTTTGTAAAGGGTGTGAGTATGTCTTCTTTGGAAATAAAAACAATGGTGTGACAACCCTAGCAGCAACTAGCGATGCGCAACAATACTCCAAACGATATTATGTCTTTGTGGGAAAATACGAAACTACGAATAGACGAGACGAGTGACTTGATAATATCATCCTCTGATAGTACACTACTTGTAGTTGAACTTGTAGTGGCTGCAGTCTGCAGTGCAGAGGTTATACTGGATTCGCTGCACATTTTAATACTTTGAACTTTATGTTCTTGATAGCAGAGTTTAATTTAGATTAAAACAGTGATAAACTGGAAAGAAGCAGAATTTTACTGTGACAGTTGCTCGGCTCGGCAAAGTTAGGAACTCTTTCAAGGGGCAATGTATACGTTTCTATAACAAAGTACCCATAGAAATTCAAAAACTATCACTATACATATAATTATGTAGATTTAAAAAGGGAATAAAACAGAAATGATGTAAGATAGGGTACTATAGAGTGTTTGATTAATAGATGACAAGAACGCATTGTATTGTATTGTAGGGCGTGATTCAATAACAAAATATTTATATTTCCAAGATTTAATAGTCGAACCAAACATCTGACGGGCCGGTTGGCGTGGTTGGTTAACACACTACCTATCACGCCGCAGGTCGTGGGTTCGATTCCCATCCAGGACAGACATTTGTGTGCATGAACATGTCTGTTTGTCCTGAGTCTGGGTGTAATTATCTATTTAAATATATATTTACAAAAAAAAAGTATATGTAGTATATCAGTCATCTAGTTTCCATATTACAAGCTCTGCTTAGTTTGGGATCAGATAGCCATGTGTGAACAAATGTCGAGGATATTTATCTGGTGTGTCCCAATACCACTTCACTGCAAATTGAATTCTTTGACCAACAAATCAAATAGTAATTTTGCTCAGCAAAGGATAGAAGGAGCCACTAAAGATAGTTTTACGCTTCAAGTACGGAACGGACACAGTGAACAAATAGTTACAGATGTTAAAGGGTGTCGCACACGAGACGTCCGGCGGGACGGTAGCGGGGCAGTGGCGGGACGGCAGCGGGGCAGTAGCGGGGCAGTGGCGGGACGGTAGCGGGGACGGCGCAATGGTGCTACATGAATAATTCACGGGCGACAAACCGTCGCGACAAGAGTTTTCTACTTCACTTACACCTGCTGCCGCGGGGTGCGTTCCACTTTGGGTTTTTGATTAGCTCTTCTATTTTCAAAAAGTTTGTAATACAGATCTTTTTCTATGCTTCTGAAAGATATTAGTATTTTTTCATAATAAATCAGCTGTTTGCATGACTATCACTAAACTTAATAAAGGTTGCTAAATTAATGCTTACCATATTTTCTACTTTCCTTTCGTGTAACCATCATCACAATTTGACGTTTATTTTTGGATTTTGATAATGTATAACATAACACCTTAGCCACTAACTTATCAAATACTAGCTGTTACCCGCGGTTTCACCCGCGTTCCCGTGGAACCTTATCTTTTCCGGGATAAAAATATAGCCGGGATAAAAATAATTTTCAAAATCGGTTCAGTAGATCCTTAAATTACTCCGTAAAACATTTACCTCTTTATAATATTGGTATATATTGATATATGTTTAATCTTAATTTTGTAAGAGAACATTAAGATGAATTAAGGAAGGAACATAAAGGAAAGTTTCGCTCGTAAGTATTAATAAGTATAATTACAAACTTCCAAATGGTGTTTGTGTGATTTAAACACTCACAAAGACGCATTGATTTACTCTCAGAGGGGTGCTTATTCGAATTATACAAATCTTCATTAATTAAAGTAGGTAGAGCGAAGTCAAGTCACAATTGATATGTTTAATAATAGATTTAAAATTTGTTATAACAAATAAAGAGTGAAAACAGGAGCGCACCTTTTAAAGCGAATGGATTAACCGGCGGAACAACGGTGAGCGGGGTGAGAGGGGGGAGCGTGGGGGGGGGATCTCTAACTTTACATCAGATAAAACGCTATGACAATGAAATATGATAAAAATTTATACTCGACCCGAATGGCAGCGCCCGTGAGAAATGATCGCTGGAATCCATCGTAAGGATCCATCGATGTAAGAATAGCTAGATTAACTATTTATTGTTTTTTTGTTATGTGACAACCAGACTGGCTGTTGTATACCAAATCACAATGCATCTGGCTTCAAAGCAAAGGCAACTGGCTGTCAAGTGTAATAGGGTAGTGTCCTAAAATTCTATTTAGTCCGTCAGTTAGATTACCAAAAAATATTGGACACGTATTTTTTACTTTGTTCCGTAAACGAAAAATGACGATGATACAGTGCGTTGAAATTTCGCGTGACGTCACGCCGTGGTACAAATATTACCGTCGTGACGTCACAAGCCCCCACTATACTTTGATGCGCTATAACTTTGTATATTTTTATTGATTTGATAAAGCAAAAAATACGTGTCCAATATTTTTTGATAATCTCACCGACGGACTACATTTATTAACGCACCATTAGTTGCTTGGCGACAGATTTCTAACTTGTGTGTGATAGCCAGCCAGTTGAGTTTTACAAAAAACCCTACCACCGTGCTGTGGTTTCCTCACGATGTTTTCCTTCACCGCAACCTCAAGTTTTTAGAACCCACGATCTTCGCCTGTGTATGCAGTATCTGACGTCACAACCTAAGCTATCATCGCCTTAGAATTACCTGGTGTAATTTTACATGTGATTACCTACAGTTATGAATGGCCGTGCATCTAGACTATTTGATATCGATGCCGAGAGTCGTTACATTCAATGTTATGTCACCGAAGGTGTGTCCAACTGTTTGTTATAAAATTTCATTGCAGTCATTTGCGAACGAATACCAACTATGTTGCTATCAGAAAACATTCAGTTTCAGCAAATATTACAGTATCACAGTCTGAAAGACTTCGATCTTGATTTTCAGTTTTATGTAAATGTACTGTTTTATTAAAATATTCTGGTAGTAAAATAACCTTTCTTTCATTGTAACTATAATTATATTTTGCTTAAAAATAATTCACGGTTAACTAATTTGATAAATAAACCTGTGTGAACGGGGCATAACATCAGCATTATGACAGTTTTTCAATCTGCCGGCTTCCTTGTTTCCTGAGAAATATAACCTGGATTGATTCAAGGTCAGGGTGAACAGGTATCTTCTAAGTTTGCGTACTTCATCTTCGGCCACATCGTCGCTTACCATCAGGCGAGTTGGTAGTAAAACGTAAACTTATGTGTGTTAAAAAAAAAGTTAATATCATGTTTATTATAAAATTTAATAACTGATATTTAATTAAATAGTGCCAAATTATGTAACACAGAAATGTAATATTATGAGATTAAAAATTAAAAACAATTGTATATGAATTTTATCCGTCTTTTGCTGTTATTTGAAAATGGCAAAGACCATTTCGAGATGTTGAAAATACCTTTGAGGAATTTAGATTAAACCTGACATAATTTGTGCCTTTGAGCGACGTCAGTCTTACTACCGTTGGACGATCTTCGTTCAGTTGGACGGACGGACAAGACAATATTTTTGACTTTGGCACCCACGAGAGAAGCAGCTTGGCAGAAAAGAAGCCTTTGTCCTTTTTACAGATTCAAACTATCCCCATACTTATTCCATCAAATCAATTCAAATCAAAAATCTCTTTAATAAGTAAACTCATTATCCTTAGTATTTTTAATCGTTACATGTTTGATATATGACAAGGTTGCTTTTGCTGAGAAAAGCCGGCAATAAACTCAGCAATTACTCTTTTTAAAAAAGCTTATTAGACAACATCAAAATCTGTTCAACAGTTTATCCAAGCAGACATACAGACAGAGTTCCATTACAAACAAAAGAGCAGCGCTAGTATAAAAATAAAAATAAAACTATACAAAAGCAAAATAATACTTACAGATTAATCATGAAATCTCAGAGAGTATAAATGTTACAATCTTGAATAGTAGGTAGATTTCTGATAGGGATTATTATCTGCTTAGAAAGGATTTTTGAAAACTCAACCCCTAAAGGATTCCTTTGGACAATTCGTTTATTTAACAACAAGAAATATCATCGAAATAAACCAACAAAATTAATATGATTTATATATTAACAAACCACTCTAGCACAAATCTCATTGGCGAGCCTTTCAACCGAATATCTAGCTGGTTTCCAAATAACACAATTCCCAATTGAACGAGGTCTCTGTGTCTCTGGGTAATACCAACATACTCAAATGTTACTATTTCATTGTAAAGGAATTTAATGGAAAACTGACTTTATTGCTTTAGCACTAGAATGTTATTTAAGGTTTGTTGAAATAAGCAATTAGTGGTTGGATATTTAATTGTATGTAGTACAAATCTCGAGTTTCGCTTTTTTTACATATTATACTTAAAGACTTATAACGAAACGAAAGGAAAATAAATGGAAACTTCAAATACAGTATTTCGATTGAAAATTGTTTCATAAAGTTTATGGCCAGTTCAAATTTTACAACAAGTTTCCTAGAATATTTTACTTTCAATGATTCATCTTATTTCGCTGCGGTGAAATATGCTCGTACCTGGATGACCGGAGTGCTTTGCTCTTTTTTTTTTTTGGTAAAATTTTAATAGTTTTTCTCACAAAAGAAGGAATTTGAAAAAAAAGGAACAAAAATATTTATCTGGTCTCGAACCGAGGTACTTTGGTTTGGGTGTCGCTCGATTTCGCCCTGAACTATTATAACTTGTAAGATGGTAGCGAAATTTAGCTTGGTATTCTAATGATATTGTAGCAGTTTTTCATTGCCTGAAAAAACGGATAAAACGACGTTTTCTAAAAATTTTACCTTAAACGGATGTTCTTATAGATTATTTTGTCGAGAACAAAGATTAAGCAAAGCCGCGTGCGAAAAGCTTACGTAAGATTGGATAAAGAAAATAATTGTATAACACAGGAATGTTTCGAATATTTCACCGAAACAGAAATGAGATCGAAAATTAATCAAATACCTAATTTGTAAAAGTTCTTTAATTTTAGATTTGTTGCAAAGTTAGCAGAGAGCTTGTCATGATTCAAGTAAATTGCTTTACGTTCCGTCATAATAATATTTATCCTTGCCGAGTTTCTCGCTGGATCTTTTCGAAATTCATAATCAGAAACGGTCAACAATAAACTCTTCAGCTTAACATATCGGGGACTACTACAATTGTCAAAAAAAAACGGTAAATAGGGATGATGCCCATATTCAAGAAAAAATACCTAACACTAGTGCATAAAACACCTAAAAATACTCAAAAATAGCCAACACGTTGTATAATTTCCCTTTTGTATGATTTTCAATTACCAATGCGACTATATAAGTCGCAAGTCCGCCCCCACATGGAGTACTGCTGTCACCTCTGGGCCGGAGCACCTAAGTACCAACTTGAACCTTTTGACTCGGTTCAGAAACGGGCTGTGAGAATTGTCAGCGATCCTGAGCTCACAAGCGGTATCGAGCCTTTCTGGTTGAATTTAACGCCAACAAAACACAAGCGTGTCTATTTAGCGCCAAACGGAGTCCTTTCGAACTGACTACGACTTTCCGAGGTGCACCTGTACCGATTGGTGATCACCTTGATCTCCTTGGGATAGAGCTGACGCCTGACCTCAATTTCGGTCGTTCTATTGAGTCTAAAGCAAAAACTGCCGCAAAAAAACTGGGAATCCTGTGTAGGGTGAGGCGGTACTTCACACCGGGACAGCTTCTCAGTATATATAAAGCACAAGTCCGTTCATGTATGGAGTACTGCAGCCACCTTTGGGACGGATCTGCTAAATACCAGCTGGCAGCTTTGGACGCCAAGCAATGCGAATGATTGGTGACGCATCGCTAGTTGAGGGCGGGCTTTTTTTTTTTTTTTTATTGTTCAATAGGTTTGCTTTTGACCACATCTCACTTGATCTTAGGTGATGATGTGGCTTCAAAGCTTGGAACACCGACGCAACTGGTGTTGCAAGCGTCCATAGGCTACGGTAACCACTTACCATCAGGTGGGCCGTAAGCTTGTTTGCCACCTAGTGGTATAAAAAAATAAAAATAAAAATTTAACGACGTAAGAGTAGGTCTATTGGTGGTCTATATTTATGACGTCACAAGTAGGATGTATTTCATACAAAACTGATACTATTTTCATTCAAAATAACACATTTTGCAAGAAAACGGCCATCAGTATGATTACTATAAAAACGATCGCCGACTTGAGTCTTATTTAAAGGAACATACCTATTATTAATTTATTTAAGTACCTTCCTAAGGCCTGAATAAATGTCCTGAATAGAATAGAAGCCTGAGGAACTTTGTTTACTAGAGCAGTTCTTACCAATGACGAACTAAAAGTCTCACGTACTTTGACAGAGCATTTTTGACTGGAATTTTACCGTAAGCTACCGGAATATCACCGGTGCTTGGCAAGGCGAGGCAAGGCGAGTACTGCAAAGTACCTTACCACCGTGCTGTGGTTTATTTCATAGAAAGATCAAGTCTGTAGAGGTGGTAGGGTACTTTGTAGTACCCGACTGGCTGGCTACCACCCTCAAGTTGAAAATCTGTCGCTTAGCACCTATCGGTGTGTTCCGACAGCTGCACTTGAGAGCCAGTTCCCATCTAGGCTTTGTGTGCTTACCACCTTCGGCCACATCATCACTTACCATAGTGAGATTGTAGTCAAACACAAGCCTATCCAGAATAATAAAAAAAAAACTCCCATTTCGATGGAGTTTATCACACCGCTCGTCCATAAATAACTTTTAATTTCATCAACACTAATATCTGTCGGGAACAGAAATAAAACTGTAGGGAGGTAACAGTAAATTTTAAATGTCGAAATGAAACCGCTGCGTGAACTTCTAAAGAGAACAGAGTAGTTTCCTGTGGAACACGAGGGGGGACGCAATAAAGCGCCTCTGAGCCGTGAGCCGTGAGCCGTGAGCCGTGTGTCCCACGCAGACCAACAAGAAACTGGAACAAGGAGACAACTTCGCACTGAGCACTGCCACGAAATAAAAAGTACACAGAAGATACGCTCTTCGGCTTGTACTTTGAACGCAATTTCAAGGTACCTTATGGATAACATGGTCTGATTTTGGTCGGCAGTTATATCAACTTTTAAAATGTAAATAGTGGTTATAGTGACATAACTACGAAAATTATTGCAATTTTTCTTGTACATATATTAAGTATACAATATATTTTGTTCTATCATCAATAGTTCCCGCAGTGCATGCGATGGGCGACATTTAATGGCAATCATTTTACACCTTGGGTTACATTATTGAAGTTTTAGTAGGGATCTCAATTTTTTTCTATTAATAAATATAGCCTATGTTACTCAGGGACAGTGTAACATTCTCATGGTGAAACAATTTTTGATATAAGCCCAGAAGTTTTTTGAGTTTATTCGTTACAAACATACAAAAATTTCCACTTTACCTATGAACTGATGTGTCTGATGTCACCGTGAACTGAAATGTTAGCATAAAAAATGCTCGTTTAATTGTGCTCAAATTTAGAGCATTTCAAACGAAAAGTCCTTCTGTACCTATCTACTGTGCGGTAATACAGAAGAACTCTCATATTCCCGTAAGGACAGCTTGTATCGGGTTCGATATCTCAAACTATTAAGTTTCAACTTCTTTTGAGAAAATGCTATGATGACAGTATATAGATTTTAAACTCATCCTTCTTTGAAAGTTACTGGGATTTTGTTTACTACGTAAATCTACTAAATCCGATCCTAAGGTGCATACAAAATATTCGTGGGAGATGTAAAACATTGGAATTTGCTAAATTCCTGGTCGTTTTAGAACTGCTAAAAGTGATTATTTGAACAACACCAGCTTATGCTTATTTTCATGCAGAAAATTTGTCGGCACCATTGCATTTCGGCAGTTGAACTTGTGTCCCTTCAAATCATTGCTAATGCTTCACCACTCATGCCACAGGTCGTGGGTTTGATTCCCATGCAGATCATATATTTGTCCTGAGTCTGGCCGTCATTGTCTATGTATGTATTTAAAAGGTGTATCCTCCTACTTTTTGTTTGTTTGGAGGTGAATATGTTTGTTGCTCTTTCGTGCATAAATGACTAAACAGATTTTGATGAAACTTGACACAGGTCGATCCTATCCTGGAATAAAACAAAGGATACCTTTTATTCCGGGGAAAGATAAGATTCCTCAGAATGTGGGTGAGACGCTGGATATCGCTTTTGTATTATATGTTTACTGGTTTCCATAGTACAAACTCTGCTTAGTTTGGAATCTGATGGCCGTGTGAAGAATATCCGAAGATAATTATTATTAATAATCATTGGAAACTTTCAAAGACTTTTAACTTACTTTAAATCTCTTTGGAAACGGTAGTCGCTTACTATCAGTTGAGCTGCTTGCTAGATTGTAACATAAAAATGTAGTCGAAGATCTCCTTTAATCTCAAAACAATGATGGCTACTCATATAATGGTAATCAAAATTAAAGTATCCAAAAGATTTCAACCGAAAATTCATCAACGAAAAAACAGACAGCATAGCATGTAATAAATATATTTACCAACCCGTTCTTAAAGTAAAAAATATCAAAAAGACATTGATTAACGACTTAGTAAACGTCTCAGAATTTAATGTTGCCACAGTTCAGTTGTAGCTAGACTAAGAACACTAACTATTTAGTGATAGTAGAGCATCCTCGGAGGAGCTCGGAGCACGAAGCCACCCGAGCTCGCTAACGAGTCCCGATCGTCAGCAATCCTATTTCACATCGGCCATTACTTTTTCTGTCTCTATAAATCTTTTACGTTTCCTCGTGAATGTGGGAAGACACGGTAGAATGGGACACATTGTGGACTTATTCTTTAAAAGGCCAGGCTTTCGATGCTCTTTTTTATTTATTACTAGTTGTACCCCGTGATTTCATTCGCATTCCGGAGTGATTATAGTAAAATACAGCCTATGTTACTTTACATTGGTGAAAGAATTTTAAACTGGGTGTCCGGTAAGTACTAAAACAAACTTAAGGGGGGGACAGGTGGGTGGATCGCCTATCAAATATACGAAAAAATTACCTCAGTAAAATTTTAAGTGTAGTAAGTAATTTTTAGTTTTCTTTTTAAAGTTCGGTGAAGGGAAACATCGTGAGGAAACCACAGCACGGTGGTAGGGTACTTTGTAGTACTCGACTGGCTGGCTACCACCCTCAAGTTGAAAATCTGTCGCCAAGCAACTGTTGGTGTGTTCCGGCAATTGCACTTGAGAGCCAGATCGCCTTTAAGGCATTGTAATAAGGTGTACATTACATTAGCAATCCCCTGGTATTGCCAATGTCTATAGGCGACGGTTGTCACTTACCATCAGGTGACCCGCCTGCCTCATTGTCACTTGTGACATAAAAAAAAAAAGTGAAGTTGTAACCATGTAATAGTTGTACCTAGTTGTAAAATAAAACAAATGAACAGGGAACAGACGTGGGAGGGAGAGGGAGCCATTCGAGACTGTTCTGACGATTCCAAGTTAGCCGACTAATGACGAAAGTTACACGGATACAATTTCGAATATAAATTATGTAATTTTCGAGACATGTTGTATTTAGTTAAGAAGAAAACCTAAATAATTTGTCGTTACTCTAAAATAAAATAAACATGGCGGCTTAGACGAATACTAAGATCGCAATTTATTCCATTACTAGCTGTTCCCCGCGGTTTCGCCCGCGTTCCCGTGGAATCATATATTTTTAAAATATAGCCTATGTTACTCAAGGATGTATCATTCGTTTTTGAGTTTTATCGTAACAAACATTCAAATATACAAATCATTCCTCTTTATAATTTAGTGTATCTACTTAGAAGAATATTATAAAGCCATTTTGTTTTTTTGTTTGTTTGTTAATCTTTGTAACTAAACCGATAACTGAACCGATTCTTACACAGGCTATATTTTATTTGAATTACCTCGGGATTGCAGGTGAAACCGCGGGCAGAAGCTAGTCTTCAGCATCATTGTTTAACTGATATTACAAAACAACTGCTTTTAAGATAAAAGATAAATAATAAAGTTTACTATCGTATTTAGTTATCTTTAAATGTAAGCATGGAGCTACTTTTGATAAGAATCATTAATTTAAGCTGGTGTATAACTTTTTTACGATAACAATCTGTCAAACAGACAGGCACTTTGAGGCATTAGATATATATATTTTTTTGTTTATTCTGTATAAGCTTGTGTTTGACCACAATCTCACCATGGTATGTGATGATGTGGCCGATGGTGGTAAGCACACAAAGCCTAGATGGGAACTGGCTCCCATCTGCAGCTGTCGGAACACACCGATAGGTGCTTGGCGACAGATTTTCAACTTGAGGGTGGTATGGCGCCAGTCGGGTACTACAAAGTACCCTACCACCGTGCTATGGTTTCCTCACGATGTTTCTCTCACTTATAGCTAACTGTATATATATGAAGAGTGTGTAAATAAAAAACAAAATGCTGTTGGGTATGCTGAAGGACGCGCGTCCCACTTAAACAATAAGATAATAATTGAATTAAGTATATAAGCGACTTCAGTTATGTTCTAAATAATGAAAATATTGATGACAATAATTCTGTTGTTATTCAACTAATTTAATCTGATTTATTTAGTTTAGCTTAGTTTTAGTTTAATGTTTTAAACAATACGCACCACTATTATCTAACCAAGATATCCATTAAGTACATAGGAGGTTAAAATTGTTACGCGCGCCCATGTGTCAAATACATGTCACAAATATATGAAATTCTATAGGAAATGTCAATTTATTTAATTAAAATTATATATATTAGTAGTCAATAGAATAATGATTGAACTATTAAAATAACCAAACTAACCAATAGAATTAATATAAAATAATAATAAATGTAAAACTACTAAAATACTATCATAAATATAGCTAACTCATATTGATGGATAAATTGCGACACCCTATCAGGGTTGATGTACCTACCTCTTAACTATTTATATATTTTATATTTTAAGGCGATGATAGCTCAGTGGTAAGTGACGTCGAATACCGCGACGAAGGTCGTGGGTTCGAATCCTACAATGAGCTTGAGCTTTCGGTGAAGGAAAACATCGTGAGGAAACCATAGGCACGGTGGTAGGGTACTTTGTACCCGACTGGCTGGCTACCACCCTCAAGTTGAAAACCTGTCGCCAAGCACCTATCGGTGTGTTCCGACAGCTGCACTTGAGAGCCAGTTCCCATCTAAGCTTTGTGTGCTTACCATCTTCTCCCACATCATCACTTACCATGGTGAGATTGTGGTCAAACACAAGCTTATCCAGAAAAAAAAAAAATTGTGTTTGTGTACAGTCATGCAATTAATAAATTGAATTGAATTGAATTGAAATTGAGCAATTACCCAAAAAATATTTTTCAATCCAACATGAACGGAAGATCAAATTCCAAGCAAAGAGAAAATCTTCGGAAACATTGTATAAGCGAATAACCCGTAATCTGGAAATGGCTCCACATAATACCGTTCGCGTTGCCCTCCGTAGGGCTAATATTCGGTAATACCCAAGTCGAATATGATATCGATGCTAATGCCGAACTGATGTCGAATACCGTTACCCGATATCTGAAATCTTATACAGTTTTATAGAACGTTTGGAGTTATAAAAGTTCGACAGAAGTTGGATGCTGGATATGTCTAAGAAAATATGGCAGTCTATTGAGGGATTTCAATACAGATCATGCGCCTAGAGAATCTAAAAAGTCAACACGTTGTCAATTACTCGGTTTTGCTAATATTTGTTTATGCCGGCTTACAAAAATTAACGTCAAAAGGCCCTAGAAAGGCACTTGTGAACGTTGCTACAGTAATTTACTTCAAAAAAAATATACATACATACGATTATTTTTAAGAACCGTGCCTAATTCCCCCGATTCCGATTCCCCCCATTTCTCTTTGCCCCCGATTCTGTTTAGAAAAGATACAATGCTATTTTTAATTAAATGTACTGATAAACACAAAAACGCTTTTACTACAATATGATTGGATGTCCAGCGACAATTTGACATCAGATGACTGAATTCCTTATCGCCAAATCAATTACAATAAAAAGAACGAGAAAGAGGCATATTCTTAAACAAACTAGTTAACCCTGCGGTTTCACCCGCCTTCCTGAAGGATCTTATCTTTTCTCGATATAAAAAGTATTCTATGTTTTATTCCAGGATATGATCTACCAGTGTGCCAAGTTTCATCAAAATCTATTCAAAATTTTTTTCGTGATTGACGAACAAACATTAAATCATCTTTTATCACCCAAACATAAAATAACACTTTTATAATATAAGTAATATCATATTATCGTGATGCGTGATGTGATAAATGAAATGCGTGATACTAACGTCAGATAACACACAAGGTTTTGTGTATCAAGACTTCAAGATATGTTTCTCTATAATAATCATAATACCTAGACAAACGTGGAAAAGCCGCGAAGGCGTCTAAAAACACAAATTGTTGAGGTGAATTAATATTTTTGAATAATAAAAATGATTTATTTTCATAAAATTTATGTAACTTATATGAAAAGTCTGATTTCAGAGCCAGGCCTAAACAAAAAATGCGCGAAGAAACTATTAAAAAAATAATTGAAGAAACACGCATTATAATTTAATATTCTCCCATACAAACCAACACATTGGTTTACAGGAGCCAAGAACCAATCACATTGTTTAAGTATGTTTTTGTTATTAAATAAATAAATAAAAGATAATAATTTGAACTCCATTTTTACTCTAGCTTTTACCCCCGCTTCACCCGCGTTTTGAAAGATTTTAAATTGTTAATTAAAAACTGTTCTTTTTTTAAATCGGATCATTGGTTTCAGAGATTACCTCCTCGATCCAAACGTAGAAACTATACGTGTTTATAATATTAGTGAATATTTTTAAGAATTTCAAAGCTAACACAAAAATAAAATACCTAACAAGAAAATATAGAAACATATCCTAAGAGACCAATAAAAGTGAAACATGCAAGATTGCGTCTTTTCTAGTATAAATATACTTTTTAAAATGTTCTCTTTACTCGGTGATCCAACTGACTTAGTGGATTAAACTTACATCTCAACGATAGAGACGTGGATTCGAAACAGTTGGTTGTAGCTCGGAGCAATCTCTCTTTCATATGCATAAAATGGCGAACAAAACATATCAAGGCGATTATAGCTTAGTGGTAGTAACGTCGGATACCATGGCGAAGGTCGTGGGTTTGAATCTTGAGCTTTCGGTGAAGGAAAATACCGTGAGGAAACCATATCACGGTGGTAGGGTACTTTGAAGTACCCAACTGGCTGGCTACCACCCTCAAGTTGAAGATCTGTCGCCCAGCACCTATCAGTTTGTTCCAACAGCTGCACTTGAGAGGCAGTTCCCATCTAGGCTTTGTGTGCTTACCACCTTAGGCCACATCATCACTTACCATGGTGAGATAATGTAGAAATAAGGCGATAATAGTGGTGGTAGTGACGTCCGGTACCGGACGGCGAAGGTCGTGGGTTCGAATCAAACAAAGCTTGACCTTTCGGCGAAGGAAAACATCGTGAGGTGTCACTACCATCAGGTGACCCGCCTGCCTGGTTGTCACTTTAGGTATATAATAAAGATACAGAGTAAGAAAATATTCAGTATTATAACATAAAAGATGGATAAAAAAAGAAAGCCGCTATATACTTTATGTTGAAACCACAAAACAGTAACGACGCTCTAAAGATGCGGGAATCTAGTGTTGAATGGATCTTAAAAAGAACATGAATACTAAACAGAAATATTCTAATATCTAACACTAGTGTTGTGCGTGACATATCGAGGGATGTGAGTCGACTCACATATATCACATACAGAAGCGGTACAATCCAATATTGAGTGCAATCATTGGAGTACGATTTCTTTATAATAAAACAAAAGAAAAACGGAATATTTATTAAATTGTGTGTTCTTTATTAATTTTAATATTTTATTTTACATAAAATTGGTTCACGCATCATTTAGACGGGCCGGTTGGCGTGGTTGGTTAATACATTACCTATCACGCCGCAGGTCGTGGGTTCGATTCCCATCCAGGACATACATTTGTGTGCATGAACGTGTCTGTTTGTCCTGAGTCTGGGTGTAATTGTATGTATTTACAAAAAAAATTGTATATGTATTATGTAGTATAAAAGTCATCTGGTTTCCATATTACAAGCTCTGCTTAGTTTGGGATCAGATAGCCGTGTGTGAACAAATGTCCGAGGATATTTATTTATTTGCATTTTTAATGCTTCAGTTCCAAAAAATCTATCGTGTGTTACTCATATTCAACTCTGAGTCACTTGGGGCACATCCCTACCCGTCGACCACAAATATTTGCTCTGACGTTCATCCCAGCCATATTGATGACTCAACCATTTCAATTTTATTGCGGTCTATAATATTTCATACAAACTGAATGTCCTGCATTGCAGTTCCGATACGGTTTTAGTTGCGAAAATAACTCCTTTGTCTCAATATGGATAATGCTTGCATTACATTTGAGTACTGCAGTACTTACTGCTTAGTATTCTACTAATAGTATAAGGTGAAAGCTTGTGTTTTTGTTATTCAATCACGCAGAAACTATCGAACGAATTTTGATAAATCTTTGTGAAAAAAAAAAGATAGATCGATTAGTTTCTCGCCGGTTCTTATCAGTTGTTGTGTCACCGAACCGATACTAATTTTTTTTTATGTCACAAGTGACAACGAGGCAGGCGGGTCACCTGATGGTAAGTGACAACCGTCGCCTATAGACATTGGCAATACCAGGGGATTGCTAATGTGTTGTACACCTTATTACAATGCCTCAAAGGCTGAAAAACCTTGAACTTCTGTACAAATACTTTTATTTAACTTAAACTACCAACTTTAAATCTCTTTGCTTCTGTATCTGTAAATATGTTCACTGAGGTATAAAATGTAAATACCTAAAACATTGGAAACGTTTTATTCGTAACCCAATTAGCCCGCCCGCCGACCGCCGACCGCCGACCGCCGACCGCCGACCGCCGACCGCCGACCGCCGACCGCCGACCGCCGACCGCCGACCGCCGACCGCCGATAGAACTTGATAACCCATTGAAACATCCATTAAAAATACCAACCTATACACACAAAAACAAAATACACAATTTAATCCAAATAGAACTCTGTTCGGTCAAGAGCCAATCTCTGTGTCGGTCACTCTTTTGCATTGAAAACTATTTTGTTTTGATGTCGGACTAACTGTCACCCGCTATTTCACCTGCGTTCTCGAAGGTTCTTTTTTTCCCGGTATAAAAAGTATCCTATGTTTTACTCCAGGATATAATCTACCTGTGTGCCAAGTTTCATTAAAATCCGTGGAGTAGTTTTTCCATAAAAGAGTAACTAATATCTTCATTTTCTAACAAACTTTTACGTTTATAATACAGTAAGTGGCAAGCTGTCAGGCACGGTCACCTGATGGTAAGTGACTACCGTCGCCAATAGACCATTGCAATATAGAAGATTACAATGTGTTGCCGAACTTGTCTAGAAGGCTGCCAGATCACACCGATATGCGCTTGATGATTTTTTACTTGAGGGTGGTAGCTATCCAGCTATGGTTTCCTCTCGACGTTTATTTTCACCGATAGCTCAAGTTCATTATAGCATTCAGACCCACTACCTTAAATATTTCCATGAAGAATAATAATAACGTAAACAAAAAAAACCCGACAGCAAAAAAAAGATCTTTAAATAAAAAAAATGGTAACAAGATGACCTAATTTCTGTGTTCAACACCACATCCCGTAAGTACACCCTAAGCCGAGACCCGTTCCCATTGGTTAGTTGTCCCTAAACTTGTTCTGCAGAGAATACCATTCGTAGTCCATGAATACTGTCGGTCCATATGTATATTTGCGATAAACTCTAAAACTACTAAACGGATTTTCATATCCCACTAATATTATAAATGTGAAAGTTTGGATGGATGGATGTTTTACTCAATCACGCCAGAACGGCTGAACGGATCTGGATGAAATTTGGCACAGATATTGATTATAGTCTGGAATAGCACATAGGCTTTTATCCCCGGAAAAGATAAGATACCTCGGAAACGCGGGTGAAACCGCGGGAGACAGCTAGTTTGGTATATAATTAATTAAGGTTTTGTGCCGACTGGGAGCTTTACTGACATGCGACGTGCGCCGCGTATACGACACACTTGTGCTCCCCGAGCGAAGTCGGGCGATAGCTAGTTTAACTATTGAACCTATTCCCCTCTTCGCAGTCGGGTAAAAACAAGTCACAACACGTTCATGCTAATAAGGGCTCCGTAGAAAACTTTTAAGATTACAGTAGAAGTTACACGAGTCTCAGTTTCTGATACTATCTAGTTGTTTGTCACTAGAGGGTACCTACTAACTTTTAATAAGTGAAATGTACAACTTCTGTACACTTTAATACGATGGGTAGCCAATTTAATGTTGTACACAACAGTAGTTACAAAGCAATTTTGTACTGTACAGTAATGGTTGATAAAGTTCGGTTTTACTCGTCAATGGAATTATATGTGCCTGACGGAGATTTTTGAAATAAGGTTTACTGTGACACTTTGCTAGTTTCTTTTTACATTACTAGTACACGGCTCGCTTGATGGTAAGCGACTACAGTAGCCGAACATGTTAAAATCTGTTACTGTTTAATATAATAAATGAACAAATTTAAATTATGGTAACAAATAGGTAATGTAATTAACAGATGAGCCTTGATCAACAAAGTTATTTAATCAGAATTCACTTATATAATAATTGAACTGTCGTACTGTAGTACGTCAGAATAGATAAATGAAAACATGAGGATTTTCACCTTGTAGAATGACGTGATAAAGTTTCAGACATACTCCTTGATAAAACCAAAAGAGGAAGTTATTGTTCAGATATAAGATCACGTAGGTGCTTGGTGACAGATTTTCTGTGCCATCTCACATCGCACATTTACTCATACACCAGTGCGAGTGAGACACAATGACTAGCGCTAGACCACCCATCGTTGAGATCCTTGAGGAAGTCTTTTTCCGGCAGTGGACGGCTGACATGATGATGCTGATTGTCTACCATCGTGCCATGGATTCCATCACAGTAGGATTCAAACTCACGACTTTTGCCACTATCACTGAGTTAGTATTCTGTTTAACTGTAGGTCACAATCGTATATACAAAATCCTATTACTATTAGGGTAAAGTTATAAGGGTTTAGTAATTACTTTGTCAGACTGACCCCTAAATAATTGGGGTTTAGAGGTTCATTCGACACGATCGCTATGGTGTTAAATGCAATTGTAATTGGTATAATGACTCAGGAGCTGTATTTATAATGTGACTCCAAACTTTAATTAAATAAATAAATAAATAAATAAATAAGCCTTTTATTATTTCCCATTTTCATGCAATATTACAATAATATTGATTTACATGCAACAATAAAAATTAAAAATAATATTTATATAAAATTATGATGATCAATGTTTTGTTTTTATTTCACAATTAATTTTAACTTATTATTCATTAATTAATCAGAAGTTGCACAATTTTAATTTTATACTGTAATTAATATAACTCCAATATTTTAATTTTTCGGTTTTAAATTTTTTTTTTAATGAGAACCCCTCTGTAGGGTAAAGGCCTCCTCCATTTTTGCCATTTTTATGCCTCTTCTTTGAGTTTTCGCGGAATTCCCGGACTTGCCAGCGTTCTTACGTTATAATATGTGCCAGTATAGGGGTTGTATTCTTTATTTTTCAGTTTTCTTACAATTTATGTAGCTTTCCTGTTTTCTTGGAGGGTTGTAGTCAAGAGAAAAATCGATTTCATTTTTCTCCCCCGCGGTGACCAGCCGTATTGGGTTTTGAGATGGTAGAGGGGTCACCGTTGGTTGCTAGGTACTGGATGTAGGAGTTATATTTTTTGTAGAATGTTTGGAATGTTCAGTTTTTTGTCTCATAAAAGCTGTGATTTTATTCTTTTTCAAAGCTTGGCTTTCATGGCCTTTTCCATCTTGGTTCGGAGAAATATGTAAATTTCGTTTTTTTGGTTGTTGTTGGGTATTCTGGTTTTTATTTGATTCATGTTCGTTTAATATTATTAGTTTATCGTATTTAATTATTGCTTTCTTGCCTTCTGCTCTATATCTTGATATTTCTTTTTGTAATTGTTTTCTTTTCTCTAAAACTTTTTGAGGATAGTCTTGCTTAAAGTATATAGTACTGTTTTCAATATTTTTCTTGTTTTGTAATAATATTATTTTTTTCCCCAGAGTAGTGAAGGTGACTGTAATTGGTCTGATGTTTTCTCCTTTTTTTCCTAATCGTTTTACTGATTCGATTTCGCTTCTTTCACAAGATATATTAAGTTTGTAAATAAATTCTATTATTTTATTTTCAAGATCTTGATAAGATTTTTCTCCTTCTTCGATTCCGAAGAATACCAAGTTTTTCTTCCTGTTGTTTCTCTCCATACGATCCAAAGTTTGTTCTTGTTTTTGTACTTGTTCGTTTAATTTATTATAATTTTTTTCCAATTTTTTGAAATTTTCGCTGATGTTTTTGTTTATGCTGTTTGCAATATTTGTTTCCATTTCTTTCATATCTCTCTTTTGTTCTGCTAGTTCACGTTGTATTGATTTTAAAATATTTGTTATATCTTCCATGTTGCTCACTATCCGCGGGTAGATGTCGCTAGTTGAGACGTGAATTTTGATGGTTCGAGTATTTGTTGTAAGTATGTTTGCCACTCACTACTAGATGGCGCTAGTTTTATGATTTTTAACGGGTTATGTTTGATGATTATGTAGGTAGTTTAAGATGTTAGGTTATGTTGGCTCAAAAATTTATCTTTCCCATTTATTTGTGATTTCTTTTAGTCAAACAGAGTCTCGTTCTGTTTGCTGTACAATGGTTTCGTGCATTTTTGGTATATTTCTTAATTCTCACTGGTTTTGAGCACTGTTAAACTGTGTGTTGGGTATTCACTATTTTTCGTGTTTATTTCAATTGTTGTGTTGAATTTCACTGGTTCACTTGTATTCACGATAATTTTAAGGTCACTGCTACTGGTTATTAATGATTTTAGATCTTATTATCACTTTTAACTATTTTTATTTTCACTTTGTAATACGGAACTCGCAAAACAGCTGTTGATGTGGCAACGGTGGCGCCCTTTACTTATAATTATTTAAAATTTATTAACAGGAATATAATAATTCATAGTTTTTTTTTATGGCAATCATCCTTTTAGGATATTTCTGCCAATGTCAAAGTATTTGAAATGGTCTTGGTCCATTTGTCACATTTTTTTTTACATCAGTTTTAGTACTTTTAGTCAATACAAAGTCTTTCAATCGCATACATTTTCTTGAGTTTTAATTTCTTCTTTTATGTTATAGTCACATTCTCAAACTCACTGTAATGTCCAGTCCTCGTCCATACATGTCCAGTCAAGCTTTAGTGAAATTGGCGGTTGTTCCACTAAAACATTCACGGACTTTTTGGGACAACCTGGAAAGTCACGATACACGCTTTCATTTCATTTCACTTGTGCACTTAGATTGATCATTATTGAATAAAACACCACCGAAATTATTCAATAAAACTCAAAACACACGAAACGAAAACGCAACGTCACTCTGCAAGTTCCCGCCAAAAAGTCCAATTCATAGTTCTGTATCGACATCTATCAACAACACAGATATTGATTGCACTACTTTTAGATAGATGGCGCTAAAATGAATTATAGTTGCAAGACACAGAATCCTATACAATTCTACATCGCGATATCAAAGTTCTCCAAGATTTACAACAATGTACAGTTAAACCGTAGTCCTTTAACAAAGAGCGTAAAAATACCAAATAGAAAATAAATCAATATTTACAGAAATATAAAGCGTCCTTTTACATGTTTGCTGAAGCACACACCGATCATTTCTTCGCGATAATGCGTAAAAATGTGCAGTCCCTGATGAGCAGGATGCGGGGCAGCCGTAACGGGATTTTAAGGATGTTGGCCGACCGGTGTGATGGAAATATCCTGAGACACTGGGTAGGGCTTGTTTGTAGTGTTTACATCTACGTGAGGAATTGATGTCACGCAGGGGTATATTTTTAATTTTTAAGTAATTTTGTTGTGATTTTTACTAGCCATGTTTTATTGTTTTTTATGTTAATTTATGTCTATGTTTACTAATAATGTGGATCAAATGGTCTGAAAAAAAAAGATTATTATTATTCTACAGTATCCTTCAAACTCTCGTGTTGATATTATAACCTACGCGCCAACATTAACGTTTGCCAACTCAACATCAATGTTGTCACAAACTTGTCCCAAACTTTGGACTATTGAAGCCGCGCCCGTCACATTGACTACACAATCTCGGACAAAGGTTAATGCATAACTAATAAAGGTAAATCGACCAAGTTCCCTCGCTAATTCACCGGTTGTTTACTCCGGGTTACCCAGCTCCTACCCGCTACCTTCAACCGGCTACCTGCCCAGCTTTTATGCTTTATGTCCCTAGTTTTGTTTAACGGCCTCTCGTAGCCTTAAATTAGTCTCTAATTATTATCTCGCTGAAGTTTATCTAATTTATATGGAACCATCGACCTTTGTTAGTATGAAATTGTGTAGTTGATTTCATAGTTTGTACATAAGTGATGGACTGGTTGGCTTTGTTAGTAAGAACGCTTCTCAGTCCATAGGTTCGATTTTTGTGTACCTACATGTATTTTTGTCCTGAGTGTTGATGTAATTATCTATTTATCTGAGTCTAGCTGAGTTTCTGGTCAGAGTCTTCTCAGTTTAAGTGTATTCCGAACTGGTGGTAGAGTCAATTGTAACGTTCACAAGTCCAGGGCCTAAACTGAATAAATGAGTTTTCATTTGATTTGATTTAGTATTTTGAAGTAGTATGTCAGTTATCTGGTTTCAATATTACAAGCTCTGCTTCTTCTGGGAGTAGTGAAGAAAGTCCAAATACACGAGTATGTTTTTTTTGTTTAAACAATTAAAATTTAAAGGTAATATTAAGGAAAGTGTACTGAACCAGTGTTCGTAAAACACAGACTGGCTCCTACACTACAAACTTGGCAGGCTTTCAGAAACCATTCGCATTGTCCAAAACACCGCTGTAAACTATTGTGAAATGATTCCCTACCTATCTTAACATGAACGTATGTCTTGCATAAAAACTTCTTTTACATTTTTGCTTCGGGATGTGGCATTTGCCCAAGTTATTTTAGTTGTCTGCCAAGCTAGGTGTGAAATAGGAATGTAGCTGATCTAAGGTCTTATATTCCGATTGCAATTAACCGCAAAGATATTGTGATTCCAAATTCGTATTTCTGCACTTCTAGGTACAGAGAGGAGGATATTACCTGATTTCTCCGCCAATTGTGAACCGATTTTAAAAGAAGGAAACAGTAGGATTAAATACTGATCAAATTCTATGTCAAACATTATGAAACTACAACTTCACTGCACAATATAAAACAAAAGAAAATGCCAAGACGCCGCTTCGACAATTTCAAAGGAATCGTGCCCCGCATTCTGCACAAACCCAGATCGATATTCTGTGAGATAACTGTCAACTTGTCACTTGTCACTTGTCACTTGTCACGTGAACTGTCACATTTCAGGTGTATTGGTTTGGATCTAGTTGGAATTCAGTCTGATTCTCAACATGTTTAGTCAGTTTAAGGCGATGATAGCTCAGTGGTAAGTGACGTCGAATACCGCGACGAAGGTCGTGGGTTCGAATCCTACAATGAGCTTGAGCTTTCGGTGAAGGAAAACATCGTGAGGAAACCATAGCACGGTGGTAGGGTACTTTGTAGTACCCGACTGGCTGGCTACCACCCTCAAGTTGAAAATCTGTCGCCAAGCACCTATCGGTGTGTTCCGACAGCTGCACTTGAGAGCCAGTTCCCATCTAGGCTTTGTGTGCTTACCACCTTCGGCCACATCATCACTTACCATGGTGAGATTGTGGTCAAACACAAGCTTATCCAGAATAAAAAAAAAAAAAAAAAAAAAAAGTTATAAATTTGTTTGAAGTCAAAATGTAATTTTGAATGAAAATCAATACAAAAGGATAATACTCAGTGAAACTAATATTTTTTTCTGTGGCGAAGAGATATAACTTTGCTCACTTATTTAACAAATAACTATTAAAATAACTTCAAAAATGTGTCCAATAGGGTACATAGTCGTGGGAAAGTTGTTCAACATTATGGGCGTAAAAACTAGCTGAATATTGAATTTTTTGGGCTAACTGATATTTAACGAATTTAAAGTCTATTTTGGAGTTCTGAAAAGGAAAATCTTATTCCATGTAATGTCCATTTATTCAGTTTAGCGATACAATAAGCTTTAATTTGTGTGCAATAAGCACGATTAAGAAAATAAGAGACCAAAGACCATCGTGTTATGGTTTTCTCAGGATGTTTTCCTTCACCTAGGGTTACCAAGTCCAAAAACACAAAAGCCGGACTCGGCTTATTTTACTCTAAAAGCCGGACATACCTACCTGTTCTAAAAGCCGGGCAGTCGCGCGCGGCTTTACTTGCGCTCGACTTTCGACTCGCGCGGCAGCCAGACAAAAAGCCTGACAAAAGCCGGACAGACTGGACGAGAAAATATTTGTCCGGACATACACCTCCGTAAAAAGCCAAACATGTCCGACTAAAGCCGGACACCGGACTACCTTCACCAAAAGCACAAGCTCATCGTAGAATTCAAACGTCGTCACTACCATTTCTACTTCAAATTAATTAATTATTTAAAGTCTTCCAACAAATTTACCGCTGAAAATTCCGTCTTTAAATACTAGTTTAATTCAACACAAAGTCCTTTCCAAAAGGTAGAACTTCCAGTGAGTAAATATAGGAGTCTCGAAACAAGGCAAAGGCACCTTAATTAGGCGGCGATAAACTCCGCCAGAGCCGCCATCATGGAGCTCAGCACACGAGCTTGTTGAACGATTACCGCCACTACAATATCAAGAACACGACTATCAAATGTAACTGCTTTTATCATTTGTATGTAGTATTATATGGTAACTGGTTAACATTATCTTGTTGACATTTACGACGCCTTGAAGGCTGCAGCTGGAATGCTTTGGTAGATGTATTTTTGAAATAACACTGACATAATCATTTTCTCTCAATTAAACTAAGCTTTTATTGAGAAGGAACAACGTTTTTTGAACTAAAACTTATTAAATATAAGTTTTTGTGATTCCTTTGGTGAAAATTGAACTATCTTCATCAATTTATATTTTCATCCCTAAAAGTGATCCCATAGACGTTTAAATATACAGGGTAGGTATATTTAAACGAACGCAAGGTAACTTGCAAGGTAATTCAAATATTTATAAGTAATAAGCGTGGAGTCTGTCAGCAGTCAGCAGTCAGTTAACAAGGGCCATATTTGATATGTAAATGTCTGTCGGTGAGTCCAGCCCTGTATTTACATTGTGCCAAGCAATTTGTTAAAGTCAACCGACTCCCTCCCTGGTCCCAGCCCTGCACCACGGCGTCTCGGGCTTCAATAAAAGCTTGATGAGAATGTAAACTTGGCAATATAATTATTTTCATTTATAATTAGGTATAAAATTTATCATTATAAGCTTTTCCTAATCCTTTACAGTGCATGTGTGAATCCTTAGCTAGTGTTGTAGCGCTGCATATGGACATATACATATCGAAAAAATGTAGTCTTGTATAAATCAAATGTAGAGATTCATAATTTCAATACAAGACAAAAAGATAAATTAGTTGTTCCGTATTTTAGATTAGCTACAGTTAAAAAGTCATTTCTTGGGAACAGTGTTCGCTTTTATAATAAATTAATTACCAGCATCTGTTACCAAGATGACTGATTCTAAATTCAAATCGTACATAAAGAAAGTTTTGAAAGAAAAAGCTTATTACAAGGTAGCCCATTATATTGAGGATAAAGATGTCTGGAAGTAGCTGCACTCTGTACAAGAACTTACACATTGTTTTTTTTTTACTGTTAATTGCCATTTTTTTTTCTAATACGCTGTTATTAGCTGGGTATTTTTTGTTTTAGTTTACTATGTAGGTAACTAATGCGGGTTATCATTTTTTAACAGCCAATTAAGTCAGATGGTCCAAAAATATTTAAAAAATGTAACCTTGCTCATTCCTACCTTCATAAGTGACCTTCTAGGGCACTTATGAAGGTAGGAATGAATAAATAGTTTTGACCAGCACTACAACACTAGCGGAAGGGATTAGGAAAAAGAGTGGGCTACTTCTTTGTGGACGGCACTATCTGTATTGCAAATCTCAATACATTATCAATCCCCCGGTATTACTGACGTCTGTTGGTAACAGCAGTTACCATCAGGTTTTTTTTTTAATTCTGGATAGGCTTGTGTTTGACCACAATCTCACCATGGTAAGTGATGATGTGGCCGAAGGTGGTAAGCACACAAAGCCTAAATGGGAACTGGCTCTCAATTGCAGCTGTCGGAACACACCGATAGGTGTTTTGGCGACAGATTTTCAACTTGAGGGTGGTAGCCAGCCAGTCGGGTACTACAAAGTACCCTACCACCGCGCTATGGTTTCCTCACGATGTTTTCCTTCACCGAAAGCTCAAGCTCATTGTAGGATTCGAACCCACGACCTTCGCCGCGGTTTTCACGTCGACGTCACTTACCACTGAGCTATCATCGCCTGCTGAACCTCTCATATAAAAGGATAGATTGATTGATGATTGCGGGTTATAATTTTTTTTTGTTTAAGCATTGATGTGTAGCGACATCTATCTACACATAGATATAGTTCGCACGACTCCTAGATAGATGGCGCTCCAATAATCTACATCGCACTATCGAAGTTTTCCAAGCGATCTGCATATATACAACCTTCCAACATGTACAGTTGTGGTGCGGTCCCCGGTCACGATGACCTAGCCTGGCTGAAGATCTTCCCTTTTCAATGGAAGTCTAACAACTCGCTCCTCCATAGATGGTAAAAATAAATTATCTTGCTGAGTTTCTTGCCGGTTCTTCTCAGTGGATGTATGACTTCTAAACCGGTGGTAGCTTCTGTAGCTTTACCTTCATAAGTGCGCTGACTGACTGGGTATTCCTTAACATTATATATTTTTATGCTAATTTGACAAGTGTCTGTGACATTTAATTTATAATTTCTATTAATGATAATGTATTTAATATTTCGACACCTTTATTGGTAGAATATGCTGATCTAAATGACATGACCATCTTAATGTACCATATTCTTGGAAATAAATGATTTGATTTGATAAGTGCCCTTCTAGCCTAAACTGAATAAATGGTTTTGACTTTGATAAATTGTAGTTGCGCTCGGTTTTTTCCTATCATTCTATACTCAAATGTTTAGTTTACCATAAGTAATCAAATTGTAAGTTACTTACCAGTTGTCATTGGTTTAGTAAGTGATGATAGTATGCGGCACTCGAGTGGCGGGCTCGGAGCTCGGAGCGGTTCGGGTCGGCTCACTCGATCATTCGTGTACTCTATCAACTAATCTTGATCCAACCAATACTATTTGAAATTCAACCAACATTTTCTACATTTACTTTATAAAGTACTACCTTCTAGGTTTCACCAGGTTTCCCAAGGGAATTTAACCTTTTCCCAGGATAAACAGTATCCTATGTTTTATTTCAGGTTATGATTTACTTGTATACCAAGTTTCATTAAAATCGGTTCAGTAGATTTCAGAATAGGACAGGCTTGGATTATAAAGAGGGTTAACGAAACTACTGATCTCATTTTGATTCTTTCACTAATAGAAAGCATCATTATCCGTAAAGATTACGTTTCAAACACGAGAGAAACCGCTGGTGAAGCTATCTTTATTCAGTACTACCAACCTGTACCCACAAACACTATAATAATCACGTAAGAAGTAACTTGAAGAAGGCGATGATAGCTCAGTGGTAAGTGACGTCGAATACCGCGACGAAGGTCGTGGGTTCGAATCCTACACTGGGCTTGAGCTTTCGGTGAAGGAAAACATCGTGAGGAAACCATAGCACGGTGGTAGGGTACTTTGTAGTACCCGACTGGCTGGCTACCACCCTCAAGTTGAAAATCTGTCGCCAAGCACCTATCGGTGTGTTCCGACAGCTGCACTTGGGAGCCAGTTCCCATCTAGGCTTTGTGTGCTTACCACCTTCGGCCACATCATCACTTACCATGGTGAGATTGTGGTCAAAACACAAGCTTATACAGAATAAAAAATAAAAAAAACTTACTTCAGGTAACTTGCGCGAATTGCTCTCCGTTATTACTTGATGTAATTATTTTAATTTACCGACTTGCCAACTTACTAGCAATAAGTAATACTTCATTGTGCGATGTGATTTAATATTGTACTAGCTTCACCCCGCGGTTTCACCTGCGATTTCGAGATGAAAAGTATATAGATATACATCAGTAGTTTCGGAGATTAGTTTGTTGTTTCACGCGGTAATGGAGCATCGTATAGTTTATGGTCGGATAATGGTACAGGCTATGCTTATCCCAGAAACATTAGTAATCTTTATATCATTATCAATGAAAAACAAAATACACTAATTAAATTTATTAATAAAAACATAATTATAACAAATTTTCTCATATTGGTTGTCTTATTAATACTGTACATCCCAGCCTCATTAATCAACCTCTAGACAAATATTCGAGCATGTTGTAGAAGATTCTAGAAGCATTGTCCACTCTGTATGAGGTTGTTGACGCAAGCGGCGCACTCATTCCTCTGCAGTTTCCCGGAGTGTGTCTGTGGCAGACAGTCTACGAAGGCGATGCCGCCTCGGAGACGCTTGTGGTCACTAAGGGTGGCTGAAGGGAAAAACAAGCATGTTTACTCAATACTCAATACTCAATACTCAATTTTATTGCATAGGTACATAAAAATGTATCACATACATGACCCTAATAGGGTATAGCAATTGAACAATAGTCTAGGAAGGCAGACGGACCGAATCATTTTATAAATTATAATATTACTACATTTATTATAAACAAAGAGATTTAAAGATAGATACAATAGAGCGGCTATCAGAAGAAAAGTTATAGAAAAACAGTGATCCCTTCCATGCCTCAGTGACGCCATCTATCTATGAATAAACTAGACTAGACTGAGCGACTTTTGTCCACTAGGACATAAATATCGGATTACGATTTTGTTCGCAATGTCCTGTCTATTAGTACCTACGAGTATAAGTTAAAAATGTTTGATTATAGACTATTATTTTATTAGCTTGGTTTATGAATGTTTAGATAATCTTTGTAATAAACGTCAATTATAAAAAAAACCGGCCAAGTGCGAGTCGGTATCGCGCACGAAGAGTTCCGTAAAAAAAGCAAAAAATCACGTTTGTTGTATGGGAGCCCCCTTAAATATTTTATTTTTAGTATTTGTTGTTATAGCGGTAACAGAAATACATAATTTGTGAAAATTTCAAATGTCTAGCTATCGCGGTTCTTGAGATACAGCTTGGTGACAGACAGACGGACGGACAGACGGACAGCGAAGTCTTAGTAATAGGGTCCCGTTTTTACCCTTTGAGTACGGAACCCTAAAATGACAATGTCACCAAAAATAAAAGTAGCCCAAATTACTCTTTATAACATCAGCTATCTGACAGGGATCTATCAAAATCGGTCCAGACGATTCGGAGATTAGCCGGAACAAACAAATAGAATAATACAATAAATGGTTTTTGTTTGTTACGCAATCACGCAAACACCACTAAACGGATTTTGATGAATATTGCACATAGGATACTTTTTATACCGGAAAAGATAAGATCCCTCGGGAACGCGGGTGAAGCCGCGGGGGACAACTTATATGCAAGACACATCATTTAAATGTTAACTTTTAACGTTTCTCACAATTCTTTTTTATAAACTTTTCGTTTTAACAGAAGTAGCTTAAGTCAATTTAAACTTATAACGGTTTAATTAGCATTAGATTAAGTCGGACAATGAAAGTCCAGCTTCGAACTTCATGTTGAACTCTTGAAATTCAACCGAACAACTATTGTGAAAGTATTTAATGGAGATGTAGAATATTATTCAGATTTACAACAATTTATATTCAACAACTTAAATTTGGACTAAAGGACACCTACCCTAATGTAAAGTTTTTAGTTTGTTATTTTTAACGTGGTTATTCAAAAATCAAAAATCTGTCGCCAAGCACCTGTTGGTGTGTTCCGGCAATTGCACTTGAGAGCCAGTTCGCCTTTAAGGCATTGTAATAAGGTGTACAACACATTAGCAATCCCCTGGTATTGCCAATGTCTATAGGCGACGGTAGTCACTTACCATCAGGTGACCCGCCTGCCTCGTTGTCACTTGTGACATAAAAAATATACTGGTAAATAGAGTATAGTTATAACCATCCTGGAATATGCGTTTCACTCTTTCTCCTAATCCCTTACAAGGCAAATGTGCATCCTTTTGCTAGTGTTGTTTCAATAGATTCCATTTTTTGTTTTTTTTTTGTAATAATAATTATTTTCATGCTAATAAGAGCTATTACAAGAATATAGTTGAACTTTATATAAGTATTATAAGTAGGTATACATTTCAAATTCAAAGACAAATCTAACAACATATCAGTCATCAAAATCGGTCCAGCCGTTTAGCCTACAGCGCGTGCCAAAGAAATATACAAACATACACTCGAAAAACTTAACCCTCCTTCTGGCGCAGTCGGGTAAAAACACTTGAATAAGAAATAACCCAAATCGTCACAGCTGATGAAGTAATAATATGTCTATCAAGACATGGTATATTATAGACCGTGTGGTAAAGGAAGCAGTGCGGTGATACTCACAGTTGACCACCTTATGCACTTGTTCCCTGATGAGCGCCCCCTCCACTCCTGGTCGCAGCACGAGGAGAGCAGCGGGCCCCCTCTCCGTACTGCACACCACGCACTCACGAACACCCTCCACTGAACACACCACGCGTTCCAACTCCTCAGGAGACACCTGGTACATACCTCTCATATCAATACGATGTTCCTTGTAGTATAGTAACAGCACTACATGTGAGTCGAGTCAGCGGAAGGTAATAGAAGCGCGTCATCACAACAACATGGCCATCATGACAATATCACACAGAAATTCTCATCAAGAAACGTTGGACTGTAGTCCCTGGGATTGGAAATTGCTACCTAGCCCGGTGGAAGATCTTCCCTTTTCGCGGTACCTATAACATATCCAACATTCCTCAAAAATATTAATAAATATAAAATATTTTTCAATAAATAGGTTGCTTTTATCAGCGCCTTTCCAGGGCCTAAATTCAAATGACTTTGATTTGATGCAAAATATTTCACTCGAAAATTATTCCTAGTGTTGCTAGTTAAACATTTCACTTACGTGACACCCCTGGTATTTAAAACTGAACTTTTTCCTCTCCACATAATACAGCCTTTCATTTTCATCGATATAGAAAATATCTCCGGTCTTGTACCAGCCGTCTATAAACGTATCACTGTATGATATATCATCTTTGTGATAGCCCTGGAAAATAATGTCCATAGTTATTTTTTGTTAATTTACTCTAAATATTATAAGTATCATTATGTATTACATGTACCAGGTACCTGTATCACGCAATCTCCCTTAAGGTAGAGTTCACCCTTTTGTCCTAATTCTATTTCTTCACCATCTTCATTAAGGAGCTGAAACAACTTCATTATGTTTATCTCTACATGTATATTTCTTTGGTTATGATGAGAGTTATGGGTGAGATGTATTTTAACTGTAGTAAACCCTGGATGCGAGCAGCTCAGGATCGGTCGATGTGGAAAACTTTGGGGGAGGCCTATGTCCAGCAGTGGACGTCTTTCGGCCGAGATGATGATGATGATGAAACCCTATTATTAAGCGTGGAGTCTAAACCGTACCTTGTAGTGAAAAATATTAAATACTCTCCCATTGGAAGTGATCGGTGCCTCTTTATCTGGTATTGCGACGAAGCCTTGCGTCTCTGTCGTTCCATAGCCGTCGCATAAGTGTATCCCTTTTGGAAGCATTTCCTATAACAGTTATTTCAAATTGTATTCGTTTTTCATCCGATAAAACTTTAGCCTAATATATAAATTTGCAAAAAAATTGGCTTGAAGAATTCATCACGTCACTTAATTATTTTTTTATATTACCAAAAGAGCCGCCGCAAGATCAGGAGTGACTGGAGCTCCGAGCAAGATCAGCGTCTCTAGAGATGAGAAGTGTTCTTTTGACACCACTGGCAGCAAAGTCTTTGCGAATGGTGGGCTGAAGAATGTCCAGGATGGCTGAAATTAAATAAATGACCTTTAACAGGCTATGTTTTCCATATCCTCAATTTTGCAATAGTCTGAGAAGGTAAGTTTTGATTTGATTAATAGACTACTTGCTGAAAATAAATAATATTTTTTTTACACGCCTCTAAATTTTCATCACCAATATCATAATTTTTATCTTCCTGCCTTATTTGCAATTTTGCTACGGGTTTACACAATAGGTACGTCGCAGTAATTTTTTATGATTTTTTTTCCAAAATTTACATGACTTGGATAAGGCCTCTTGATCATTATCAAGAGGAATCCTTACCTGAAACTTCAACATCAGTTCCGCAACGTTGTTTGGTGTGACTTTTCTATTTGACATGATGACGGGAACGTTGAGGGCCACGCATCCCGTCACCATCATTGTGAACGTCATCCATTGAGGAGTGGTGAGAATCATCACACGCTTTGTTGGTTTGGGGAACTGAGTATGGTATGCCCTGAAGAAATTAATATAATTAGTGTCCAGAAAGCTAATTTCTTATTAAAAATACATGTGAAAATCTTTGATGCATTATACCAACTTCCACGTCACAAGGATATAAAAATATGAATTCTTAAATATTAGGTAAGGTAAAAATATTCATTTGGAATATGATTGTATATCTCTTAGAGAAGCTTTTTCATCCAAAAATAAGAAGACTTACCAGGGCCAAGGCAGCTGCATCACCAAACCTCGGTTAGTGATAAGTGCTGCTTTAGGTAAACCTGTCGATCCACTTGTTGGTAGCATCATTACTGTGTCTTCTGGTTTCGAATCTATGACCCTGAGTAAAGATAATATAAATAAAAAATAATTTCTCAATTCACTAAATTCGATAAATACTTTGATATTCTAATTAATCCCAATAAAACTAAATTACAACATACTCGAAACCATCAATACTGTCACTTTGTCCTGCAGAAAATTCACGTAACACATCTTTGTCTTCGGCAACAATTACACTTGAAGAAAGTTCTGGGACATCACCCAAAGCCTTGCTCATATCACTGAAATGTTCTCTATCGCAAAATACGAAGCGAGGTTCTATTAGCTTTAGGAAGTATTTCATTTCATCTGCAAATTGTAAGAAGTGTTATCATGAATTTATTATATTTAAGCCTCGAAGAAGTTTTTTATATATTATAGTTGTACATTTATTTGTATATTTTGTACATTTGTTGTAAATAAAATTAATATCCGTCAATATTTTGAATCAATTTTTGATAAATTTGACAACATAAATCATGGAAAACCAAAAATAATAGTTTGCTTGCTCAATATAAAACGTGGAAGACCACTAGCTGTAAAAATTGAGCCTGAAGGTAAGTTTATTAGAGATATGGGAACCTGAGCTAACAAATAGACGATGGACATTAGATGACAACCATCGGACGTAGTTCAGGAATAACATGTTTGAGTAACATGTATTGCGCAGTGCTACAAAGTTAAGAGATATACAATAGATTTCAATTAATTATGATTATTAGCGACATCTATCTACAATCAGATATAGTTCGCACGACTTCTAGATAGATGGCGATCCAATAATCTACATCGCGCTAACGAAGTTTTCTATGCGATCTGCATATATACAAGATTCCAACATCAACAGTTGGACCGCGGTCCCCAGGCACGATGACCTAGCCTGGCGGAAGATCTTCCCTTTTCAATGGAGGAGTCTAACACCTCGCTCCTCCATATTGGTGACCCCGACGTGATTTGAACACGCAACCTTCTGACCTCGCTCCTCCATAATATGTTATTTTATCTTGCTAGGCTAATATGGTAGTCAGAGTACTCACAAAGAGTTCCATTAGGGTCCATCAAGAGTGGCACAACTCCAGCAAGTATGACAGCAATGTATACCGCTACCATTCGCTGGTGATTCCTCATTATTATCAATACTGTCTTCCTTTTCGCACCCTTTGCTGTCAGTGACCGTGCGAGTAAGATGGAGTGCTTCAGTATTTCCTCATTGGTGATGACCTCTCCCGTAGCACCGTTAATCTAACACCAAAAATAAATTACGTTTATTTAAACCGTTATCAGACCCTTTAAAATGTTTCATGTGTACTTTATTTTCTATCTTCATACATAATCTGATTGATAACCTATGATGAGTCTCAGCAACGAGAAGTATCAAAGTCATGGTCCTGGCCTCCTCCTAGTGAATTTATTAAATCAAGTCGTTTCTTGCATGCACTTATAATACACACTTTAAAAGATAATATTATTATAAGCGGCATTGCAGAATCACTAAACTATAAGGTCAAATTTCAAGTGAACAAGACAATTATCTACTGACCATGAACGTGCCAGACGGATGCTTCTTCATGCAATGGCATATTATTTGAGCTATGTTCACTCTATCTCTTTCCTTCACATCTGGTGTGATGCCTTTTGCTTCTAAAATCTCATTGAGTATACCATCTAAGTACAGTTGGGCTGCAATGGGCTGCCCTCTGACATTTGTGTGTGACATATCTGAAAAAAAAGGGAATTCTTAGAAGCATTATGACAATTTATTAACTTGGCCAAATAGGGTTACCACACAGAGATAGAATCAGCAAGCTACAAAGTGGCAAGCAAGTACGGGCAGAAGAATCTGGTGTGAACATTTTCGGTGTAGCAACCATAGAGTTGTCACTGTCACAAAGAAATCTAGCTCATAGACAGATCGTACTCTTAAAATACTCTTATTTGTCTTTTTAATGGACCAAAAGGTATATAGAACCCTTATAAGTAGGTTGGTGGAGAATCACTTCATATTTATTAGAATCACCATCAAATCTGTCTGATGATCATGGATCGATACAACGGCACACTCTATTTATTCATACTAGCTTTCTGCTCCGCTCAGGAGAAGAATTGTAAAGAGAGTAGGGTCAATAAGAGCCTTACCAAGGCCTAAACTGGATAGTTTTCGTTTAAAAAATCCCTTTGTGATTTAGGCTTTGGTTAGATCATTCTGAAAGGCCAGGATAACTCGTTTTATATGTATAGATATCTTTGATCTATGCGCTGTGAGTATGACAGTATATTGTTAGGTTGTGGTACTTGTGTGTGACCTGCGGACGGACGTGTCGAACTTAACATAACAAATCTACTCGATATGTCATTGTGTCTATTTTGATTGCATCATCCTACATGATATATTGAATCTGTTCGTCAATATTTTTCGGAAGATAATATGTTGTTTTGATGATGTTTCATTCGCTTGATTGTTTTTTTTTTTTTTTTTTTTATGTCACAAGTGACAACGAGGCAGGCGGGTCACCTGATGGTAAGTGACAACCGTCGCCTATAGACATTGGCAATACCAGGGGATTGCTAATGTGTTGTACACCTTATTAAGGCGAACTGGCTCTCAAGTGCAATTGCCGGAACACACCAACAGGTGCTTGGCGACAGATTTTCAACTTGAGGGTGGTAGCCAGCCAGTCGAGTACTACAAAGTACCCTACCACCGTGCTGTGGTTTCCTCACGATGTTTTCCTTCACCGAAAGCTCAAGGTCATTGTAAGGATTCGAACCCACGACCTTCGCCGCGGTATCCGACGTCACTTACCACTGAGCTATCATCGCCTTATAATATTTCAATTTAACATCTCGTATTAAACAATGTTTTCTAAAGGTAAAACCGATAGTGAACCGAAATGTAATACCTACATGACTATGCATATCATATTTATTTTGTTTAAATTATTTATTTATTCACTTTTCTATCTTATTTTATATCTGTATCTTATTTGTTATATGTTTTTATCTTATTTGTTTGACGGGCCGGTTGGCGTGGGTTCGATTCCCATCCAGGACACACATTTGAGTGCATGAACATGTCTGTTTGTCCTGAGTCTGGGTGTAATTATCTATTTAAGTATGTATTTACAAAAAAAAAGTAGTATATGTAGTATATCAGTCATCTGGTTTCCATATTACAAGCCATTCTCGATAGTTCTTTTACTTTTAAATATTTTATATATTCGTATAAAAAACCACGAATAAAAAAAAAATTAATATAAATTAAAGATAAAATAAAATAATATTGCACATCAAATGTACAAAATATACATGCAAATGTACAATTACAATACATAAAAAACATCTTCGAGGCTGCCGTTGCTGCCGATCGGCAAGGTTCCCAGAAGGCTGGCAGCGTTTCCTCTTTGGATGGCCAAGCTGATGCGTTGGCGGAAAAAGCTCCCCGCCCGCCGGTCACCCGAGGCCTCGATTAATTTTTTACATAAAATATTTGCGAAACGACGAGCTTCAGACCCCCACGGACCCATGGTCTCAACCGCAAAAGGCATAAATTGATAATTTTATTGCACATTTTCTGAGATTGCTTTCTTGAACATAATTTTCGACTCTCACCTGCATGTGATAAGACCCTTGGCTCGCGAATCGGACAGTCGTCCCAAAACGATAACACACAAAAAACACAGGAATCGAGATTCAATTTAATATTGATGACAGAAACACATCGAGTCTGAAGACCAACGACACACTGAACTTACGTAACAACTCGTCTCATTATTATTTTATCTCAAACACTGAGAACAACAAGTACCGAGTTATCTGGCGAATATTTTGTTTATTATCACGATATAAACATTATATAAGAAATCAAATAAGATAATTATGGCATCAAGGATCGTAAATTGTGTGTCATTATCACATATAATGATGTCGTAAACGCGAACTTGTTTGTTTCAAAGCCTATTATTTAGTTAATAGCTCCTAATTTTATAATTTTTTACTTTTAGATTTAAATAATTATATAGATAACATTACGGTCAATTAGCAATACTAGCGGGATTGCCAATGTGTTGTATACCTTATTACAATGACTTAAAGACAATTGGCTCTCAAGGTGCTTGACGACAGACATTCAACTTGAGGGTGGTAGCCAGCCAGTCGAGTCTACAAAGTACCCTACCATCGTGCTATGAAGGAACCGCGTTTCTTTCACTCAAGCTCATTGAAGGATTGGAACCCACGACCTTCGCCGCGGTATCTGACTTCACGACCACTGATCAGTCAGTCAGTCAGTCAGTCAAGCAAGTAGTATATGTACTAGGTTTTTCCCCCCCGGTTTCACTCGTTACCGAGGGATCCATGTTTTATTCCAGGATATGTTTTTATGTAAAAGAGTAACAATATCCAAACAATCTTTCACATTTATTAAAGTAGTAAGATGACTTTATAATAACTTTATTTACAACAAATGTACAAAATATACAAACAAGTGTACAACTACAATATATAAAAAACTTCTTCGAGGCTGCCGCTGCCGCCGATCGGCAAGGTTGGCGGAAAAAGCTCCCCGCCCGCCGGTCACCCGAGGCCTCGATCATTTCTTTACATAAAATATTTGCGAAACTGAATGAAGGCTGATGCGGCCAAATGAAGTATGCTTCTAATAGACCGAGCGAGCGTGAAGTGTCTCCGTTTCAGTTAGAGCAAAAATGCTTTCGTGTATGTCCGTCTGTCTTCGTGTTCTCCTCTACAGGTCGCATTTTTCAATCGATTCTCGTGTTTGTGAACAGTTTTGATAATTATATGGAGTTTTTGTAGACAGTTAGGTATAGGTAATTTTTCATATCAATCAAAATTTCAATTGCGCTGCACAGTTAGCATAATTTATTCCGACATTTTAATTTCATTGTCATATTTGACATTTCCACTGTCATTCCATCCGTTGGTAAAAACCGTAAGAAAATCCATTCAGTAGTTTTTATGTTTAGACCGACAAACGCACCTTTCGTCCCCAACGGGGACTACTTATGTTTTATTTAACGGCTGAACAGATTTTGATGAAACTTGGCATACTGGTCTAAAATACATAAATCTTTTTATCTCAGCAAAAGATAAGATCCCTCGGGAAGGCGGCTGAAATCGCGGGGGACAATTAGTTAAAAATAAATGTTTTAAATATAATATTATGTCAAACTGTAGTTAAAACAGCGAAAGCAAAATCACTACAGCAGTTTCTGGTATAACCGTATGTTTCCATTAACAATTCATTAGTAATGACCACAATCGCAGGTAACTTCGAGTGAAACTGAATTGTAGTCCACTCTCAAAATAATTCACGATAATTGCTTCAACTACCCCTTACAGCTTACAACTCTTAGGCTGAGACTCCACCAAAGCTGAGTGGAGTCGAGCGGAGCGGAGATGTGTTTTAAACAACCAATAGAATTTCCTTTTTCCCACATCTCGTCACCGCTCAGCTATTCTATTGGTTGTTTAAAACACATCTCCGCTCCGCTCGTCTCCGCTCAGCTTTGGTGGAGTCTCAGCCTTACAGAGCGCTTATTCAGCTCATCCCTATTTAGCGAGATAAAGGCGCGTCGGTTTGTTAATTTAAAATTAGATTCACTCTTGGAGCCACACGGAGAATAATAATTATAATGTGCTGTAAACAACTGTGTAATACTAGTGGTCCCCTGCGGTTTATTTATTTATCTAATACTAGTTGTGCCCTGCGGTTTATTTATTTATCTAATACTAGTGGTCCCCTGCGGTTTATTTATTTATCTAATACTAGTTGTCCCCTGCGGTTTATTTATTTATCTAATACTAGTGGTCCCCTGCGGTTTATTTATTTATCTAATACTAGTGGTCCCCTGCGGTTTATTTATTTATCTAATACTAGTTGTCCCCTGCGGTTTATTTATTTATCTAATACTAGTGGTCCCCTGCGGTTTCACCCGCTTTACTTAACTTTTCCTCTGTAAAAAGTATTGTATATTTTATTCCAAGATATGAATCAAGTTTCATCGAAATACGTTCAGTAGTTTTTGCGTGATTAAGTAACAAACATGTACACACACATGCTCACATCCAAACATTCTATCAAATTTCTTGTCTTTCTGCTTTTTGCAGTTAAGTTCAGCTGAATGCTAAGGTACACTAACAAAGTAGGCTAACTTTCATTTTTTTTTTATAGGCTTCAATCGCAATTCTTGTAATTATATTTAGAATTAAATTAGAATAAACAATTGTTTTTTAAATGAAATCTGCAAATGTAGGAAAATTGAATTCCAATTTATTTTCCCTTCTTTTTAGGGTTCCGTACCCAAAGGGTAAAAACGGGACCCTATTACTAAGACTTCGCTGTCTGTCCGTCCGTCTGTCACCAGGCTGTATCTCAAGAGCCACGATAGCTAGACAGTTTAAATTTTCACAAATTATGTATTTCTGTTGCCGCTATAACAACAAATACTAAAAACAAAATAAAATAAATATTTAAGGGGGGCTCCCATACAACAAACGTGTTTTTTTTGCTTTTTTTACGGAACCCTTCGTGCGCAAGTCCGACTCGCACTTGGCCGGTTTTTTTATGTGAAAAGTTTGAAGTACAAGCAGGTTTAAGCAGAGAAGACTAGGTCGTCAATGCTTAGAAGGCACTGATTCACAACAACTGCCGGAACACACCAATATACTCCATTGAAACATTTCAGAAAACGTGTTTTCATCACATTGAAACAAAATACAATTGGGGCTGGTGCTCCTTAATAATTATAATCCATTACATACCTTTTAAAGCATTGTACAAACAAAAAGACCCTCATTAGAATTTTATTAATGCATTATAAACTTTGTTTTGCATGAAAAACTGGTGAGAATTTTCTAGAAGGGGTTTATAACTCGTATTCAAGACTCGTGTTCGATTTTCATATTCAATGTTTTTGCTTGCGAGTAACATAATATATTAGCTTGTACGATAATTACATAGTATGAAGGTATTAGAGTTAATCTGAACCCTTCTCAGGATTCGACAAAAACGTCATGCTCGGAGCGGCGGCGGCGGCGGCGGCGCGGCGCGTGCGGTCGCGAGCCGTATGCAAATAAACCTTAGAACTATGGGCGTGTGTGTGTGCCACAGAATAGACTAACAGTAGAAATGTATTTAATCTGTTGACTCGCGAAATTAACCTGTCAACTCGCGCACAGTTTTAAAAAAATTAAAATTCGCGCCCAATTTTCAAGTAAATGTCATCGTCCCGATTGTCCCATTTGAGAACCAAGTGGTGCGGACTCCGAAACCCCGATTGTCCCAAGAAAGAACTGACAGGTTAACAAACAACTTACTATTGCAATGATTATTTCTAGATACACATACAGCTTAACATTAGTACAAACGCATTTAACTGGGATTTGATGAGGAACACGAATTAATTTTATTCTACTTCAACCCCTTTATAACTGGGAATTTGATCTGATTTATTGACAGGATGTCCGGTAAGTGTTACAACAAACTTAAGGGGGAGATAGGTGGGGGGGTCATCTACTGACACAATTTTCAAGATATTTAATATCTAAAATTCAAAAATCAATGGGTACATAAATATCAAAAAAAAACTTGAGAGGTGTCAATGGACACCCGGATGGAACGAAGTTATATAAGTCAAGAGAGTATATATAAATGAAATGAAATGAAATGAAATGAAATGAAATTGTTTATTCATCCAAATAGGCCTTCACAGGCACTTATGAATAGTCAGACTCTAAATGCTCGGTTCGGAAGGTTGTTTTTGCTGAGAAGAGCCGGCAATAAACTCAGCAATTACTCTTTTCAAAAACAACTTACACCTATTACATTCAATAATTATTATTTATCTAGTCTCACTGACAATATTTGCGTGTTATGGCGGCAAAAATAGTAATCTATAGAATTTAATTATGACTGACTTAATAAACAACAAACTCAAGCAGGCCAGCCCCCACAAGCAGCACATAAAATATATTCTATTTATATATATAATATTATATATATATAAAAATATATATAATATTATATATATAAATAGAAATGAAAATATCTGGCTTGCTTTCTATAAGAGAGAGAGAGAGAGAGAGAGACAGACAGAGAAACGCCGCACAGCTTACAATAGCTTACTACACACAACTGTCACCCGACCAACTGACACTAAAAGTGTCGGTTTTTCGTAAGATTTTTTTCCGTCTAGCCCCCTTTCACAACGCGCGATAAGGAACTTCGTTCCAATATACTTTTTTATTGAGCTCATTTTCATATATTTTATAGGTCGCTCAAGGGGAGATCCCTTTAAGTTAGTCACACTACTTACCGGACACGGACACGGACACGGACACCCTGTATCATTATCTCTATCTCATATCTGATTGTTACAAACGGTTTGTTATATTTTGATATGGATGGGCGACGCCCACGAGAGGGAGGGGTAGCTAGAAATACAAAAAAAATTGCCAAATGCAAAGCAACCAAAGTCCGAAGTCCACTCGCTTACCGATCATTTCCGAACATCAAAACATGAATGGCTCGTGGAGATACACATACGACTTTATACCGTTCTTATTACATTTACAAACTAATGTAAAGATTCATGTTTCTTACTTTAACCCTGGGCACCTGGGCCATCAGCTGGCGACGCATTTATCTTCTTTTTTTACTTATAGATAAGCTTGTACTTGACCGCAATCTCACCATGGTAAGTGACGAAATGGCCAAAGGTGGCAAGCACACAAAGCTTAGATGGGAACTGGCTTTCTAGTACAGCTGTCGGCACATAGCGGTTTGGCGACTGATTTTCAACTTGAGGGTGGTAGCCAGCCAGTCGGGTACTACAAAGCACCCTACCACCGTATTATGGTTTCCTCACGATATGGATTCCTTCACCGAAAGCTCAAGCTAGAAGTAGGATTCGAATCTTAATAATAATAATTTAAAATGTATAACATAGTTAAAACTAACATTTGATTTGATAATTCATAATACCAAGAACATAATTATACGCGTGGAGTTTATAACAGGAGCTACTTGTCCAGGCCTTTCTACCTCTTTATATGTTCTGTGGTCAATGTAAGGCCGGCTTAAGCGACAGCTTGTTCGAACAAGAAAATTGTCATTGCGGACATTGTCCGGAGACCAAAGCCTTCGCAGACCTTGGTGCCCTGGCCGAATTGAATACATAATTCATGAGGGATTCTTTACTTGCACTTCAACTGTATTGTGTGTAACTTGTGAAACTTTATGTGCGGTAAGCGTTGGGTTGGAGGGCTGCTTTTTATTTTTAGTATATTTTAAATTCAGATTTTGTTTAAAAAAAAAACTGTGATATTGAGTATGATAAGCAAGCGGGCGGGTCACCTGATAGTAAGTGACTAACATCGCCTATGGTCATATTAGCATCACCAGCGGGATTTCCAATGAGTTGTACACCTTATTACAATGCCTTAAAGACACCTGCCAGAACACACCAACAGGTGGTTGGCGACAGACTTTCAACAGCGAGTACTACAAAGTACCCTTTGGTTTCCTCACGAAGTTTTCCTTCACCGAAAACTCAAGTTCAGTGTAAGATACGAATCGACGACCTTCTCCGCGGTATCAGGCATCACTACCACTGAGCTATCGTCGCCTTACATGCGATAAATATCCTGGGACATTCTTCACACACAGCCATCGAATTCCAAAATAAGCAGAGCTTGTTCTATGGTATCCAGATAACTGATATTAGTTATTATACCCAGACTTTAGATAAACAAACATGTTCATGCAACAAATGTGTGTCCTGGTTGGGAATCGAACCCACGACGTGCTAGTTAGTGTGTTAACCAACCACGACAACAGGCCCCTCGATTAACTTAATTATAACAATAACTTTCTCCGCGGTATCAGGCATCACTACACTACCACTGAGCTATCATCGCCTTTATTAAACAATATTAAAGAACAATAAAAGCTATTAAATGTATAATTAAGGTACATATTACAGTGAGCTCCCATTTGGCTGCATGAACAACTTACAGTGAAGTTTCGAGTAGTTTGTTAATTGCGTTCATTTACACAGAGTGCATGATGTCGACTCCACTAATGATCACCTTTGGGACTTCAGGATTGGCTTTCTGAATCCTTCTAATATTGATCTTCTAAATGTGAATGTTTGTATGCTTGGATGTTTGTTCCTCAATCACGCAAAAACGGCAGAACGGATTTTGATGAAACTTGGCACACAGGTAGACCATATCCCGGATTAAAATATAGAATAGTTTCAGATTTTCAACTTGAGAGTGGTAGACGGTCAGTCAGGTACTGCAAAGTATCTACCGTGCTATGGTTTCCTTACGATGTTTCCCTTCCCACGACCTTCGCCGCGGTATCCAACGTTACTAAGACTAAGATATCATCGCCTTTCTTCTTATTATTGTTATGAAAGCATTGCAAGTCAGCTATAGTAACTTACTTAACGTTCATAAGAGCCTTATCAGGGCGTGAACTGAGTGAACGAGTTAGAGTTTAAGACTTTGAGAGCCTTCTAGACATTGTTCGAAATAAAATAAGAGAAGCAATACTCAAACTTAAAGTCAACCTACTAAGATCCAACTTAGTACGAAATGCTAGAAGAGAGTCAAAAAGAAAGACACATGAGGTAATTAGTTCAAGTCAAGTGAAGGCTTCAAGGACCTCTTCACCAGAGACGCAGATAAAATGTATATTTACGTGAAAGTGGAAGTAAGCCAAGCCAACGTCGCTTTTATAACGTGCTCCCACTTCGCACCCCACAGTGTAATTAAGGACGAATGGATGTCGGTTACACCGTAGCGTGCAATACACTATTTTCAAGATAATTTGTATTCACTCGTTTGTTTCTGGCTGCAAAGGCCATTGTTACATAAGCCGATTGTCTAAGGTCTATTGTATAATAATGAAATAGGTACTGCTCGTTGGTGATCGCATCACTTGACAGCTGGGTCGATTAAGCCAAAGGCGATCATAGCTTTATGTAGTGACGTCGGATACCGCGGCGAAGGTCGTGAGTTCGAATCCTACATTGAGCTTTTGGTGACGAAAAACCAGTTCACTTGGGTAGGTACTTTATGGTTCTCGACTGGCTGGCTACCACCCTCAAGTTGAAAATCTGTCGCCAAGCACCTGTTGGTGTTGCGACTATTGCACTTGAGAGCCAGGTGCCTTTAAGGCATTGTAATAAGGTGTAAAACAAATTGACAATGCCGATGGTATTCACTTACTGTCAGGCGAGCTTGTGGTAAAAAAGGCAATTTTTGGTCTTCAAATTTTAGTACTTGATTGACTAGTTTCTAGCGCCCAGATAGAGCTGTATACTAAACCGATGGTATGTAGTTAGATGTGAAGAAATGATCTGACAAAGTAAAATATTTTTTTCATCCCCCTATCTCGGAAAGAGTATTTTTGCTCTTCGATATCAGAGTGTAAAAGCCGTTTTTATACGCTAGAGGATAAAGTAAATAGAACATCGTGTGCACTAAGTTGTGCACTCAAAACATCATTAAACCTATTTACTTCTCCCTCCATGGTTCCGAATTTATCATACATCCTTTTTTAATTTGTTAAAAACTCAGACTCGGAACCTTCTTGGTGTACTTTTTTTAATTTGCTTTGCGCGCGCCATTTTCTTTTTTTTTTGCATATTTAGTCATTTCCACGCTAAGGTGGGATGAAAAGTTACGTGTTGCACTCGAGTGCAAAGATTTTTCACCTCATGTTCTTTTGATCCCCTCGCTTACGCGCAGGATTCAAATTTTAGTGTGTGAACAAATGTCCGAGGATATTTATTATTTATTAATCTGATAATATTTTTGAACAACTGCAATTACAATGTAATATTACTCTCGAGTTACAAGAAGGAATCTCATTTAAAAGTAATTGCTTATTTGTATTACGTAGGTAGAGTCCAGACTCCAGACAGTCCCTTTGTATAGCTAATATAATACTAAGAATCAAGATAAGCTGCTTTGAAGCGAGTCAATCTTTGATCAAAGGTCAAGTACTAAATAAAGTACTTAATTTGAAATCGGAATGCGTCGGTGTGACAAGAAGTCATCTATACGTATGTCGTAAATAATTAGACTCGTAAATGTTCATTTTTAGGAACTTCCAGCAACCTTTGCCTTTTGAATATTTCAGAATACGGACGGGCTATATTTAACAGCATATTGTGAAATTTACATTTTGAGAGGTTACACGTTTTATTTTCATAATGAAGTTGCAGAAATTGTTCTGATCATTTGAGTTTAGATTTACTGTGTGTCCCCAGTGGTTTCACCCGCGTTCCCGAGGGATCTTATCTGTTCCCGGGATAAAAAGTATCCTATATCTTATTCCAGGATATAAACTATTTGTCTGCCAAGTTTCATCAAGATCGGTTTAGTAGTTACGGAGTTCATCGCGGACCAACATCGTGATACGGGAATTATACATAATAATATGTGTATAGTTATTAAGATTACTGAGTTCAAAGAATATTTATATTAAATAAAAATGTTGATTTCTTTTTTAAACTATTATAAATCAGCAGTTATTCATCACATTCGGCCATCAGATCCCGAACTAAGCAGAGCTTGTACACAGATACACAACTTTTTTTAAATAGATTATTTTGATAATAATTAATTATAATAATTAATGCAGTAACTTTATCAGCTATGTTGATTTTAAGGTGAATTAATACAGGTTTTGAACTTGACTCCGGCACAAATGGTGGCGGTCAGGTAGAAAAAAGAATAGTTATTTGTTATACAAGAGTGTAAAGTTGTTTATTAACCGCGTGCTCAATTTTGACGACCGAGCAAGCGAAGGATTCTAAAATTGAATCACAAGCGCAGCGAGGGATTCAACAATTAGAATCCTGAGCGTAAGCGAGGGAATCAAAAGAGCATGAGGTGAAAAATCTTTACACTCGAGTGCAACACGTAATTTTTCATCCCACCTCAGCGAGGAAATGACTAAATGCAAAAAAAAAAGAAAATGGCGCGCGCAAAGCAAATTAAAAAAAGTACACCAAGAAGGTTCCGAGTAAGAGTTTTTAACAAATTAAAAAATGAAATTAAAGAAGGAGGTTATTTTTTTTAATGTATTTTTGTATTAGTTTAAGAATAAAATTGTTAAACACTTGAAAAAAAAAATGCCAATATAGTCAGATGGTCCAAAAATATTTAAAAAATGTAACCTTGCTGAGTTTCTTGCCGGTTCTTCTCAGTTGAAGGCTGACTTCTGAACCGGTGGTAAGTTCTGTAATTCGACCTTCATAAGTGCCCTTCTAGGGCCTAAACTGTATAAATGGTTTTAACTTTGGCTTTGACTTTGATGTATGATAAATTCGGCACCATGGAGGTAGAAGTAAATAGGTTTAATGATGTTTTGATTCACAAACTTAGTGCACACCATGGTCTATTTACTTTATCCTCTAGAGGATAATAACGGCTTTTACACTCAGATATCGACGAGCAAAAATACTCGTTCCGAGATGGGGGGATGAAAAAAAAATTAAAAGCTTACACATCACATAATAAAAGTTGCAGTATCATGCCAATAGTATGCCCAGTATCATACCAATGTGTAGTGGGTTCGATTCCCATGCAGGAAACATATTTGCGTGCATGAACATATTATTATCTGTTATTCATGAGTCTGAGTGTATTTTTAGATGGGTTTGCATAAATAGTTTTATAACTTCATCATAAGGCGATGATAGCTCAGTGGTAAGTGACGTCGGATACCGCGGCGAAGATCGTGGGTTCGAATCCTACAATGAGCTTGAGCTTTCGGTGAAGGAAAACATCGCGAGGAAACCACAGCACGGTGGTAGGGTACTATGTGGTACTCGACTGGCTTGCTACCACCCTCAAGTTGAAAAATCTGTCGCCAAGCACCTGTTGGTGTGTTCCGGCAGTTTCAATTGAGAGCCAGTTGCCCTTGCCCTTTAGGCATTGTAATAAGGTGTACAACACGTTGGCAGTCCCCCTGGTATTGCTAATGTCTATAGGCGACGGTAGTCACTTACCATCAGGTGACCCGCCTGCCTCGTTGTCACTAGTGACATAAAAACTCGGAACAAAAAAAAAAGAGCTATGTGCCCCGCCCACTGCCATTTCAGTTTGGCAAATTTTATTATATCTAAATCGATAAAACATGAGTTTTTCTAATAATTCAATACTGTATAAATATAACTTACTGTATACCTACATTCCTTTGAAGGGCCGCCGCGCCGTTCATATGGATACGTTAATTGAGTTGAAGGAGTGCTCACCTTGCTAGTACAAATGTGTGACAGTAACACAAGTTGAGATTACATACACTCTTAAAAAATCGCAATTTCTGTTTTTTTTGTTCGTAGTTTAGACGACCGTCACATCCCCAAGCCTTGAAGCTTACATAAATATTCTAAGTAGTAGGTATTTATAATTTAATCTCATTATATCTCTATCTAACAAAAACAAGAAAATCATGTCAGTAATTGAATCCTGTGAAATTACACAATAAGTTCTAAGTTTGTTTTTAAATGAGTATTTACTGCCCGTTCTTCTCAGCAAAAGCAACCTTGCAAACCATGCCTAAATGAATGAATAGACATTTCATTTTATCAATTTAATTTTGTGTAATTGTTTGTTTTCATTGTAAAATCGTCACTAAAATTGGAGACAAATATTTTTTCCGTACATAGTTGTGCACATAAATTAAATATACATAATTTGAAACAGTGAAAATAGTGCTATCTCTATCATCTTCATAGAAAAGGAAAGAGACAGACAAATATGAAGTCCTGTCAATCATTATCAGACACCAATGACACATAATTTTACTCGACTGGCTAGCTACCACCCTCAAGTTGAAAATTATGTCACCAAGCAACTTGTTGGTGTGTTCCGGCTGTTGCACTTGAGAGCCAGTTACCTTTAAGTTATTGTTATAAGGCTTACAACACATTGGCATTCCCCCTGGTATTGCTAATGTCTATAGGTGACGGTAATCACTTACTGTCAGGTGACTCGCCTGCCTAGTATTAGGTTAAAGAAAAAAACTTGAGAGGTGTCAAGGGACACCCGGATGGAACGAAGTTATATAAGTCGAGAGAGTATATATATAAAAAAAATAGAAAAAAAAAATCTGGCTTGCTTTCTATAAGAGAGAGAGAGAGAGAGAGAGAGAGAGAGAAACATGCGCACAGCTTACAATAAAGTGACACTGACACTAAAAGTGTCGGACAATTTTTCGTAAGATTTTTTTCCGTCTAGCCCCCTTTCACAACGCGCGATAAGGAACTTCGTTCCAAAAACTAATCAAATATAGTGCATGTTACTGTTTTATTTTAACTGTGGCATCGTATGTAATTGCTATATAATCCGGCGTCCCGTCCGGTGTCCGATGTCCGGTATCCGGCGCTAATCCGACTCCTCTGCTCGGTTTATAAACATGCAAGTGTAGCACCCGCTTACCATCAGTACGAGTAGGTACGAGTTATACGGGTTTCGCATGAGATTGCAGTTGATCCCAGATATTATCCACTAGAAGATTGTTGTGGGGAGACTCGAGCACAATCTAGAAGGATTATCTTTATTTACTGTTTAGATAACTGAATAGCTGCCGGATAATGTTATGCCATCAAAAACATAACTTGTAAAAAGAACCAAGTCTCGCAACTCAGTTCTAATACTGTAAAAAGTTGTGAGATCCATGTAATACCAAGTCGGTTAATTTATTCAGTCCCAGAAGGACCCTTCAGTCCTTCTGTCTTATGTTATTACGTAATTAGCTAACCTAACAACATCTCATAGTGACCATATCAATATTAAAAATCTTTTGCCAAGTCAATCAATTTATTTAAAATATATAAGATTTTTTTATATTGATATGGTCACTATAAGATGTTGTTAGTGCCATTTCTCAGACATTTTTTAAGATCGAATGTTTTGTAGGTAACCTGTCCTGTCTACACCTACTTGAAATATACCGGGCCGGGCCGGTTGGCGTGGTTGGATAACACACTGCCTATCACGCCGCAGGTCGTGGGTTCGATTCCCATCCAGAACACACATTTGTGTGCATGAACATGTCTGTTTGTCCTAAGTCTGGGTGTAATTATATATTTAAGTATGTATTTATAAAAAAAAAGTAATATATGTAGTATATCAGTCATCTGGTTTCCATATTACAAGCTCTGCTTAGTTTGGGATCAGATAGCCGAGTGTGAACAAATGTCCGAGGATATTTATTTATTTAGCTAATTAGCAATATTGGAGACGCAAATAAGAACAATATTACAGTCACAAAGCGAAATTTTGTGACAAAATTAAATATTTTGGTGGCCGGCATTTATCCAGGCGATTCTTCTAATGAATAGACGAAAGAAAAACAATTTAAAAAAGCACTCAACAACTTATACAAAGCTACTTAACGTATTTGCAGACACCAAAGATCCAGCCTGAAACAGACCAAAATCAATCTTACATGCCTAATAATAAAGTCGACAAAGATAAAAGGATGTTAAACCCGATTCAAGTTGAGATTTGTTGGTGAATAATTCATGAGCAGTCGAGTGTGAATCTGGATTTGTATAACAATTACAAACAAACATACGATGTTACTGAGAAAAACGTCTCTACATACATTACCTGTAAGGCAGGTACGAGGAGCAAAGGGTCGGTAACAATACTGGTATTGTATTGCTAATGATTATAGGCGACGGTAGTCACGTACCATTGCAAACAAAAATTAATAAAATAATAACTATCACACACGCGGCTATCTGATCCTAAACTGATATACTACATACATACATTTAAGGAACGTGTTAAAAATGTTTTAATACAGAAGGCGTACTACCATATTAACGAATATTTAAATGACGACAATGCTTGGTAGCGCTCGCTCTTGCAGGGCATACATTTATGTAATAATTCTAAGATTGTTTTGAAAAGAGTCATTGCTGAGTTTATTGCCGGCTCTTCTCAGTAAAAGCAACCTTCCAAACCGTGCACTAGAGTCATTAGAATCTGACAATTCATAAGTGCCTGTGAAGGCCTATTTGGATGAATAAACATTTCATTTCATTTATTACTTTTTTTAAATACACAATCATAGCCAGACTCAGGACAAACAGATATGCTCATACACAAAAAGTCTGTCCTGGGTGGGAATCGAACCAACTACACCAACTTACACCTCAATTATTAAAAAAAATAAGCGACCCTTGCAGTAGTCGCATTTGATGTGTAACATCTGACATCTCACCTTGGTAATACCATACATGTACCAACCTCTTTGAGTTGGAGGCTGTATGGGCTAAAACCCTTTGCCTGCACTAGTACAATAGAGGAAATAAAAAAACATTTCCATCCCTGTCTGACAGCCAACTCTACCAGGTGGCTTCTTGTATACACCTCCGTCCTATTTCACGAAATCCCTCACACAGATTGCTGGAAAGCAAAAGGAAAGATATCACACATCAAAAATAGGAGCATATTATCTTAAAACGTTTTCAAATGTAACAAATTGCAGCCAGTTTCCATGGCATTCGTTAGAGAGATGCAAGTGATATTAATAATTACATCTCCTGAAATTCTCCCCTCGCAGTTTGCAGCGAAATAACATTGAATTCTGCAGAACTGCACGTTCAGATTTCAAGGGTGGATTGTTACATTTGACTAGAATCGTTGCTGTGAAATTGTGTTATTCTATTCTAGAACTAACTGGGTAAGTGGGAGTTGAGTTTGAACGATCGATGCTTAGAATAGCAAATGAGTATCGAATAAAACGTAACATGTGGACGTAAGACTTTTAATTATCGCGGTAGTCACTTAACATCAGGTGACCTAGTTGCATGCTTGTCAGTATTCAGAACTCCGACTACATTTTAGTCTGGATGTATAAACACCAATTACTAATGCCATCGAATTTCATCGAAACGCCTTGACCGATTTTGATGAGACTTTCACTGGCAGATAGATGATTTAATAAGAATTTTGCCTAAATAATTACGGTTCAGCACAAAAAAAACATGAAATTGATTTTGTAGATTCCTCATAGGGATCCGCTAAAAATGGATTTTAGAAAATTCAACACTTAAATGGTTACGGTGCATCGAGAACACGGGCGAAACCATGGAGGTCAGACTAGTCTTTCAATACATATAACTTGTTGAAACAAAACCAATACTAACATTGAGTTACAAAATAAGCTTAGCAAGTGAACTGCTAGGGTTGTTTTTCAGCAAGTCGCACGTTACGACACGACCGCGTGAGTATTCAACCAGTCCAGTGTCGTGCGGTCGTGTCGAGTGTCGCCGACTAATTGACACAGTGCTGTTGTGTTTGTGGACAGAGTTGGGAGCCGCGGGCCGCGAGTAGACACCGAAACACGTCTGAGCGGAACTCGCGGTTTCAGCGTAAAGCTGGTGTTCACGCTCCGACTGAGTGCGATTCGTCGGTCAAATATGGATTGTGACTTCTTTTTGATTCCAATTGACTTTTGTACTCGTTTGTGACGTCAGAAATATACACCATCAGAAAACGTACTCTTTGTTATTAACTTGGTAATTAATAGTCATAAAAAGGCGGAATTTTACAACGTGTTCGCTATTTTCGACTGTTTTTGATGTTTTATTCACTAGATTGTGTCAGGTTTTTTTTTTATGTTGGCATCATTCCTATTGTAACTGATGTTTTGAAAGTTACACTTAAACCATTGAGACTTTGTAAGATTGTAAGACCTAATAGCCATGGATAATTTTCCAATACTATTTTGTTTATTTTTAGAGAAACTTTTACAAAATCACCCCAAAATAATGTCAACTAAAGAAGCGAAATTCATAGAAAAATATGAATAAATAAGTAATTAAAACTCGTTAAGTTATAGCTTGTTTTATTGCGAAAATTCAACATATTTTCACCGCGAAATCAATGCCTTACAAATCTGGCAAACAAAACTATGAATATCGATTCTGTTACAGATTCAAAAATAAAATAATATGATTATCAATCCGATCGCAGAGTGAATGGCCAGCTTTACGGAGGTTCACGATTGCTCGCTTAAACAGAATATGTAAATGACAATGAGTTGTACGTATTACCAACATTATTGCTCGCGTTTATTTCCGTTTCCGGTGGAAGTTACGTCGCCGTCGCGGATGTTCTCAGATTGTTGCATCGTTTCCGGTTTAATTATTGCGGAACACTTACTTACATTTTTTAATGTACGAGTGTTGATTACTTCGCTTCATTTTTCATAGCAGCGTGGAACTTTGAACAGCAATTTAACTAAAATGTTGCTATATTGTGTTTTTGTTCACGAATATGCTTTTGCTATTTACTGACTTGAAGAAAAATGCAATAGAGCGATTGTAATTTAAAAAAAAATCTTTTATGTCAATTTATATAATGGAGATCCTTGGGGAGGCCTTTGTCCAACAATTTAAACACAAATTATTGATTTTGTGATAGTGTACGTTTATGACGTCACAAGTCTGTATTTATTTTATTATTGAACTCCATTAAAATTATTATTTGAATAGGTCGTGGATGAGATTCACATTCATATCAGTTCCAATTGGTATCAGGCGATGATAGCTTAATGATAGTGCGTCGGATACCGCGGTGAAGGTCGTGAGTTCGAATCCTACTATGAGTTTGAGCTTTCGGTGAAGGAATACATCGTGAGGAAACCATAGCATGATAGCACAACCCATTTTGAAAATGTCGCCAATACCTATCGGTGTGTTCCGACAGCTGTACTTGAGAACCAGTTCCCATGTAGGCTTTGTGTGCTTACCACATTCGGCCACATCATCACTTACCATGGTGATTGCAGTCAACGGTACACAAAAAAAAGTTATCTGGTTTCCATAGTACAAGCTCTGCTTATTTTGGGATTAGATGACCGCGTGAAGAATGTACCAGGGTATTTATTCATGTAATGACATTACAATGAGCTTGTTGTTAAAAGATCCTAGTTGCGAAGCTCGTCGGTTTCCAAGTAACTGCATTTTGTAAAATTAAACTAACATTTTATTTTCAACTGAAACTTGGTGGAAAGTTTAAGTGGCAAAGCCTACTATTATAATACTGCTGAAGCCTTTAGCCTCAAAGTGAGGGCGAACTTTCTCCCACGAACCTGCTTATGAACTCTTTAAGATTCTCTACCAAACTAATATTCAGATTTTAAACTAGTAAGTAAGTAGTTGAAATGTTGGGGTTTATTTAAATTGAGTTTAAACTAAACTTTTTGTAGGATGAAATTTTTAAAGAATGTTACAAAAGGTCTTGATCATTTAAATCGCTATTACGAGAAGGTATAATATTAATTGGTATGCTCGTACTCTGTTTGATGGGAGTAAGTTAGTCCTAATTATTACGTATAAATAGAGTTTATTTTAGTGATTTCAAATCGGAAATAAAAGAAAATCTTTGAGTTTAAATTTCCTTCATAACCTCGTTGTATGAGGAAAAAAAGAGTCGAGTGTTAGTTAGTATGGTGCTACGTGTCAGGGACGTGGAGTCGAGTCGAGACACGCTCGCGCTGGCACCGCGCCAGGGGGGGGGGGGGGGGAGGAGAGGGGGATACGTGAGAATTGGTCTCTAATTGATACGATCACCAAATAAATTAATATAATAAATAATAGTCTGTACTAAACACATATTTACTTGAAAAAAATTTTATATCTAGACCTGTTCATGTACACAAATATTTGTAGTGGATGGGAATCGATCCCACGACCTTTGGTATGACAAGTAGGTACCTGATCTAATGAACTACACTAACAAGCCCATCAAATGATTAGAAGGTTCTTTTGAGGTCGTGTGAGTAGGTGCACTCGTCTCACACTCGCAGATGTCAGACATGGACTCTCACCAAAGTTCAACTTTACATGCCAGCGTAGTATGGAATGAAGCATGATGCGGAAAAGGAAAATGGAAGAAACAAGACACAGCAACATCAGCAAAGCTACAAAAACACAAGACGTAGTACTAAAAACCGGTCAAGTGCGAGTCGAACTCGCGCACCGAGGATTCCGTACAATTTTGCCGGAACACACCAACAGGTGCTTGGTGGCAGATTTTGCTTGAAGGTGGTAGCCAGTCGAGTACTAAAAAGTACCCTACCACCATGCTAACTCAAACTCAAAATGTTTTATTCAATTTTGGGACACTTAAGGAACACTTATTGAACGACTTATTGCTATTTTTAATGCTATTGTTACTGTTACCACCATTTCCAAATAAAGACCTGTCAGGAGAAGAAACGGCGAAACAAACAAACTTAGCTATGGTTTCCTCACGATGTTTTCCTTCACCGAAGCTCAAGCTGATCGTAGCATTCGAACCCACGACCTTCGCCGCGGTATCCGACGTCACTACCACTGAGCTATCATCGCCTTATTGGTTGGAGGACGCCTTTGCCAAAGGGCACACAGATTAGATTTTAAATAGAAAAGAAAATGAAACAAGAATTCTCGTAAAGAGTTCCTTCTGGTGTTATCTACTCAGTGCCAGTGCCATAGTCGCTAATGGATACAAGCACAAACTTGGTTCTCAGTGGGCGCTCTAATTGCCGATAGTTGCCGATATTTACCGATATTTGCCGATATCTGCCGATGTGTCGCCGCGCGAGTCAGTCAAGCTTTCAAGGAGGGTTGGAGGGGAGGATTTGGATTAGAGTATTATCTAATATTAGCTTCATTCATCCCCGCGGTTTCATCCGCATTCCCAGGGGAATTCAATATAGCCTACGTTAAACTGTGATCATTTTACTTTTCATTAGAAACAAGCCAAAGGCAGGTAGACGTCGTTGATAATCGTCTAATTGTCGAATAATAATAGTTTTTTACCTATTACCGTTCTGCAGTACTGGCCATTTCAAATCAAAATTAGTCATTTGTTTATTGATTAGTGTTACATTTTCATCGCATTTCAATCTTTTTCGTCATCATGGATACGTTAAAAATTCGAGTAATTATGGAATATGAGTACCGCCGTGGCAGCAACGCGGCACAAGCGGCACGCAACATCAACGACGTTTACGGAGCTAACACTACAAACCAACGCACCACCTGTTATTGGTTTGCTCGCTTCCGTTCTGGAAATTTCGACCTGAAAAATGAACCTCGCGGTCGTCCGAAGACTTTGGTCGACAATGAAGAATTAAAGGCGATTGTGGAAGCTGATGATGAAGGAGCTCTACGGCTGAATTAGCAGCAGCTTTCGACGTTAGCGTCAAAACAATATTGGTCCATTTGCGTCAAATTGGCAAGGTAAAAAAGCTTGACAAATGGGTGCCCCACGAACTCTCCGTCATCCGCCCTACTCACCAGACCTTGCGCCTACAGACTACTACTTTTTCCAGAATTTGGATAACTTCTTGGCGGGAAAAAAATTCAATACCCGAGAGGAAGTACAAAATGCCTTTGAAGAATTTGTTGCCTCCCGTCCAGCTGATTTCTTTAAGAAGGGCATCAATAAACTGCCACTGCGTTGGCAAAGATGCATTGATTGCATGGGTGATTACTTCGATTAATATAAATAAAAAAAAAATAAAAAAAAATCGTTTAAATTTTTTCATACAAAACGGCAATTTCATAGGTAAAGACCTAATATTTAATTTTCAATTGGACAACGATGTTGATATATTTGCATACATATAATAAGTTACATAATTTGTAAAATAAAAGCAATCAAAAATAAATAAAAAGATATCATTTTTGCCTGTCGAATTAAATCTTTATTCCGTTATTTATTGCCCTTTACACCTTTCTTCTTTCTAATATAATAAAACAAAACATTTGTATGGATGTATGTACCTATGTAACGGATAAACTCAAAAACTACTGGGCCGATTTTAAAAATTCTTTCCCCATTTGAATGCTACGTTATTCCAGATTTATAATAGGCTATTTTTTCATTATTTTTTTTATCCCGGGATAAGATAAGATCCCATCCCAAGGTAGTTGTAATCCCGAAGCATGTCAGAATGGTTTTTTACATCTATCACCTGGTGCTCTCATTTCACCTGGTGGACACTTGGGTGCACAAATACCGGTACTCAGTTTTTCTAATCCTGTTGGACATTTGTCGCCGTTAAAGAGCTCTGCTGCTCTTCCAGTACCAGTTCCATTGATGGGAACCGCGCGCGCTGTCCTCAATACATGATGAGGATTGTTATCTGCAACACGACCATGGCTGTCTACTGCCATCGCCAGCACGGCGAGTGCGGTCAATAGAACAATCTTGGACATGTCTGGACTGGTTCCTTCAGACGGTACAATAACTACTTGTGCAGTTGAACACTACATCATGACATATTTATATGGAGGGGAGCGTGTCCGGTAAACAATTGATTTCAAAATACAATACCAAATAAGATTTTTTGTCATGTAAATCGAGTATAACTAACTCCATGACGCCCGTAATTTTCAGCTTTATTTAATCATGATTTATCATTGGACTTGACGAATGTGGCAGTTACATACTTTATAGGTACGATACATAACATTTATCCTTTTTTAGGTGGGGAAATTCAGGAGCAGCCGGTCGGGTTATGTCAGACTCCAACTGACTAAAACCTCTCGCTATAATAGCTCATCAACCGTAAGAACGTGGACTGGAAGCATCGGTTAGCACAATCAATTCCTCTATAATTAGAAGAAAAAGACGTAAATTATCTATGATGCTAGATAAAATGTCACATGGAAAATATTTCTCCTCAATAATTACAAAAATAAGTATATAATTTATAACGATTTCGTTTTTATTATTTTCTCGATTTGTTTTTTATTTTTACATTTTTCGAAAAGTGCTCGTCACTTTGTTTTATTTTCGGAATAATTGAAGTGTTTTTTATGAGAGTCAAAACGAAAGTACCATTTCCCTTAAATAAAAACAACGTCTGACAATAACAATCCTCCGAAAAATCAAAAATATTTATTTCAGAGCAGGGTCCGTCCATATGTTGTTAGTAAACTTATCTTATGTCAGTAAAAAACACAAATAATAGTACTTTCAAATGTGGCACAGTTCAAGTTTACAGTATACTTAAAAATAACAGATAAATCCTCGATTGCTTTGGTTAGTGTACATATTCAATTTTGCAAGTTAATTGTTGTATGTTGAATTTATCTAAGGTAATTTATGAAGAGAAAACTTTTTTTGTATGTTTGTTTGTAAAGGATAAATAAAACTCTCTCCTATATAAAGCTTCATTATTAGCTAGAAATAACATATGTTTTTTTATAAGTTTTAAATTTAGAATTCAAAACGTATGTCTTATTAGATCTATGTGTTTAGTGTGTAATTGGAAAATTTGTCATGTACATTGTTCAAATCATGAAATGAAATAGAGCTGAACATTATAGATGTATTTGAGCTGTACTGGAAAATAACCATTCTTATTAGACGTTGTATTATGAAATCAATTGTTTACCGGACACGCTCCCCTCCATATAAATATGTCATGATGTAGTGTTCAACTGCACAAGTAGTTATTGTACCGTCTGAAGGAACCAGTCCAGACATGTCCAAGATTGTTCTATTGATCGCACTCGCCGTGCTGGCAATGGCAGTGGGAGACAGCCGTGCTCAAGTTGAAAGAAAAGCGTCACCAGAAAACTTTGACGCCAATCATTGTGCAACAGGATTAGAAAAAGACAATAACCAACATTGTGTCCCCAAGTGTCCCTCACCTCAAATAAGATTGAATGGTATCTGTGTCAACCCTGATTAGAGATTCGCAATATGTTTTTACAACGACGCCTGAGTGTTAACATCAAACGAACGCACGCTGCCCATGATGGTCTTTTGCACAACATTATATTCATTGTATAATTAAATATTACGTCTTTTCTTCTATTTTAACACATATGTAGATATGTACTTGTATATAACACAACCCAAAATAAGGACTTAGAAGGTGACATTTTTCAAAAGTGGTTTATGGAAGGAAGTGGTTTATGGAAAATCAATCAGCCGTTTAGGATGTGAATAAAAGGGGATTTAGTTTGTTTGAGAATCTGTATTTTTTGATGATTCTTCTTGGTTATTAAAATCTCTAAAAAGAAAAAAATAATATCTTAATATAGGTCCTGAAAATATACTATCAGTCAGAAAGAACTTGTCAGACTTCTCACATTAAAAAATTATCGAAAATTAATGTCCAATTTTAAATCAGATTTATTTATAAAAAAAATTGTAAGTAGGTAGGTACTATTATAAATGAGAAAGTTTTTTTTGGATGTGAAGATTGTATGTTACTATTTCACACAAATCTTCTGAACGAATTTTGATGAAATTTGGGATACAGGTAGATCATATCCTGGAATGAAACATTGGATACTTTTTATCCCGGAATAAGATAAGATCCCTCGCGGCTAAAACCGCGGGTGAACAACAACTAGTGATTCTATATTTACCGAAGGATAAATCCATTTTGGAATATAAATTGAAATAGCTTAGTAGATATTCGGAGTCTAGAAATAAATCTTTTAGCGTGAAACAAGCCGCGCGAGGTGTTTCAACTCATTTGTCATCGTTCAACCGACAGTCGACAGTCGACAGTCGACAGTCGACAGTCGACACCGTCTCTTGAGATATCATTTGTCACTCTTAGAGGTGGAATACACTATACTGGACTTGTAAAGGATTATATAACTAGCTTCCACCCGCGGTTCTACCAGCCTGTCACTCTCTGAAATAAATCACGTCGTTCCATTACTGCGTGGAAGAAGGACAAATCAATTTTCGCATTTGTGTCTATTTATATATATATCTAAACCAGTGGGGGTTTAGGTTAAGGTTTAAAGAACTTTTTTTTGTTTTTTTATTCTGGATAGGCTTGTGTTTGACCACAATCTCACCATGGTAAGTGATGATGTGGCCGAAGATGGTAAGCACACAAAGCCTAGATGGGAACTGGCTCTCAAGTGCAGCTGTCGGAACACACCGCTAGGTGTTTTGGCGACAGATTTTCAACTTGAGGGTGGTAGCCAGCCAGTCGGGTACTACAAAGTACCCTACCACCGTACTATGGTTTCCTCACGATGTTTTCCTTCACCGAAAGCTCAAGCTCATTGTAGGATTCGAACCCACGACCTTCGCCGCGGTATTCGACGTCACTTACCACTGAGCTATCATCTCATAAGAACTACATTAGTTCACTTACAATGAGATACAGTTTTAACTTCAATTAGATGTATGTCCTCTGGCTTGAATGACACACTAAAATAAATTAGCAACAAATTGTTTAAGTTTATGCCGGTATGCGTTGACACTAGTGCACTCTTTGATTTATGGTAGGGGAGGCAATGATGCTAAATTTGTAGTTACTCGAGCGTCTTTGGGACCTACTGGAATTTGAAGATTAGGTGGAATAAAGAAAAAAAGGTTATGTGATATTTTCCCCTTCAGCGGTGGGGGGAGCGTCTACAGGGTTTCAAAAATGTAAAAAAAAACAGTCACCAAGAAATACTCGAGCGCGTCAGATATTAATAGGGTAGTCGCGCCACGTCTGTCTGATAACGGAAAAATAATAATCTGCCGTTTTGCGTGGTGGGGGTGGCCGTATGAAGGGGTCGAAAATATTTAAAAAAAAAATTTACTCGAGCGTGTCAGACATTGATAAGGGATGTTAAGTGAACCCTCCAGTAGCTCCTATTTTAAAGACTGATGATTTGGACGCGACCATCAGTCAGGGCCGATTTTTGAAAATGCAAAAAAAAATCGTGACCTTGATTTACTCGAGCGCGTCAGATTTTTATACAGGCGGTTCTTCTTGATGGCCTTGTTGTACTGACCCATAATCTGACAATTATGTTGAGGAGTTTCCTTAATCTGACGGTTTGAAAAAAAAAATTTATAAAAAATATCGAAATCTCGAAAATGGTTCAAGATATCGAAAAAATGTTTGCACAAAAGTTGTAGAGAATTTAAATTTCTACAATATTTATTATGAATACACATACCATAAAACCCATAGGAAACGAGATATTTGCAATAAATCATTTTTTGACATTTGACCTTGAAAAATCAGTAGTCGCGGGCACCCTATGATAAGTAGCTTTTGAGACAAGTTTTAGGGTGTCAAAATAAAGGTTTATACAAGTTAATAGGTGACTATCTCTCATTCTGAGGTGAAACTCATAATATTCCTGGACTATACACTTAATAATGATTTTAGCTACTTCGGCTTGTGCAAATCGGCAGATTAAGATATTTCCGTGATTCGTGACTAATTTCCTTCAAAATAAAATAAAAACTAATCGCGCTCGAGAAAATCCAGGTGACGTTTTTTTTTTGCAACTTTGCGAGTCTCCAATTTTCTTTCGTCACACCCAAATTGTCAGATTATTGAAATGTACACTATTTTGCATGTAACTAACTTACCTTACCTTAATCTGACGCGCTCGAATATTTCAAACCATCGATTTTTTTTTACTAATCTGACGGGCTACTGTAGACGTTCGACACTATATAGAGGGCTCAGATTTGGTGAGAGTACTTCACAAGGTGCAAGGTTGCCCCCCTTATGTTAATCTGACGCGCTCGAGTAAATCCCGAAATCCCCTATTCGCCTCCCCTACCATTAGTCAGGTAATTGGTTGTATAGCCGTGCTCCTTCAAACAATATCGTTGTTTTACCGTAGTTTGTTTTCGGCTTTATCAGTTCTATTTTATTTTATTTTACCACTGACTAATTAATAACTGATTAATCACGAAATCTTAGAAAGTATAAATAAATGCAAAATGCCAAGTAGTTTCCTAATAAGGAGTACTTAGGTATCCGCCAAGAAAGGATTTAAAAATTCAACCCCTTATAGTATTTTAGGATTTAATTTAGTATTAAGAGTAAAAAGATACAACGGCTTTAAGCGCTCCGTGAGCGGTACGCTGAAACTTGGCTAATTAGCCAACTTTGACCTGTATCGCGTACCGAGTGCAATTAAAAGTAAAACTGACCCAAAAAACAACCAAAGATGCCGTCGATAGTTGTGAGTATGATTATAATTTAGTGTGCAATTTTTGGACCATTACAGCTGCTGTGTTGATACGTTTTTACTTAACTAGTAGTCAGACCCAGATTTTAATATTTGTAACTTTCTCGAAACAATGCTGAGTTACTGTTTTGCATAATAATGTTTCCAAGGCATTGATATCTAATAAAAAAGATACACAATCAGCGACAAAAAATGGCCTCACCCAATGTCTACACACTCGAACATTTAGGTTGTCTTTTAATCTAGTAGCATTCGAACGCTCCGACGGTAATCATGCCTCAGTGATTGTTTAAGATATATTTTGGCTAGCAGGTATGTCGTAAAACTTTATTGCCTTTTTATAGATTTGTGTCTATACAATCTAAAAAAAATAACTAGTAGGTATTACCCAACACAATTAGAGACAGTTTTGAGAGAACTTTTGCTTGGGATTGTTTATCTATAGTTATTAGATATCAAAGTTCCATGGTGATGTTTAAGAAGCCCCAAGTGTCATTAGCAGTAAAGGGTGGCAGGTTGACATAAGAGCTCAACATTACCATGCCCCATGTCTGTCAACACGTCACATGTCACACGCCGCACGCACCACAAAATACGCTTAAAAGCACCATTGTGTGTTACTTAAGCACTTACTTAATCTCACGCTTCGCGACTTAAGGATCGACTCAGAGAAAGATAAATGCTGAGTGCGATGACGATGTGTTTATCCAAAAGGGCTTCCACTATTTTAAGATAAATAACAACACTTTATCTGCTGGTATGAAGTGTTCTAGTTTCGATCGAATATTCTATATTCGTATTTGAGTAAATGCTGATCAATCAAAGTTGAATTTAAAATTGTTCGTGTCAAACGTTACTTCAGCAGATTCAGCAGCTTCAGAATTCCACGCTCAGTGAGTGAGCTATCACTATCTTACGTAGAATTTATAAACACAGTTCATTTTGAGTAAGAAGGTTTATGCAAGGTCGGCAACGCGCTCGTGACGCCTCTGGTGTTGCAAGCGTCCATAGGCTACGGTAACCACTTACCATCAGGTGGGCCGTAAGCTTGTTTGCCACCTAGTGGTATAAAAAAAAAAACTGGTGGATCCTACAATCTGTAGAACACATTTTGAATGAAGTAATAACAACATCCGAATGTTTTGTTTATAGGCTTAGGGTAAGTTGACGTGAGATGGCTGAGGGGGGTGGTATTAGCGTGACACTTTATGATGGCATGCGAGCGGATTAGGAAAGCTTTGTGCTTGGTGATGAGATGAAGCGGGAGCGGGGGGGGCGGGGGCGGCGATTGGAAACCGTCGGCGCCATCACAAATGTAGCACAAGCATAGCGTTTTGGTTTTAACGATTTAATTGTGTTCGATTTAATTGTACTAGACAGTTGGATAGATGATGTATTTCTGTTGCTGCTGTAGCTATATCAACAAATACCAAAAACTACAACATTTGTAGGTACGGAACCCTCGGTGCGCTAGTCCGACTCGCACTTGACCGGTTTTTGTAATCCATGTCCCACAAGTGGATCTCCTAGCGTGTTCCGCTCCCGCTGCCACTCCCGCTGCCTCCCATGACAGTGTAGTGGAGTGGAGTGGAGTGGAGGGGGACCTCCACGCTGTACGCTGTACGCTGTACGCTGTACGCTGTACGCTGTACTAAAGGCGCACATCGCGTGACGGAGATTGAGCAGGGTCTTGTGTCGCCCTCCACCGTACCTACTCAATTTCATTACAACAAAAATCCCTGAAAGCCTTCGTCCGGACGAAGCTAGGATGTAAAATTAGACATGTTTTTTTAAACAACCCATTTTATGGCCTCGCAAAAAATACTGCAATTTAATACAATGTTTTCACAGTTGAAAATAATTCGAGAGTTTCTAAAAAAAAAACAGTTTTTACATGATTTAAAATATAAACCCAACATTTTTCACCAGCATACAGTTGAGTTTCTTGGAAATTCTAAATTGGCCGTTTGTAAAGTTTTCGTGGAAGGAATTGAAGAATTCCTTTTGAATAATCGTATCAGCAATTTTATGCTGTTGAAGCCATTTGTAAAATCAAGAATTCAGATAAAACCTTATTTGGAGTTTAATAAGAGCGTTCCACAAAGAGCGTGGCGTGGCGTCGTCGATATAGGTATAATAACATGTTGAGTAAGCGCGTCACCTTGTTCACTGAATGCTGAGTTTAATAAGAGCGTTCCACAAAGAGCGTGGCGTGGCGTCGTCGATATAGGTATAATAACATGTTCGCTGGGCGCGGAGTGAGCGCGTCACCTTGTTCACTGAATGCTGAGTTTAATAAGAGCGTTCCACAAAGAGCGTGGCGTGGCGTCGTCGATATAGGTATAATAACATGTTCGCTGGGCGCGGAGTGAGCGCGTCACCTTGTTCACTGAATGCTGAGTTTAATAAGAGCATTCCACAAAGAGCGTGGCGTGGCGTCGTCGATATAGGTATAATAACATGTTCGCTGGGCGCGGAGTGAGCGCGTCACCTTGTTCACTGAATGCTGAGTTTAATAAGAGCGTTCCACAAAGAGCGTGGCGTGGCGTCGTCGATATAGGTATAATAACATGTTCGCTGGGCGCGGAGTGAGCGCGTCACCTTGTTCACTGAATGCTGAGTTTAATAAGAGCATTCCACAAAGAGCGTGGCGTGGCGTCGTCGATATAGGTATAATAACATGTTCGCTGGGCGCGGAGTGAGCGCGTCACCTTGTTCACTGAATGCTGAGTTTAATAAGAGCGTTCCACAAAGAGCGTGGCGTGGCGTCGTCGATATAGGTATAATAACATGTTGAGTAAGCGCGTCACCTTGTTCACTGAATGCTGAGTTTAATAAGAGCGTTCCACAAAGAGCGTGGCGTGGCGTCGTCGATATAGGTATAATAACATGTTCGCTGGGCGCGGAGTGAGCGCGTCACCTTGTTCACTGAATGCTGAGTTTAATAAGAGCGTTCCACAAAGAGCGTGGCGTGGCGTCGTCGATATAGGTATAATAACATGTTGAGTAAGCGCGTCACCTTGTTCACTGAATGCTGAGTTTAATAAGAGCGTTCCACAAAGAGCGTGGCGTGGCGTCGTCGATATAGGTATAATAACATGTTGAGTAAGCGCGTCACCTTGTTCACTGAATGCTGAGTTTAATAAGAGCGTTCCACAAAGAGCGTGGCGTGGCGTCGTCGATATAGGTATAATAACATGTTCGCTGGGCGCGGAGTGAGCGCGTCACCTTGTTCACTGAATGCTGAGTTTAATAAGAGCGTTCCACAAAGAGCGTGGCGTGGCGTCGTCGATATAGGTATAATAACATGTTCGCTGGGCGCGGAGTGAGCGCGTCACCTTGTTCACTGAATGCTGAGTTTAATAAGAGCGTTCCACAAAGAGCGTGGCGTGGCGTCGTCGATATAGGTATAATAACATGTTCGCTGGGCGCGGAGTGAGCGCGTCACCTTGTTCACTGAATGCTGAGTTTAATAAGAGCGTTCCACAAAGAGCGTGGCGTGGCGTCGTCGATATAGGTATAATAACATGTTCGCTGGGCGCGGAGTGAGCGCGTCACCTTGTTCACTGAATGCTGAGTTTAATAAGAGCGTTCCACAACGAGCGTGGCGTGGCGTCGTCGATATAGGTATAATAACATGTTGAGTAAGCGCGTCACCTTGTTCACTGAATGCTGAGTTTAATAAGAGCGTTCCACAAAGAGCGTGGCGTGGCGTCGTCGATATAGGTATAATAACATGTTCGCTGGGCGCGGAGTGAGCGCGTCACCTTGTTCACTGAATGCTGAGTTTAATAAGAGCGTTCCACAAAGAGCGTGGCGTGGCGTCGTCGATATAGGTATAATAACATGTTGAGTAAGCGCGTCACCTTGTTCACTGAATGCTGAGTTTAATAAGAGCGTTCCACAAAGAGCGTGGCGTGGCGTCGTCGATATAGGTATAATAACATGTTGAGTAAGCGCGTCACCTTGTTCACTGAATGCTGAGTTTAATAAGAGCGTTCCACAAAGAGCGTGGCGTGGCGTCGTCGATATAGGTATAATAACATGTTCGCTGGGCGCGGAGTGAGCGCGTCACCTTGTTCACTGAATGCTGAGTTTAATAAGAGCGTTCCACAAAGAGCGTGGCGTGGCGTCGTCGATATAGGTATAATAACATGTTCGCTGGGCGCGGAGTGAGCGCGTCACCTTGTTCACTGAATGCTGAGTTTAATAAGAGCGTTCCACAAAGAGCGTGGCGTGGCGTCGTCGATATAGGTATAATAACATGTTCGCTGGGCGCGGAGTGAGCGCGTCACCTTGTTCACTGAATGCTGAGTTTAATAAGAGCGTTCCACAAAGAGCGTGGCGTGGCGTCGTCGATATAGGTATAATAACATGTTCGCTGGGCGCGGAGTGAGCGCGTCACCTTGTTCACTGAATGCTGAGTTTAATAAGAGCGTTCCACAACGAGCGTGGCGTGGCGTCGTCGATATAGGTATAATAACATGTTGAGTAAGCGCGTCACCTTGTTCACTGAATGCTGAGTTTAATAAGAGCGTTCCACAAAGAGCGTGGCGTGGCGTCGTCGATATAGGTATAATAACATGTTGAGTAAGCGCGTCACCTTGTTCACTGAATGCTGAGTTTAATAAGAGCGTTCCACAAAGAGCGTGGCGTGGCGTCGTCGATATAGGTATAATAACATGTTGAGTAAGCGCGTCACCTTGTTCACTGAATGCTGAGTTTAATAAGAGCGTTCCACAAAGAGCGTGGCGTGGCGTCGTCGATATAGGTATAATAACATGTTCGCTGGGCGCGGAGTGAGCGCGTCACCTTGTTCACTGAATGCTGAGTTTAATAAGAGCGTTCCACAAAGAGCGTGGCGTGGCGTCGTCGTTATAGGTATAATAACATGTTCGCTGGGCGCGGAGTGAGCGCGTCACCTTGTTCACTGAATGCTGAGTTTAATAAGAGCGTTCCACAAAGAGCGTGGCGTGGCGTCGTCGATATAGGTATAATAACATGTTGAGTAAGCGCGTCACCTTGTTCACTGAATGCTGAGTTTAATAAGAGCGTTCCACAAAGAGCGTGGCGTGGCGTCGTCGTTATAGGTATAATAACATGTTCGCTGGGCGCGGAGTGAGCGCGTCACCTTGTTCACTGAATGCTGAGTTTAATAAGAGCGTTCCACAAAGAGCGTGGCGTGGCGTCGTCGATATAGGTATAATAACATGTTCGCTGGGCGCGGAGTGAGCGCGTCACCTTGTTCACTGAATGCTGAGTTTAATAAGAGCGTTCCACAAAGAGCGTGGCGTGGCGTCGTCGTTATAGGTATAATAACATGTTCGCTGGGCGCGGAGTGAGCGCGTCACCTTGTTCACTGAATGCTGAGTTTAATAAGAGCGTTCCACAAAGAGCGTGGCGTGGCGTCGTCGATATAGGTATAATAACATGTTGAGTAAGCGCGTCACCTTGTTCACTGAATGCTGAGTTTAATAAGAGCGTTCCACAAAGAGCGTGGCGTGGCGTCGTCGATATAGGTATAATAACATGTTGAGTAAGCGCGTCACCTTGTTCACTGAATGCTGAGTTTAATAAGAGCGTTCCACAAAGAGCGTGGCGTGGCGTCGTCGATATAGGTATAATAACATGTTGAGTAAGCGCGTCACCTTGTTCACTGAATGCTGAGTTTAATAAGAGCGTTCCACAAAGAGCGTGGCGTGGCGTCGTCGATATAGGTATAATAACATGTTGAGTAAGCGCGTCACCTTGTTCACTGAATGCTGAGTTTAATAAGAGCGTTCCACAAAGAGCGTGGCGTGGCGTCGTCGATATAGGTATAATAACATGTTCGCTGGGCGCGGAGTGAGCGCGTCACCTTGTTCACTGAATGCTGAGTTTAATAAGAGCGTTCCACAAAGAGCGTGGCGTGGCGTCGTCGTTATAGGTATAATAACATGTTCGCTGGGCGCGGAGTGAGCGCGTCACCTTGTTCACTGAATGCTGAGTTTAATAAGAGCGTTCCACAAAGAGCGTGGCGTGGCGTCGTCGATATAGGTATAATAACATGTTCGCTGGGCGCGGAGTGAGCGCGTCACCTTGTTCACTGAATGCTGAGTTTAATAAGAGCATTCCACAAAGAGCGTGGCGTGGCGTCGTCGATATAGGTATAATAACATGTTGAGTAAGCGCGTCACCTTGTTCACTGAATGCTGAGTTTAATAAGAGCGTTCCACAAAGAGCGTGGCGTGGCGTCGTCGATATAGGTATAATAACATGTTCGCTGGGCGCGGAGTGAGCGCGTCACCTTGTTCACTGAATGCTGAGTTTAATAAGAGCATTCCACAAAGAGCGTGGCGTGGCGTCGTCGATATAGGTATAATAACATGTTGAGTAAGCGCGTCACCTTGTTCACTGAATGCTGAGTTTAATAAGAGCGTTCCACAAAGAGCGTGGCGTGGCGTCGTCGATATAGGTATAATAACATGTTCGCTGGGCGCGGAGTGAGCGCGTCACCTTGTTCACTGAATGCTGAGTTTAATAAGAGCGTTCCACAAAGAGCGTGGCGTGGCGTCGTCGATATAGGTATAATAACATGTTCGCTGGGCGCGGAGTGAGCGCGTCACCTTGTTCACTGAATGCTGAGTTTAATAAGAGCATTCCACAAAGAGCGTGGCGTGGCGTCGTCGATATAGGTATAATAACATGTTGAGTAAGCGCGTCACTTTGTTCACTGAATGCTGAGTTTAATAAGAGCGTTCCACAAAGAGCGTGGCGTGGCGTCGTCGATATAGGTATAATAACATGTTCGCTGGGCGCGGAGTGAGCGCGTCACCTTGTTCACTGAATGCTGAGTTTAATAAGAGCATTCCACAAAGAGCGTGGCGTGGCGTCGTCGATATAGGTATAATAACATGTTGAGTAAGCGCGTCACCTTGTTCACTGAATGCTGAGTTTAATAAGAGCGTTCCACAAAGAGCGTGGCGTGGCGTCGTCGATATAGGTATAATAACATGTTCGCTGGGCGCGGAGTGAGCGCGTCACCTTGTTCACTGAATGCTGAGTTTAATAAGAGCGTTCCACAAAGAGCGTGGCGTGGCGTCGTCGATATAGGTATAATAACATGTTCGCTGGGCGCGGAGTGAGCGCGTCACCTTGTTCACTGAATGCTGAGTTTAATAAGAGCATTCCACAAAGAGCGTGGCGTGGCGTCGTCGATATAGGTATAATAACATGTTGAGTAAGCGCGTCACCTTGTTCACTGAATGCTGAGTTTAATAAGAGCGTTCCACAAAGAGCGTGGCGTGGCGTCGTCGATATAGGTATAATAACATGTTCGCTGGGCGCGGAGTGAGCGCGTCACCTTGTTCACTGAATGCTGAGTTTAATAAGAGCGTTCCACAAAGAGCGTGGCGTGGCGTCGTCGATATAGGTATAATAACATGTTCGCTGGGCGCGGAGTGAGCGCGTCACCTTGTTCACTGAATGCTGAGTTTAATAAGAGCGTTCCACAAAGAGCGTGGCGTGGCGTCGTCGTTATAGGTATAATAACATGTTCGCTGGGCGCGGAGTGAGCGCGTCACCTTGTTCACTGAATGCTGAGTTTAATAAGAGCGTTCTACAAAGAGCGTGGCGTGGCGTCGTCGATATAGGTATAATAACATGTTCGCTGGGCGCGGAGTGAGCGCGTCACCTTGTTCACTGAATGCTGAGTTTAATAAGAGCATTCCACAAAGAGCGTGGCGTGGCGTCGTCGATATAGGTATAATAACATGTTGAGTGAGCGCGTCACCTTGTTCACTGAATGCTGAGTTTAATAAGAGCGTTCCACAAAGAGCGTGGCGTGGCGTCGTCGATATAGGTATAATAACATGTTCGCTGGGCGCGGAGTGAGCGCGTCACCTTGTTCACTGAATGCTGAGTTTAATAAGAGCATTCCACAAAGAGCGTGGCGTGGCGTCGTCGATATAGGTATAATAACATGTTGAGTAAGCGCGTCACCTTGTTCACTGAATGCTGAGTTTAATAAGAGCGTTCCACAAAGAGCGTGGCGTGGCGTCGTCGATATAGGTATAATAACATGTTCGCTGGGCGCGGAGTGAGCGCGTCACCTTGTTCACTGAATGCTGAGTTTAATAAGAGCGTTCCACAAAGAGCGTGGCGTGGCGTCGTCGATATAGGTATAATAACATGTTCGCTGGGCGCGGAGTGAGCGCGTCACCTTGTTCACTGAATGCTGAGTTTAATAAGAGCATTCCACAAAGAGCGTGGCGTGGCGTCGTCGATATAGGTATAATAACATGTTGAGTAAGCGCGTCACTTTGTTCACTGAATGCTGAGTTTAATAAGAGCGTTCCACAAAGAGCGTGGCGTGGCGTCGTCGATATAGGTATAATAACATGTTCGCTGGGCGCGGAGTGAGCGCGTCACCTTGTTCACTGAATGCTGAGTTTAATAAGAGCATTCCACAAAGAGCGTGGCGTGGCGTCGTCGATATAGGTATAATAACATGTTGAGTAAGCGCGTCACCTTGTTCACTGAATGCTGAGTTTAATAAGAGCGTTCCACAAAGAGCGTGGCGTGGCGTCGTCGATATAGGTATAATAACATGTTCGCTGGGCGCGGAGTGAGCGCGTCACCTTGTTCACTGAATGCTGAGTTTAATAAGAGCGTTCCACAAAGAGCGTGGCGTGGCGTCGTCGATATAGGTATAATAACATGTTCGCTGGGCGCGGAGTGAGCGCGTCACCTTGTTCACTGAATGCTGAGTTTAATAAGAGCGTTCCACAAAGAGCGTGGCGTGGCGTCGTCGATATAGGTATAATAACATGTTCGCTGGGCGCGGAGTGAGCGCGTCACCTTGTTCACTGAATGCTGAGTTTAATAAGAGCGTTCCACAAAGAGCGTGGCGTGGCGTCGTCGATATAGGTATAATAACATGTTCGCTGGGCGCGGAGTGAGCGCGTCACCTTGTTCACTGAATGCTGAGTTTAATAAGAGCATTCCACAAAGAGCGTGGCGTGGCGTCGTCGATATAGGTATAATAACATGTTCGCTGGGCGCGGAGTGAGCGCGTCACCTTGTTCACTGAATGCTGAGTTTAATAAGAGCGTTCCACAAAGAGCGTGGCGTGGCGTCGTCGATATAGGTATAATAACATGTTGAGTAAGCGCGTCACCTTGTTCACTGAATGCTGAGTTTAATAAGAGCGTTCCACAAAGAGCGTGGCGTGGCGTCGTCGATATAGGTATAATAACATGTTCGCTGGGCGCGGAGTGAGCGCGTCACCTTGTTCACTGAATGCTGAGTTTAATAAGAGCATTCCACAAAGAGCGTGGCGTGGCGTCGTCGATATAGGTATAATAACATGTTGAGTAAGCGCGTCACCTTGTTCACTGAATGCTGAGTTTAATAAGAGCGTTCCACAAAGAGCGTGGCGTGGCGTCGTCGATATAGGTATAATAACATGTTCGCTGGGCGCGGAGTGAGCGCGTCACCTTGTTCACTGAATGCTGAGTTTAATAAGAGCGTTCCACAAAGAGCGTGGCGTGGCGTCGTCGATATAGGTATAATAACATGTTCGCTGGGCGCGGAGTGAGCGCGTCACCTTGTTCACTGAATGCTGAGTTTAATAAGAGCGTTCCACAAAGAGCGTGGCGTGGCGTCGTCGATATAGGTATAATAACATGTTCGCTGGGCGCGGAGTGAGCGCGTCACCTTGTTCACTGAATGCTGAGTTTAATAAGAGCGTTCCACAAAGAGCGTGGCGTGGCGTCGTCGATATAGGTATAATAACATGTTCGCTGGGCGCGGAGTGAGCGCGTCACCTTGTTCACTGAATGCTGAGTTTAATAAGAGCATTCCACAAAGAGCGTGGCGTGGCGTCGTCGATATAGGTATAATAACATGTTCGCTGGGCGCGGAGTGAGCGCGTCACCTTGTTCACTGAATGCTGAGTTTAATAAGAGCGTTCCACAAAGAGCGTGGCGTGGCGTCGTCGATATAGGTATAATAACATGTTGAGTAAGCGCGTCACCTTGTTCACTGAATGCTGAGTTTAATAAGAGCGTTCCACAAAGAGCGTGGCGTGGCGTCGTCGATATAGGTATAATAACATGTTCGCTGGGCGTGGAGTGAGCGCGTCACCTTGTTCACTGAATGCTGAGTTTTCTTTCACAAATAATACTTTTACTGCGTTATTTACGACATTTATGTCAAACTAGAATTGTATTGAATCTGCGAAAACACCAAATAAAACTTTATTGGGGACGTTTTCAGAGAAATATGGCTCTTGGACGCAATTCTTCAACTGGTTTTTGTACGCGATGAGTGATTGCTTAATTTAAGAATAAAGTTTTGGATCGGTCGGAAAACGGAGCCATTGTCCATGTGGGTGGAATTCCAAATTTGAAAAGACGTGATGTCAATTTGTTTCTATCTTCTACCAACATCACAATATTCCACCACAGCAGAAATGAATATGCGAAATGTAGTTTTGTAGTCCCAATAATAAACAAACGTCGCCTGGTCATAAATCTTGGGCCAACATAGGAGGCCAATAGAAATTAGTCGGGTAATAAGAGGCTAGTGGACCTCGAAATATCGCCATCTTTGCCAATATTGGGCCCAACGAGCAAAAAGTAAGGCTTACTACAAAAGACGCAACTATGTATTAAGTACCAACTTTGATATGGATTCTTTGTTTTTGGGATCCGCTAACTTATAAAAACAATATTGAGGATTTAAAATGGCGACCAGATGCAAATCTCAATTAATTTGAATTGTCAGTTTGGTGAATACTGTGTTTTGTTGCTCTGCGAAATGAAATGTAACAAAAAATAATCTCAATTTCGGTTGTAATGGAAAAAGAACAAAAATGTTCATTTGGCAGCGCGCCCGACGGGAAAAAAATTTAAAATTTTGCACTAGTTTTTAGGAATCCGGTAAATGCACAAAGCGCAGTGAGCTACTTTACATATAATTAGTTTGAGTAATCCCACTGTGCTCGCATTATTAAAAGTATAACTTCTGAGTTTATTCACGCATTTAAATTTTTTTGGTGTGACAGTTTGCCTTTACTAAATTTTATAACTATAATTTTTTTTTTAATACAGTTGCTCAAAAAGTGGTGTATTACAGGGACGTATAGCGTTCGGGATGTGGGCTATTACATACTAGTGCTTTTTTTTTACCTTTACCGAACTCGTGCGTCTCTTTCCCAACTGTCAAAATAATGTCTATTAAAAAGAAAAACCAACCATGAAGTTTTTACTAAAGAGTTTTTGTGATTCATACAAATACGTATATTTCTAAAAAGAATCTACTAATTTATTTCAATATCAGATTTAATGATTTAATTGAATGAGTTAGGTTAGGTTTCATTTCATTTCATCTCATTAAATTTCATTTTCATTTCATATCAATAAAAAAAATATACTGAAGACCAAGCTGTATGGATAGTTCCCTTTGGGTGAAAAAAAAAAACTCTGCTTATATTCTACGGTTGGCGCCATTTTCCAGAAATTTTCTTTGCGAGTTTAGTTGTTTGTTGCACAAAATGAATAATTTCGACCCTATTTTTTTTTAATTAACACCACCGGAATCACTATAATTGCACAAACATTGTATGACAAATATACATGAACAATCATCCGAAATTAATAATAGTTTGTCTCAAACAGTAAATATGCAACCTAAAACTTCCCCAGTAAGTTTAAAAAACTGTACCAATTTCAATGTACATGTGTACTATAACTTTTATAAGAAATAAATGATTAGTTAGTTGAGTTTATTGTGTTTTTATTATTTTATTAAATTGCTTCATTTTTTCGCAACTGTATTAAAAATAGTCGTTCAGTACACTTGCGGAACCGTCATTGCAACTTGTTCCGACTGTCAACCCTCGCCTTCGGCTGCGCCTCGGCTCGGGTAGACATTTGTCGGAACTCTTTGCAATGACAGCCTTTCCGCACTTGTAATGAAATATACTATAAAATCAATCTGTTTTATACGAAATATTTTGTACAATATTCCACGTTCATTTTTAATTTCTATTTACTCCTTATTTATTAGAAAGTTATTGTTATAATTAAGTTAATCGAGGGGCCTGTTGTCGTGGTTGGTTAACACACTAACTAGCACGTCGTTGGTTCGATTCCCAACCAGGACACACATTTGTTGCATGAACATGTTTGTTTATCTAAATTCTGGGTATAATAACTAATATCAGTTATCTGGATACCATAGAACAAGCTCTGCTTATTTTGGAATTCGATGGCTGTGTGTGAAGAATGTCCCAGGATATTTATCGCATGTAAGGCGACGATAGCTCAGTGGTAGTGACGTCGGATACCGCGGCGATGGTCGTGGGTTCGAATCCTACAATGAGCTTGAGCTTTCGGTGAAGGAGAACATCGTGAGGAAACCATAGCACGGTGGTAGGGTACTTTGTAGTACCCGACTGGCTGGCTACCACCCTCAAGTTGAAAATCTGTCGCCAAGCACCTATCGGTGTGTTCCGACAGCTGCACTTGAGAGCCAGTTCCCATCTAGGCTTTGTGTGCTCGCCACCTCCGGCCACATCATCACTTACCATGATGAGATTGCGGTTAAACACAAGCTTACCCAGAAGTAAAAAAATCTAGTTGTTACGTCTGCGGACCGCCTTATCCGCGTCCAAAGTGCCGTGAACGATCGTACTCGACGAGCATCGACCCGCGCCGAGTGTAATTTACGCGCGCTCTGTAATCGAGCGGCAAATTGAGTTTCACCAATATAGGTACAGCATTTTATTGTTCCACTATTTAGTTCGCCAGATGTCATCGTAACGTGACGTCTCACTTATTTACACAGAATATAGAACCTAGCTATTACTAAAGTCTAACTTTTCTAAGTGGGTATTATGTTTGTCCCTCTAAAATGATATTCTAAAGAGTTTTATGGTTGTATCCCTCGGGAACACAGGTGAAACTACGAGTCGGTTTAGAGTAAAGATTAATCCCACCAAAAACATAAATGTAAAAAAGGAGAGCCAAGTTCAATACTAAAATTATTCTCTGCTGTGGGCTTCGCCGCAAAAAGAATGGAGATCTGAGATTGAGTGCCAAGTTCTATGCAAAATCCAAATATGTAGTCTAAGGGCTGACTTGGCTGGTTTTCCCATACGAATTATTATTAAATACCTTCTTTTACACAGTCATGGAAAAGCCTTATGTTCGATGGGTAGTTTCTACCAGCAAGCCAAATTTTCGGAATAATAAAATAAGAACCAAAAGGTAACAGGTTTAGAACATGCGAAGGCTATATAATTCGTATGGGAAAACCAGCCAAGTCAGCCCTTAGACTACATATTTGGATTTTGCATAGAACTTGGCACTCAATCTCAGATCTCCATTCTTTTTGCGGCGAAGCCCACAGTAGAGAATAATTTTTGTATTGAACTTGGCTCTCCTTTTTTACATTTATGTTTTTAGTGGGATATCATTACTTTTTGTAGGTAAGTACATATCCTCGTAAGTAGGTAGGTGTATATACTTATACCTACTTATTATAGGAATTGTAATAATAATAAGTATATACACCTACCTACTTATAACTATAAAATTATTATTTATTTAAACTATTGCCTATACTATAATACTATACGTACGTACCTACTTATTAAAAAAATTGTAATAATAATATTACTACAAATTATAAGTTTTCCTTAAGAAAACTTAGCAATTTCGCAGCATAAATCGCAACCTTATAGGTCAGATATCGAGAGACAACCGGACAGCAAGACGGCGCTCGCGCTTATGAGCGCGGCTGCCGCTCGCTCGGCCACGTTCGCGTCAACGGTTCGATTCGGTTGTCACAGCGCCCCCCCCCCACCCCGCCCGCGCCGCTCCGGCGTCACTCGGCGCGCGCGCGTCGTGTATATACCGAAAATCTAAATGCCTATTATTTTATCATTATTTTTGAGTAGGTAATGATTTTACACTATTGATGTGCGCTAAATATAAAAATAATAATTAATCCCAGTTAATAACGTAGGTAACCTAAGTAATATAAGGTATTTATGTTAAGCGTTCATAATAGAATCTAATTATTTAAAAATTGCCAGTTTTTTATTTATTCCTTTGTATTCATCTAATTACCTATCTGCATACCAAATTTTAACTCTCTAGGTCATCTGGAACTGGGTTAGAGTTTTGGTCTATAGGTTAGTCAATGATAGAAATGAGGAATTTTGGACATTAATATCTAAATAACCGTTTGAGATAAGCTTATAAAATTTAGAACACATATGTATCTCGCAAATCTTAATATATGAGCCAAATTTGATACGTTTATGTAAAATAGTTTTTGATTTATGAGGGGGTAAAAAGTGGCTCCAATTGGTTCGTGTAATATTACACACGGTGCGGCTCGCCAGTTCTGTTTCTTGAACTTGGCTTGACACGCTCCCGCGTGTCTAGATAAATCCTATGAAACAGGGAGCGACATCATCTAATTTGTAAAACAGATAATTTTAAGGTCTAGCCTGGGCGACTGAACACTTTGTCCATGATAAATAAAGGCTTTAACAACTTTTGTTATTGATTGAAGGATAACAAGTCAAATGTTGCTCTGTGCGTGAAAACACGGAGAAAACGAGAGACGATAGGGATGAAAGATCTTTTTGGGAAAAATATGTTAGTATTAGCATGTGGTCAATAAAAAAAAACAAAGAGAAAAAATGTGCGTGTCCGCTCCAAGAATTATGTATTCTAAATGAAAAAAAGAGAGATTGTCCCAACGTAGTTGTTATCTTTTTCTTTTTCGCAATTGGTAGGTATTTACTTCAAGTAGGTATTTAGAGTTACCTATCCATTTAGAATACATAATTCTTGGTCAGCTCCGATGTGCGACTGGAGTTAAGTGCGAACTGTGCTGCCATCTATTGTCAGGTACGTACATATAAAAACAACGCTTTTTGCTAACGCTCATTTCAGTACCCATCAAATCGTAACGAAGGCTTTAAATGAAATCAATTCTAATAAGTTAACTCTAAAAATAATGTTAGTATTCAAAACAATACACTACAAAGCGCTGACGTTGATTTGTGTGTCACCAACACCAACACCAACACCAACACCAACACCAACACCAACACCAACATTACGGAACAAACGGGATAATTAAATTGCAATATGATTAATTTAAAATAATTTTATATTTTTAAGATAAAAATCTAAATTCTATAAATATAAATAAATAAAATTGAGGTGTCTATTTACTAATATTATAAAAAGGATTGGATTGTTTGTTTGCATTGAATAGGCTCTGAAACTTCTAGACCGATTTGAAAAATTATTTCACCATTAGAAAGCTACATTAACCCTGATGAGCATAGGCTATATTTTATCCCGGGAAAAGATAAGATCCCACGGGAACGCGGGTGAAACCACGGGGAACAAATAGTGTCAAAATAACTTTACTAAATGGTCATCCGTCTATCTGTTTACTACAGCTTATCTTGGATGCGGCTGTATTGATTTTGACAAGACTTTTTCTGGCAGATAGCTGGTATTAAAAGGAGTACGTTAGTTACTTTGGACGGCTGATTTTGTGTACCTACTATGAACATAATCCGAAACAAATAGGGACTTAATGCGGTCGACACCGTAGGGTAGAAAGCTAGGAAGTAAATAAAAAAAATTACTATGGCAAAAATGAAGTACGGTTTTTATATGAACATAAAAAATATAAAAGTACTGTTTTAAAAATACACCGTTTTTAATATTGAAACTGATTGCAACGTGTGTGATGTGTCTAATTTCAGTATCGCCATCGATGAAATTGTGTTCCAGCACAACTTATACCTAAAAACTTGAAGCCAAGAGATCGCTATTCCAACTGCATCCAGCCAAACGAACCTTTATTTTAGAGCGCACAACCTATCATTTATAAGAAAAACTTTTAAATTGCACTCGAGACGGTCGAGGTCCTTGTTATCCTTTTCCATCGCATTATCGGGGTATATATCTCATCTACTCGCACGTGGCACGTGGCACGTGGCACGTGGCACGTGGCACGCCGCACGTCGCACGTCGTGTGCTAAAGGAATTGACCTAATTCTAAAAGTTTTCTCCAATGGTATGTTGGTCGGTTTATCGTGGGATTTTTTCAGGAATCGTCATTTTAAATTGCTCATTGCTATTGGAAATGCAAATACTGTTTTAATGCACTTTGCTTACATAATACGCCTGTCGTACCGGTCGTGGGTTCGATTCCCTCCAAAGACAGGCATTTTTGTGACTGAGCATGTTTGTTTATCCTGTATATAAAATTCTCGTGTCACAATGTTGTTCCGCGATTAACTCCGAAACTACTTAACCGATCTTAATGAAATTTGGCACGCAAATAGAATATATCCTGGAAAAAGAGATAGGATACTTTTTATCCCGGGAAAAGATAAGATCCCTCGGGAACGCGCGTGAAACCGCGGGGGACAGCGAGTAATCTATATTTTGTATTTAAAAATAGTGTATCAGTTATTTGGTTTTCATAGTAGAATAATATATTATATAATATTAATATGGATAAGTAGGCTTTAGATAAAGGAAGGCATTACATAGAATTTATGAACAGTGGAAAAGGCTTCGTTCGGTCATTGAACATTATGCCTGAACAGTTTGTCGGTCAGTAAATTATTGTGAGACAGAGGTCCGGAGTCCGGACAGTCCGGACAGTCCGGATGAAAGGAAATGGTGGCACGCGGGAGTGGCTGGTGTAATAGAGCTTGTAAGGAATTAGTTATATTTGTATTTGTAAACATTGATGTGACTTTTAATAGCACAAGTTACGACGAGGCAGCGGGTCGGCGGTGGAATTACGTATCTCGCGACAGGTTTGCAACAGGCGTAAATTTCGGAATCGCTGCTGTTAAACGTCAATTTTGTATGAGCTTGAGAAATTATTTGTTTCCATTTATTGCTACCGTATCGCTAGTGGCGCTAGTGTCCATGGGTAATGTCATTCAGCGATAGGCGTGCGACAGCTGTCGCTTCTGCTCACTCTTACGTAATAGACCCGCGGGTAACGGTGAGAGATGGCCATTGTGTTGTACACCTTATTACAATGCCTGAAAGACAACAGGCTCTCAAGTGTAATTGCTAGAACGCACCAACAGGTGCTTAATGACTGATAGTAACTTAGTGACTGCAGCAAACATAAAATAACCTAAAGTATTATGTCTTTTTGATGTCAATACCTTACAAAAAAGGTTGCCTTTATGATTACCAAAGCCTATTTTAAATAAAAAAAAGAATCATTTCACCACATGATTTACCAATGATTTATTTTATTTAGCCCGTTACACTGGATGTGATAAATTTTTAAGCATTGTTTAAATCTTTTGGCTATAGGATGTCTCTCAGCTCAGTGTGCCTTTTGGCATAGGCTTCCTCCAGTAGTTTCCACTGTTTCCTGTCTTGAGCAACTCTCCTCCATTTGGGTCCCGCAGTAAGTTTCAGCTCATCTTCCCAGCGCATTTGTTGTCGTCCTTGACATCTGTTGCCATCTCTTGGATACTAATTCGTTGTAATTTGGCTCCACTTTTCTTTTATAGATCTCAACATATGGCCGGTCCATCTCCATTTTTGGAGGTCTATTTTTCCAGGATATCGGTTATTTGGGTTTTGCTCTTAACTGCACATTGCTAATTCTATCTTGCCTTCTTGTTCCTGTCATGCTTCGTTCCATACCTCTTTGGCACTTCCCTAGTTTGTCTCTATGGTATTTTGTAAGGGACCATGTTTCACAGCCGTAGGTGATTTATAATGCAAACTAGAATAGTGAATGAATGAATACTGGTTGAATACTATGTTGGTTAAGTTGTAGTGGACAGTTTTACACTAAATAAAACTAAATTATAAATAAAACACAGAATTTAGATCGCTGTCTATGGGTAACGTGCCCTAAAGACTGGCCACGTTATCTCACTGTATAGTTTTACATACATCTGTATCTACAGCGGTGTACAATCTTTAACATCGCACAGGTGGCAGAATTAATGAAATCTTTTTTTAATTTCCGCAGTCACAGCTCAGCACACGTCGATGGAAAAAATAAAGTTACGAAACGAGAGTACTATAATTGTAAAATAAGAAAAGCTCGATTGAACGGAACCGTGGGCTCAGTAAGGATGCGATGCTCGACGGTGTCTGTTCAATGTACCATTTACTGCGTACTGAACTCATACACATTGGTTGCATTGAACTGTACTGGTTTACGTGGAATTGGTTGGCTCTGTAGAATGTTCCAACGAATCGAAAAATACTGCCTTTCAGTCCATACTCAAATTTTGATTTCGATCTTTATTTTTTGATAGGCAACTGTATACTGTAGTAGGATTTTCAAAATATCATCAGTTTTAACATGGACTAGAGATGCGATAACATTTTTTTTTCTGTTGTAGTGTCGTATCAGATTGTTTAGTAGGTACAATATGTTGTTATTACTAAACGCTACGAACGCGTCCGCGTTTACAAAAACTTTATTATGCAAGAATTTGTTCCATTAGAGACTTTTTTGAAAATTATTTGCCCTAAATAAAGCTACATTATCAGGGAGTAACATGTGCTATATTTTATTTTAATTCCCTCGGGAACGCGGGTGAAGCCGCGGGACGGGAAACTTAAGGCGATGATAGCTCAGTGGTAAGTGACGTCGAATACCGCGACGAAGGTCGTGGGTTCGAATCCTTACAATGAGCTTGAGCTTTCGGTGAAGGAAAACATCGTGAGTAAACCATAGCACGGTGGTAGGGTACTTTGAAGTACCCGACTGGCTGGCTACCACCCTCAAGTTGAAAATCTGTCGCCAAACACCTATCGGTGTGTTCCGACGGCTGCACTTGAGAGCCAGTTCCCACATAGGCGTTGTGTGCTTACCATCTTCGGCCACATCATCACTTACCATGATGAGATTGTGGTCAAACACAAGCCTATCCAGAACAAAAAAAAACTTGAGAGGTGTCAAGGGACACCCGGATGGAACGAAGTGATATAAGTCGAGAGAGTATATATATATTAAAAAAAAAACATTTATTATATATATATATATATATAAATAGAAATGAAAATATCTTGCTTGCTTTCTATAAGAGAGAGAGAGAGAGAGAGACAGACAGAGAAACATGCGCACGCCGCACAGCTTACAATAGCTTACGTGTGTAGTAACTGTCACCGACAGCGACAGTGACACAAAAAGTGTCGTAAGATTTTTTTCCGTCTAGCCCCCTTTCACAACGCGCGATAAGGAACTTCGTTCCAACAAAAAAAACTAATAAATCTATTATAAGTTTTTTTTGTTTAAGGAAAAAAAATGTAAGTAAAATAACGAGTGACAAAATAAGTATGAGAATATTAGTCGGATATTAGTGAACTTAGCAGGTGGTGTATTCGTCGAATCGAATCATTATATCAAGTTATCTTCACTTTATATAACTTAACTCAATATACCGAGGTGGGTCTGGAGTTTGATTGCCTTGCAAATCATATTTGAAGAAGTCGCTAAACATTCTAAATAACTTATCTCTTATTATTTGGTCGTTTCTCTCGATACTTCAATATTTACTAGCTCTGTCTATTGATAGGGATTTCACAACCGAACTGTTATAATAGCATTGATAAATATGCTAATACTAATTAGCTTTTGTATTTTTTTTTTGAGGAGGACTTAAAGGTGGCGGTCTGAAGGACCATAGCCACCCTTACGCGGACTATTCGGCGAGCGCTTAGGGCTCTCAGCCGTGTCTGTTTGTGACGACTCACCGCTGAGGGCGCCCCAGTTGGGGCCCGAACCTCGGCTCAGGGCGTCGTCGAGGGACACAAAAAGTGGGACGGACTTCGCCTAAGCGATTTAGAGGAATGAATCTGAGTGGGACGTCGCGACGGGCCTCTCCGGCGAGGGCGGAAACGCGGGCGGTGTTGTTGTTGTTTCTTCAGGGCTGCGCGAGCCTCCCTATCCTGAATTTGAGCTAAAGTTATGGGGTCATCCGGCTCGCTGAGGGCGATTTTAGGCCTACGGATTTTTGAGATCTCTGAAGGTGTATAGTTGGCAGTTTTGACTATTAACGGGTTCGCGTGGTTTAGGGCACGATCGTAATAACGGCGAGAAGCGCACTTAATGAATTGTTTAACTGTGGGCAGATTGAGGTCTATGTGTAGATCTAGGTTTCGCATGTACCACGGAGCGCCCGTGGCTTTGCGCATGAAGCGGTTTTGAACCACTTGGAGGCTATGGATCAGCCTGGGGGATGCATGTGCGAACACAGTGCATGCATAGAGCATAATGGGGCGGATGCACGCGGTGTACAGTCTGACCTTGCTTTTTAGGGCAAGTTTGGATTTTGGGTTTAGCATGAAGTGAAGGCGACTGGACACAAGGTAGGCGCGTGCACGAACCTTCCTTATGTGGTTGGAAAAGGACAAAGCTTTTGTCTGTGACTATGTCCGCGCAGAATCGCTTTATCTTTTCAATTAGGTACTATCGGAGAAGCTGCCTCTTAATGCCTGTAGTTACCTACATTACAATTCACTTTTAATTAATAATCAAAATATGGCTAAACACATTTTAGTTGCTTAATCTCAAAAAATACAGGTTTTCATATAAAAAAAACTCTCCCGTTTCACCATTTATGAAATTACAAAAATCGCATTATGAAAACAGACTTGCGATTCAACTTTCTAGTCTCGGTGGTTTACGCTGTGCGCTGATACCTCAGTCAGTCAGTCAGGTTTTCCTTTAATATACACATATACCTATTAATAATCTAAATAAGATTATAATGGATTTATACCGATGATAAAATTATAAATCTAAGAATGATAATCGAGATATGAAGTGCTCAGTCGACATTCCGTCGCTGGAAGGTGTCCAGTTACAATGGGGTCTCGAAAATTAATTTATATTTTTGTGGGACTTTTGTTTGGTTTGGCCAGCGCTGGGAAACATGATATTTATTCAAGGTACATTCTTTTAATATCGTATATTTACTCTTAAATTATTGTTTTACGTAATGTTTTATTAAGCTGACGCACACGTGTATATTTTTTTTTATTTATGGAATCCAAAATTTATTCAAACAAAAATTGAGCCTTAAAATTTTGATCAATTTTAGTTTAATATCAATAGGTACTCGGTCCATGGAGTCAAACTAGAAGATGAATCTCATCTTCAGCTCCTGCATGAGCTAGAACTAGCTCTAGAGCTGGATGTATGGCAGCACGGAGCTACAGCTCGGAGAGATGCCATCGTCATGGTGTCACCTGAGAAGGTGAACTCCTTCCTTGAACAGTTGGATGACAGTCATGTTGTACATTATTTGTATCTTGCTGATGTTGCCAGGTAAGTACATTTTATAAGAAGTAATATTTACACGGTTAGTGTGTAATATTATAAAAGCAATTTCTTGCAGTGCCTTTGAAGAATACGATAGTGAACTATCAAGATGGCGGAGCACTAGAAGCGATAGAATGGTCTTCCAAGACTACCCGAGATATGCCGAGGTATAATTGTTTTTTACACTTTCAGAATATCAGCTATATTAATATCGTTTCAGAAAACATAATAAAACCAATGGTTATGTTTCAGGTAAACGAGTACCTTGAAAGAATCGCAGCACAATATCCAAATCTCGCCACTGTTGTCAACGCTGGTCCAAGTTTTGAGGGTCGCGATGTTAAATATTTAAAGGTACACATCATTAAATTTACATAGGAAATGAACTGGAAAGCTTTAATGAAATTAAATTGTAGAATTAATATGATTCCAAAGCAGAAAAAAAACTAATAATGGTATATTCCACTCTTAGATATCTACAACCAACTTCACGGACCACAGCAAGCCTATTTACTTCATGGATGCAATGATCCACGCTCGCGAGTGGGTCACCACTCCCGTCACGCTCTACTCTATACACAGACTCGTCGAGGACTTGAGGAATGACGAGAGAGATCTGCTCGAGAACAATGACTGGATCATAGTGCCAATAGTCAACCCTGATGGCTATGAATATACTTTTACTGATGTAAGTATCGTTACAAGTTCATTCATTACTGAATGAGCAATATCAACCTCGCTCGGCAGAACCGGTATCTGATAGAAAACATAGGGAAAAGATTATATATAAAGCGTTTAAGCTTCATATGTAAATAGTTTTCTTATATATAAAAGATTGGCCTGAACGCTGAAGACTGTGAGATATAGTGACGCAGGTCTATGCATATTTTTAGAGGATATACAAGTTCATCATAAGGAATAGTCCGATAAAGTAAATTCTCAGGATTCTAAATAATGTAAAAGAGAAGATAACATTACGATAATATTTCCAGGAACGACTCTGGCGTCGTACCCGCTCCTACTACCCCGAAGTAAATACCACCTGCTACGGAGTGGACGCCAACCGCAACTTCGACGTGTCATTTAACACCATCGGCGTCTCGTCTAACCCTTGCGCCAACACCTTCCCTGGTCACGTGGCCTTCTCCGAGAACGAGACCCAGTACATTAGAAACATCATGTTTGAGCACTTGGACCGAATTCAACTGTATCTCAACATTCATAGCTACGGCAACTATTTTTTATTCGGTTTTGGAAATAGTACGTTGCCTGAAAATGTGCCTCATTTGCATTATGTTGGCGCTGCTTTTGGTGCGGCGGTTGATGCTAAGAAACTGCCTAATGCTGTTTATTATCTAGTTGGTAATAGCGCAATGGTTCTGTACGGGACGTCGGGCAGCGCTCAAGATTACGGACAGGTAATCACTAAATAATCTCTATTCTTGATAGTTTATCTTTTTTATCATTCAAAAATGTTCGCCGCTGTTCTCTATCAATGTTATATGAGACAGATATTTTATCAATTAATAGAATTTAATTACAATAACGTAATTTGTAAGTTTGTTTTTGGGAAGAGTTGAAGTCTATGCTTGATTTTATTTGTCTTATTTCCTCAGCACGTGGGTATCCCGTTCTCTTACACCCTGGAGCTGCCGGCGTACGGGTACGACTTCCGCGTGCCGCCAGACTTCATCGATCAGATCAACGAGGAGACCTGGCATGGCATCGTCGAGTCCGCTCGCCTCTCCAACCTTTACTACCGCAGCAGATACAACCTTTGAGCAGTGCATGTGTGATTTGACAATAAAGTTGTTTTGTTTGATAAACTTTTTATATTTTTAGATTTAATACTTACTAATTTGTCAAAGAACAGGGTTTCATTCTATAAGTATTAGCTTGTGAAATCCAGACGCATTATTTAATCTTTCAACTGTAGTGATTGATTGTTTGATATTGATGTCTACTGTGTTATCTATGTCTACATTTAACAAATAAACAAATATGATTTATAAAATGTAAAAACAATGAAACTATGTTAAAACTCTAATACTCTAAAACTCAGGTGTTCTAATAACTATAGTTAGATTTATGGCTCATTGTATGATTCAGATAAATCTTATTGTAAAGCAGAAATGTTTTCATTCAACACTGACAATAATCTAAAAAAAAATACCCGTAAATTCTTGCAGTCTACCAGGGATAGACAAGTCCATGCTTAATAGTTTCCTGTCGATATCCAAATCAAACAATTTGCACACGTGACGTGACCTGCCTCGCAAGTTCGCAACTCCTCAACGTTTGGCTCCAACTTTGCATACTAAATATACGACACAGTTGGCATAACTTAGTATGCGCCTCACCATTGTAACAATTCTAATAGGACCTATTTCCTCTGGAACTACGTCATGCCGATCATCCGCAAGATACTTTACTACGATTGAAATTGGATTTGTTCCAACAATATGCCTACTTAAGAAACTAAGAAGAGGTCACTAACCTTTCCTATATCAGCATTGTTCACATGTCAATCTATGTTTAAGGCTACGGTTGTGCCCTTGCAGTCCATATTTCTTGAATTTTCAAATTTTACTGGTCCTTTTCCAATATTTCTTACCCTATACACCTAATTCGGTCTATAAAAAGTGTCCAGCCGTTCTCAACAAGAATTTATGGCGCTGCAGGCGCTTGGCGAATAAATGATTGATAAACCGTACTAGAGTAATAGTATAAACTTTTAGACAATTATAATGGATATAAATAATTTATGGGTATTGATCTTAAAAGTTAAGTATACCTAACCATCCACACATTTCAAAAATGTTACTGTGAAGTTATCAATCATGTATCTGTGGCCAAGCGCCTGCAACTGTATTCAGGCAGCTGCAATAGAGAGCCAGTTGCTTTCAAGGTATTTTATTTATTTATTTATTTATTTATTTATTTATATTTATTACAAATTTTATTTATATTGTAAAAAGTTGAAAACGCAATGGCAATCCCCCTGATATTACCTATGTCTGATGGCCTAAAAAAATATCTAGTTATAAATTTTAACAATGGTTTAGATGTAATTTCTCTAGTAATGATGACAACTTTTTAGGTCTGTCAGTGTTACCTCACTATAATTAGAAGCAACTCTCAAATTGATGCTATTTCTGAGTTTAAATGTGGTTTCTATTGGACTGACTCAAACAAATCAGAACGTAGTTTAACATGGTGACTTCCTAGCAGAAGTCCTCCGAATACTATAAATATAATCATGTCAAATCTCACCAAACAAGTATAAAATTCTGTACGAGTCCGATAAATTTAATTATAATTAATGAATTGATAATATTTTTTGTCATTAACCTAATTTATTTCGTTAATCGCTTAGCATGTTCGATCGATTCCACTAATCTTCTAAATTTTGGTAATGAAGGATTGAATTAGCTTCTTTCAATTTATTACCTTGAAGGATCCTCAAAAAATATCATAATAAAGTAAGTAGGGCAATAAATACAAGTACAAAATAAACAAAGCAAAATTGACTTAATGATAATTCGAGAACAGATAATAGACTATCAAGGTACGCGTGCGTTTACGAAACTCGTTCGAAATGACATGAAGGCGCGACGTTGCCGCTCCGCACACGGTAATGTCAAGCGCCAGCCGCTAGCGCACCTTGTTCCATCACTACGAGGCGGCCGAGGCGCACACGGCGCACTATAGATACTGTTTGAATGTAGAACGAAACCTTTGTGTAAGTTTTGACAGATTTGCACAGTGTTGCCGTGTGTTCCGCTGTGGAATAACGTGTTTCAGTAACCGATTGATTCGCACCTAGCGCTAGCATTCCATTCACCGTTTTGTTTCGTAATAGAGCACTTCACTCGAGCATGTTTACGTTTTTTATTAGCCATTGTGATTGTGTTTTGTTTTGATAAGCTGTAACAATGTTTCTCACTTACGAAGTGATCGCCACGTTTGGGATTTCCGTGGTAAGTTGTCAATTACACACGTACTTGATATAAACGTGGTGTTTTCATAAAAATCTGCCTTAACAAGCATTTCTTAGATTTACCTGAACGTAATGTTGGTAAAACATGGTTCTTTGTTACAAGTAATTATGAAATCTTTGTTCAATAAAATAAGAGCTTTTTATTAGTCATTGTTTAAACTGCGCCATATAATTTTGTTAGATGTACCAATATCAGGTTTTCATTCCACTCATTTTCACGACCTATCTCCTCGTAATATTATCATCAAATAAAATATCGATAGTTACCACCAGAGCACAAAAGGGATTTAAAATCACCACGAGCAAGATGGCTCACTTTAAGTATCATTATTAAAACGGTGCCTGCTTTTTTTCTTTGCACCTGTCCTTCTTTTTGTCCTTTTCACGCGTCTTAAAACTTCTTTTGTATGTTTCATTCATTCAACTATCAGATTATCAATGGAATATGTATTTGAATTCCGAAATAAAACAAACTTTATAGTAAAATAAACTCGGTAATTATTTTATTATCAAAAAAAACTTTAGGTTCATAACATAAGGTGCGTATTTTAATAGCAAGCTACATCTAAGAAAATATAAGTTAAAAAACTATTGAAAAACAAGTTTTTGATTCAGAGTGACGTGAGTTCACTTTATTTTTTGAGTTGTTCTCAGCAAGCCCTTTCATTTGATACCCATATTGTAGGATTGCATAAAAAAAAAATATTACGCTATCTTAGGTGTTCCACCATGTTGAATTTAGAATGACGTCACACAGCTGACCATGCAATGTCATTCAAACTAAACGTATATACAAAATTTCAGCTCAATCGGTTAAAGATATCAGCTTCAAAATTGAGTTTAAGATTCACCCCGGAAAAACATAAATACATTGCAAGCTAATATAAAGCTTGTAAAATTGTAGTCATTCTTATAATTTGTGTTTGCTTTATTTGCATTTTTTTTTGTGAATGTAGGATTCAATTTGCTTGTACAACGAGACAAGAGTTTAAAAAAACCTTCTTCATGAATCACTCCATCTATTGGTGAAAACCGTATGAAGATCTGTTTAGTAGTTTATTTCGAACATACAGATAGACGCGACGGGGGACTTTGTTTTTATGATATGTAAGGATTACTTGAAAATTAACATTGACGTAGTGTTTTGATTTGAATACATGATTCGAGGCAAAATATGTTGCGCAGTTAAAATCCAAACGATCGTTTTATGTCTAACTATTCCGTCTATGAATATAAAGATATTCAATTACAAAGAATTACATTGTAAGTCTTATGTGCGATATGGTTGGATTCATTTTGTTTTGATGTCCCCCGCAGTTTCAACCGCGTCCCCGAAGGATCTTATACCGGAATAAAAAATATCCTATATTTTATTTCACCTTTGTGCCAAGTTTCATCAAAATCCGTTCAGTAGTTTTTGCTAAAAAGAGTAACAAACGTTTCCACATCCAAACAAATAACATTTATAATAGTAGTAAAGAAACCACAAAACAATATAATTCAAGCAGCAATTTCAATAAAACTAGGTATCTATCTAGGCTTCCTTAAATTTCTAGTTATCCTGATACATCTACAAGACTTACAAGAAACTGCATAATGTAAGACTAGGAACGTGCCCAAACACCGCAATACGCGATCTATATCTTCCACCACTTATGCGCCGCAGCCGCAGCCGCAGCGAAACACTTGATACCTAAGTGATAACATTTTACAAGTGTCGAGTCCAGTTACATCACTAGCACTCATAGTATCGTAAGATCAAAAGAAACACTGTCAAATAAGGCCTTGATGCGCTAAATAAGCTGATTAGCGATTCTTGGATGTTTCTGTGTCTAGTTTTGGAAAGACCGCCCCATCCGCTATAAGATACTACGGATTTTGTAATAAAATCTGGGGCCAAAAAAATATAGAACATAATCTAAAGTGATTAGGAAATGAATTTAAACTCAAACTCAAAATGTTTTATTCAATTTTGGGACACTTAAGGAACACTTATTGAACATCTTATTGCTATTTTTAATGCTATTGTTACTGTTACCACCATTTCCAAATAAAGACCTGTCAGGAGAAGAAACGGCGACATAATCTCCCCGGTGTTTTTTTTACAATAGTCCCTCTTTTCACAGTTATATAATATAAATAATACTGCACTCTGTAAATAATGGTCTATTCAAAATAAGGGATATTATGGCGCCAAACATTTGAGCTACTTTTGTCACTTTAACATGATGCTGACCAATTGTATTCAATAATACTAATCTACCTGAATGATTACCTGGTCAGTGGTCTCATCGTAGGAATAAAAGTGACAAAATTAGAGATATCGATAATAAATTCAGCATTCTGTTCGCAAGGATCCCAAAACTGTCAAATCAAGATACAGATGGCAGCAAGCGATGAAATTTAAATTTCAACCTCCAGACGGCGCGCGGCGGCCATCTTCGTTATTGCATTGAGTGGCTTTTTGCCGCTCCGATGGAGTGAAGGTTGATTGAAAAAGGGCCAATTCAATTATTTTTTAATTCTCATACATATAATGCGAAGCCGTTTTAAAACTGCAAAGAGTATGTTTTTTTAATTGAATAGTAGAAGCTTGAATTTGATCTCTTAGTTCTTTGAAAGTACAATGACGACTCAATGTGAAATAAGTAGAAGCTTAATTTAAAAATAATATGTTCTTAAGAGCCATCAAACAATAATGAGGCGGTTAATTAGGAAAAATGTACTCGGTCATACACCAATGGTTTTAGTTATTAAAAACACGAATCGTTGTCCTGGGTCGCGACTGCGAGCCAAGGGGTCAAGACAAAAATTCTTAAGCCTTGCTGAGTTTCTTACCGGTTCTTTACAGTTGTTGTGTGACTACTGAACCGGTGGTAACTTCTGTAGCTTCTGTAACTCGACAATCCTAGGGCCTACATTGAATAATTTTTTTTGACTTTGATCAACATCTTTAGTTATTGAATTCCTTACATTTTATCAATACTTTTTCCATAGTAGTTAAAAACAAACCTCTCTGCATTTTCAGATCCTGTCCTTCTCCCTATCCGTAGCAGTGCTGGTGGTGATAGCTGCCAAGCGAGGTTACCTGCGAGTCGGTGCTGGCAGCAAGAACAGCAAGATTCCTGCTGGCTCGCTGCTACTGCCACCTTCCGCCCCACCAGCGCATGTCACACCAAAAATAGTAGAAATGACGCCATTATCACCGCAATTCGTATGATCGGAGATGAATCTGCCAGTGCTAAACCCTGGCAGCCTTTAGATTCCGTCGATTGTTTAGCCAGGTTCTCAATCCTGAGGATCTTCTTACAGATTAAGACCCAAAATAAACAATCGAGCGTCAAATTCTGATCAACTAATGTCACTTTTTTCTCCAGAATCTTACTTACCTATTTCCAAAATGTTCTTTTAGTTTTTGTATACAATGGAACATTGGAGATACTTCTTTATTCATAGAATTATGTTAATTTAAACGTACCACGGCAGGTAGATATTACATTCCTCGTCACATTCCATTGAAAATTCAAAACAATTCCGAGTTTGAAACAAAAGGTAATATTTTATGTCTACTATCTATACATGTACAGTTTCATTGAAAGATGTGAGCGATGGAAAAACATCGCTTCAAAAAAGATGAGATATTAAGAGGAGCAATATTTCGCAAGTACCTATAAAAGTAAGAATTTATGACAGAATAACATTTTTCAGACATTTTCTATAATGATGAAGGTCCTATAGTATACGTGTGAAAGGCCAATATGGTGTAAGCTTCACAATATCTTCCTCTTTCTCTTTCTCTTGTCCTTATCCGACGCTAGGTGTGGTCGGTACAGCATGTTTTCCTCTTCCACTCCGCTCTATCACTAGTCGTCTCAGTACTCACCTTTCATGTTCTTCTTGTTCTTTATTTCACGCCTTTGAAGATTGAATGATGCAATATGTAATAGAAGCCTATTGCTGAGTAATTTTGCCTTTACGTTTTTCATGATAACTTCACGCACAGCAATAGAGTCGACTATCATCAACATTGTAAATCCTAACATCTAGAACATTCGTAGTCTATAGTCCTATTAAGTATTGTAGCCTCGGACTTCATTTGCATGTCACCTTCGCTGATTGATACTAATTACTGTCTGGTACAGATATAATAATTATCTTTTGTCTGTTCTGAAGCTATTTGTCACTAGGCTGAATGCCATTGTAAAAAGACGATCGATGTTAAATTAAATAGTTTTAATGATATTAGGTATAAGTAAAAAGGTATAGATTACTCACAAGTTACACAGCATTCGCTCTATAAATAACGTAATATTGAAATATCACACTACATATCGATATCTAAGGCGATGATAGCTCAGTGGTAAGTGACGTCGAATACCGCGACGAAGGTCGTGGATTCGAATCCTACAATGGGCTTGAGCTTTCGGTGAAGGAAAACATCGTGAGTAAACCATAGCACGGTGGTAGGGTACTTTGTAGTTCCCGACTGGCGCCATACCACCCTCAAGTTGAAAATCTGTCGCCAAGCACCTATCGGTGTGTTCCGACAGCTGCACTCGGGAGCCAGTTCCCATCTAGGCTTTGTGTGCTTACCACCTTTGGCCACATCATCACTTACCATGGTGAGATTGTGGTCAAACCCAAGCCTATCCAGAATAAAAAAAATAAAATAAAAAAATCTCAGAACATACGATGGCAGTTTTGTTTGTTTTGGGTCACGTTTTCTTTTAATTACACTCGGTACGGGAAGTGCATCCATTGACTCCGGTGGCGCGATACAGGTCAATGCTGGATAATAAGCTAGTTTTAAACCAACCGCTCGAGGAGCCCTTATATTATAACCTATCGATACCTTTTTACTTATAATTGTCGTTGGTTTAAAATACTTTTGTTTGCGTCTACTTGTATCACTTTAAAATAATTGGAACGAAGTTCCTTATCGCGCGTTGTGAAAGGGGGCTAGACGGAAAAAATTCTTACGACACTTTTAGTGTCACTGTCACTTTATTGAAAGCTGTGCGGCGTGCGCATGTTTCTCTGTCTGTCTCTCTCTCTCCCTCTCTTATAGAAAGCAAGCCAGATATTTTCATTTCTATTTATATATATTTTATATATATATATACTCTCTCGACTTATATAACTTCGTTCCATCCGGGTGTCCCTTGACACCTCTCAAGTTTTATAATATATTTAATCTTTTCCCTAAAAACCTCCTAGATAACTCTAAAAACCACATCAAAGTCATTGCAATGGTTGACTTATAAACCACAGAGTGAGTGATGCTGCGTTAGAATTATTTGATAGAAAATAAAACAAAAGAATGGAATTTGGAATTTGGAATGGAATAATGATGGAATTTATTTTTTGTGCCATAAACTTCTCAAATATAGTCGAATACTAAAATTAAATTATAAAATAATGTAAAATGATTTAGTTTATCGTATTCCATTACAGATAATTGTTGATAATTATAATGCGATGTGATGGAAACAGACTATTGATGTTTCGAGTGTCGGATTACATGTACCTAAGTAGGTATTACAATTATTACTGTGTAATTTAGATAAATCATATTGTATACATTTATCTTGTGTTTTATTTGCTAAGTTAATATGCACTCTATTATCATTAGACAAAGATACGTTTTAAGCTTACTTGATAACCTTATGCACGTGCCTAGGTTGACTTACCTTTCAATGTCAAAGTCTATGTAATTATGATTATTTCTTACGAGTATTTGCTGGGGTTTTCTATCAATTGTTACTTTTTAGCGTTCCCTACCCAAAGGGTAAAAACGGGACCCTATTGCTAAGACTTCGCTGTCTGTCTGTCCATCTGTCTGACACCAGGCTGTATCTCAAGAACCGCGATAGCTAGACAGTTGAAATTTTCACAAATTATGTATTTCTGTTGCTGCTATAACGACAAATACTAAAATTAAAATAAAATAAATATTTAAGGGAGGCTCCCATACAACAAACGCGGTTTTTTTGCCGTTTTTACGGAACCCTTCGTGCGCGAGTCCGACTCTCACTTGACCGGTTTTTTATACATTCTGATGCACTTTGGAAATACAAACGATCAAATTGAATAGCTGTTGGAGTTTGGGACATTCATCACACACGGCCATCTGATCACAAACTGAACACTTGTACATACAATGGACAACAAATACTGAACTGAACAAGAACCCGTACCTACTCAAGACAAACAGGCATGTTTATGTACACAAATATCTGTCCTGGATGGGAATCGAACCACGGCTTGTGGCGTGATAGGTAGTGTATTTAATCAACCACGCCAATCGTCATACATCCTACTAATATTATATGCTAGTTTTCCGCCCCGCGGTTTCACCCGCGTTCCCGAGGGATCTTATATTTTCCGAGGATAAAAAGTATCCTATATGTTATTCCAGTATATGATCTACCTGTGTGCCAAGTTTCATTAAAATCCATACAGTAGTTTTTGCGTGAAAGAGTAACAAACATCTTTACACACATCCAAACATATTTTCGCATTTATAATATTGTAGGATGTCAAAGTTTGTATGTTTCGGAGGTTTGTTTGTATGTTTGTTGCTCAATCACGCAAAAATGGTAGAACGGATTTTGATGAAACTTGGCACACAGGTAAATCATATCCTGGAATAAAAGATACGATACTTATTTTCTGCAGTACATCTTTCTTTTAAAGTTTACATACAAAAATACATTTAAGTAGATACGTATTCAAATATTGAACACTTCGCTAGGGGGATGCAAGTGCAGAGAGAAGCTCTACAACCACAGATAAATAATAATAGTATATTCCATATAATGAGCCACCTTATATTAATATAACTTTGGGGCCGTGGGGGCCGGATGCTCATCATTTGTTTAAACAGATCTCAGATCGGCTCGTTGAGGTCTCACGTGACAAGAAGGCTGGCGTCTATCTAGGAGAACGGATCAGCATTGCCATTCAACGTGGCAATGCTGCCAGCCTTCTTGGCACTTTTGCACAGGGTAGCGATCTGGGTCAACTTTTTTATTTATAATTTATGTATCATTTATTTTATCCTCTATTTTATTTACTTAAATAGTTAATAGAACTAATCTATGTCTGTATTTTTGAGTAAAAAAATAGTGTTTGTTTTAGGCATGATTTATTTATTATCATTTAAGTGTATAACATCGACACATTGCCAATAAATATATATTTAATATAAGTTTTGAATTTCAAATAAGACGTTCCAGTAACATCAAGTGGGATCCGATTGTAGAAACGAGCTCCGCACACTCAACACAACACAACACTGTAGGTAGCAACCATCACATCGATATGCTAACAGTAGGGCTATTACGTTACTTGTTTCAATCAGTTTCAATCGTAAAAACGGTTTATTAAAACAGATCTTTTCATATACATGCATGCATATACAAACCGCACTTCATTGCGAATGGAACCAATATTGCCATTTTAATGTAGAGGCTGTTTTCAATATTGAAACTCATTGAAACAAGTTACGTAATAGCTACCCAGGTAACAGGGCGAGGGCGAGGGCGAGGCGAGTTGAAAGCCACTAAAAAGGTTTACGTAAACGAATCGTCTGAGGAAACGAATGCTCGTAATAAAATCAAACCAGCCGCCGCCGCCGCCGCCGCCGCCAGTCGCTCGCTACCGAGTACCGAGCGGAAAACGCTGCGGAATCAAATTCTCCCGTCGCTTTTAAAGGAAATCACGTTGAACCAAAATGGCGTCGACAGTCGACAGTCGACATGACGCGGGAAATGTGGTGTATTCTTAATTCAAATTATTACTTCGAAGCGGCAATGTGGCCTCGAGGTTTTTTTTTAACTTTTGGATAAGCTTGCGTTTGACTGCTATCTCACAATGGTAAGTGATGATGTGGCCGAAGGTGGTAAGCACACAAAGTCTAGATGGGAACTGGCTCTCAAGTGCAGCTGTCGGAACACCGATAGGTGCGTGGCAACAGATGTTCAACTTGAGGGTGGTAGCCAGCCAGTCGGGTACTACAAATTACCCTACCACCGTACTATGGTTTCCTCACGATGTTTTCCGTCACCGAAAGCTCAAGCTCATTGTTGGATTCGAACCCACTACCTTCGCCACGGTATCCAACGTCACTACCACTGAGCTATCAATTACAAATACAGGTAGACAGGTATGTTTTAGTACAGGATGTTCGATCAAATGGATTCCGACGATCAGTTTTATACTTCACTAACTGTCTCCCGCGGTTTCACCCGCGTCACCAAGAGATCTTATCTTTTCTCAGGATAAAAAGTATCTTATGTTTTATTCTAGGATATGATCTGCCTATGTGCCAAGTTTCATCATAATCCGCTCAGCCGTTTTTGCATGATTGAGTAACAAAGTAGGTACATCTGAAATCTTTCACATTTATGGTTAAAAGCGTATTGGAGAATTTCACTTGTATTTTAAATTGAATTATCTATATGTGTGTGTTCCATGGTGTTCAATGGCGTGAGGGGAGGGGAGGGGAGGGGAGTGGAGTGGAGAGGGGTGAGGGGAACATGGTAAACCACTCTCCTGTCTCCGGAACAGTTCTTTGATACTCTGTAAGGATGTAAAGGTCCGCTTTGTTGATAAAATCAAGTTGAGACATTTTCGCCGCCAAAGGGCTTCCGGTCCTAAGCCCTATTCACACTATTGGGTTTTATTATGCAAGTATATTATAGTCAGAATCGAAATCATTTGTCCGGTTTAGGCTCTAGGACTTTAAGTTAATCTGCAAAAATTACCTCCGATTTACTGCGGTCATTTTTGAATACAGGGTGAATTTTTCAAATGGGCGTGGATGGCTAAATCCTAAACTAAAGGGAATATCGAAAAATGCTTTTTTTTTACGTCACAAGTGACAACGAGGCAGGCGGGTCACCTGATGGTAAGTGACAACCGTCGCCTATAGACATTGGCAATACCAGGGGATTGCTAATGTGTTGTACACCTTATTACAATGCCTTAAAGGCGAACTGGCTCTCAAGTGCAATTGCCGGAACACACCAACAGGTGCTTGGCGACAGATTTTCAACTTGAGGGTGGTAGCCAGCCAGTCGAGTACTACAAAGTACCCTACCACCGTGCTGTGGTTTCCTCACGATGTTTTCCTTCACCGAAAGCTCAAGCCCATTGTAGGATTCGAACCCACGACCTTCGCCGCGGTATCCGACGGCACTTACCACTGAGCTATCATCGCCTACTGCAATCTGCATCATTAACGTCCATCGGAAGCGATGCCTCCATTTTCAACAGGCGCTCCTTGAGCTAGTTGTTTACTAAATCACTCTTTACTAAATTCTGTTTCTTTATTCCGTGTTTGCCGCCATAACATAACATGTACCACATGTACTCTTATTATCAGTGAGACTATACATATAAATAATTAATAAATGTAATAGGTCTAGGCCGGCTCTACTCAGCAAAAGCAACCTTTCGAACCGAGCGTTAGAATTTTTCATAAATTAAACATGTGACAATTAAAAATACTTGTAATAAGTTCATTTAATAAAGATACTTTTGAATTTAAATTATAATTGCATTCAACATTAAAATAGGTTACTCTAAATTCGACCTTATGACCTTATGACGGTTGACCTCTTCGACAGAGTGGCGTGTAATGGAATTAGCTGGCCGGTTACTGGGCCGGGAATGGCCGGGAATGGTCGGGAATGGCCGGGAATGGCCGGGAATGGTCGGGAATGGCCGGGAATGGCCGGGAATGGTCGGGAATGGCCGGGAATGGCCGGGATCGAGGCGTTTCTGCCATTGTTGGTACTAATACGAACTACTTATAGACCGCAGTTGGACACGGAATTATGTAAAAGCTTGGAATGGGGTTACGCTATTAAAGGAAATGCTCTTTTTGACGCAAGAAAAGTGTTTTTGGGACGTAATCTATAGAAATAAATAAAATTTAATACATGCATATGAATTGTATTATGCACAGTAATTATAATTTTTTGTTTGTTTTTTTTTCCGACTAATCTCCAAAACTATTGGACCGGACCGCTGATACTATAAAAAGTAACTAAGGCTACTTTTATTTTAAAAAAATAATTAGGGTTCTGCGCAAAAAACAAATTGAAACTAATGAAATTGTGAACAATATCCAAAATAGAGAACGCGTAGAAACCGCTGGGGAGTGGGGAGTGGGGAGTGGGGACAGCTACTTTCTGCAAACAACATTGATAGCCTGCCCTACCATAGCATTGCACTTCTGTGAGTAAAATAACAATGCAACAATTCTGTCTCTTTCTTAAAGTATGCAATCAGGTGAGAGGTTTACGCTATTTCAGCATCGACAACCTGCACTGCGGATACCATTCCAACTGTTTATCTATTCTATGGACGATTCCATCTGTAATCGGAACATCAATAATAAAAGTATGTGCAATTTGTCCCATTTCATTAATTGTTAACTGGACAGCAAATATCCGCCATTATTGTTACAGTTTCAATATAAGATCAATTAAGACTTAGCTTAGGTTTGCCACTGAACAAATATAAAAGGTAGAAGGAGCGTACGTAAACAATAGTCTCCAATGAAGTGAAGCGACGTGCACCAAGTTGTGTACGTGACCTGCACCTACGTTATCCCGCGCCACTCGCGTCGCACAGGAACGCGGTCGTCTTCCTTTACTGTGCTTCACTTTAAGTGTGCGGGGCTTTGTCTACCTTTTTATTTGGTCTGAGAGGTTTGCTTGTAAGTTAGTTGAAGCCTCGTTGTAGTTAGCGAGTCGACTCACGTGGGAAACTATTGCTTCTACTTGCTTCGTTAAGATTTTGCAGTTGGATTGTGTATAGTAGTAAGTAACTGTTAGTTGTCTAGTAGTGAAGTCCGTTCGTTGTAATCATTTCCACCAGTTGACATACTGACATGCGCAAGGTGTTAGAGTCCTCCATTGAAAATGGTAGATCTTCCGCCACTAGGTCATCGTGCCTGAAGTCTTCGGATTTTTTATATTCTACAAGTTAAAACCAGGCAGCAAACTACCGTCGCCAATACACATAAGCAATACCAGCGATATCAATGTGTTGTACACCTTATTACAATGCCTTAAAGACAACAGGTTCCACCAGCGGTGTAACTGTTTTTTTAAAGGGATATGAAGGTGTTAGCCGGAGTGGATACGACACAAAAAGTGGGGACGGACTTAAAGTCGAAGCTTGTGCTCGCTTGGATAACTTCAATAGAGCGGTTAATTGTGACGCCATGATCTATCTTGGATTGGAGTCGTACGAGCTACATTGTATCGTAGGTCAAATTTAAATTCAAAAATCAACTCATCATAAATATTTTTAATCGTCACCTGTTTGATATATTACAAAATATTTTTTACTCTAATGCACGGTTCTTAAGGTTGCTTTTGCTGAGAAGAGCCGGCAATAAACTCAGCAATTACTCTTTTGATGATTATGGTCGATGTTGCGACAATTGCACTTTCAAGGCCAATGTTATAGAGTTTCTCAGGACAAACAAACATCGATATGTCCTTTATAGAGGAGCAGAGCGTGCGATTAGCGTTTATTGTAAGTTAATTGAAACCAAGGACTTCATGAATAAATGCTACAAGCTATGATAGCTCATTGTCAACGTTTTCGAATCCTGCAATAAGTTAGAAGTTGTGAAATTGAATTTGCAAATGTATCTAATATGAGTGGTAACAAGTCAAAGTCAAGCCACTTATTCAGTTTAGGCCCTAGAAGGGCACTCATGAAGATAGAATTACAGAAGTTACCACAGGTTCGGAAGTCAGACAACAACTGAGAAGAACCGGCAAGAAACTCAGCAAGGTTACATTTTTTAAATATTTTTGGACCATCTGACTATATTGGCTTTTTTTTTCAATGTTTAACTTAAAGTTAGAAATAAATTTCAATGTATGTCATCAAGATGATGATGATGACCATGGTGAATGGCGGTGATATTTCGATCAAACACTTATAATTATACAAAAACACGTAGTCATAACTCAAAACGTCATTTATTCAGTTTAGGCCCTGGTAAGGCACTTATGAACGTTACAATTGACTCTACCACCGGTTCAACATACACTTCAACTGAGACACCCCCAACGAAGCCGGTTCATGAATGGAGACATTTAGAATGTTAGTCCATTAACGAGCCAGTGTAACTGAGCCGGAGGTACGAAGGTACGAAGGTACGGAGGCGTCAAGACAACACAAAGCGTTCCCTCATTTGCTTCCACGTGAATTTCATCAAAGATTTCCTCATAAAAGCTGTTGTAACAAAAAATGTATAAAGATTATTTTTTTCTCCCTACCCTGCGTCCACTGGCTGACTGCTGGCTTAGATAAGATGTCTTGTGGAAAGTAAAAGGTTGGAGGCGATTATAATAAAGGACAGCTTCATTAACCTGCGGCTGTCGCTGGTAATTATAAAGTTGAACAATGCAGACGAGATACATAATAGTTGCGCTAGTTGGCGTTCATTTTAAACAACTGTATTGAAATGATTTCAATTTATTTAAGTTGATTCTAATACTTGAATTGACAATTACATCCAACTTTTATTTATTCCATGTTATTCTATATGTTTTGCATTGTCATCAAATTACAGAGAAATCTGATCGATTACTGTTTCTACCAAATTTTAATTAGTAAAAATATTAAAATACAATTAAACTAATACTCCGTAAAGGTGAGAATGGTAAGCAAAACCACATCTGGTATTTTTTATTTTGATTTCGATCATCAGTTCCCTGGATTTCTGGTTTCACTGGGTTTCATTTTAGAAAGCTTACACATATCTCATAATTATATTTGTTTCATGTAGTAATAGTAATGTTGAGAATAAAACTTTGGTATAATAACGATAGCGCTACACGTACTACATGTACATTCATTCACGTAGATATTTACTTTTTTTGGAACGAAATTCCTTATCGCGCGTTGTGAAAGGGGGCTAGATGGAAAAAAATTGTCTCGACACTTTTAGTGTCAAAAGTGCGTTGACCTGTCTCTCTCTCTCTCCCTCTCTCTTATAGAAAGCAAGCCAGATATTTTCATTTCTATTTATATATATATATATATATATATATATATATATATATATATATTTAATATATATATATACTCTCTCGACTTATATAACTTATATAACTTCGTTCCATCCGGGTGTCCATTGACACCTCTCAAGTTTTTTTTTTCATATTTTTAGCAAGCATTCTGAAATATGCTTCTTAATATGCTTATTGATATGATACAAAACATTCTATAAAAAAATATGGAGTGTGTAACGATTGCGCCACTTTAAAGTTGCCAGTCTGCGTACTCCAAAATTTTAGCAAAATCTTCAGGGAGCGCGCTCGACGGTCACCACTAATTTTAATCCACAATTTCGACACTTCACCTTAATAACATCACGAGAAAAATATAAAATCAAATTCTTAAGAATATTTACTTGAAATTATTTCAGGTTACTCTTATTCTTGAAAATGTATGTTACATTCTGGAAAGCGCCTGATGATACTTACTTTGATACCAACTGTCATAAACATAGATACGTAGCTCATTTGTAAAAAGAAATCAATTTTACCTGAGTACCTACTTTATTTTTATTTATTTTATATTATATTAACTAGTTGTGTGTATTTTTCAAATAAATAGTACCTACATTATATTTTCTTTTTTCTTTTCTAATATTCTGCGAATAAAATAATGTTATTAAAAATAACAGTATTTACTGATTTTGTTGCTTACAAACTAATTTTATTATCGCTATATTTCTTTCTAACAAACACTATTAGAAAAGGAAAGAATAGAATACATTTATAATGTCAAATTAGTCCATATTAATGTCAGGTACAGATCATTAAATAAATATTTATTTTTATATGGACCGTCTGTCTGTTTGTCATCCTAATGACATTAACAATATAATTAATTATATAATGGGACATTGTTCACATCCGGTGATCTGATTAGCACTCCCACACTTAGAGCAGAGATTGAACCTAGGTACTACGGAAACTCTGTCGCCAAGCACCTATCAGTGTGTTCCGACTGCTGCACTTGAGAGCCAGTTCCCATCTAGGCTTTGTGTGCTTACCACCATCGGCCACATCATCACTTACCATGGTGAGATTGTGGTCAAACACAAGCTTATCCAGAATAAAAAAAAAACTAATGTGTTATCAACCATTTTGCAATAGTAGATATACTTTGAAGGCTAGGCTCTCAACAGCTTGGTAACTTTACAAGTTGAATGAAATACTTCCATATCAAACAAACCAACGCATTCTAAAATGAATGGTTCATAAAAACACGAGCATACCTGCACTTCTTCAAATATTAGCGTAGAACTGGCGTAACATCAGATTTGTGTGAATTATGCATGAGACGCGGCCGGGGCCGGTCGCCGCTTACCCTCGGTATCTACGAGTGAGCTCCGAGGCATCCACTAGCCACCTCTAGCTTCGGCATTTCATTACATTAATTCGAGATTTAAAATGGCCACGGGCAAATCTTTGTGAGAGCACTTATCAGTTTCATCACATTTGCAGCATGGTCTGATTTATATTTAGGGTTCCGTACCTCACAAATAAAAAGGACCATTAAAGTATTACTTTATTGTCAGATTGTCTGTCTGTCTATCCTTTTTTCTTAGGAATGGGTGGAGTATCAAACTGTGAAAAATTCAAACTTCTAAGTCGATACGGCCGTTTAGTTTATCCCGCATTTTTATACTTTCAAAGTCAAAGTCAAAGTCAAAACCATTTATTAAGTTTAGGCCCTAGAAGGGCACTTATGAAGGTCGAATTACAGAAGTTACCACCGGTTCGGTAGTCAGCCTTCAACTGAGAAGAACCGGCAAGAAACTCAGCAAGGTTACATTTTTTAAATATTTTTGGACCATCTGACTATATTGGCTTTTTTTTTCAAATGTTTATCAATTTTATTCTTAAACTAATACAAAAATACATACTTACATACTTCGTTGATCTAGAAAACAAAAGTAAAAGTCACAAAAAGAATATTTATTATAAACATAATTTACCATTGATCAAAGGAGAAGAACACGAGAAGGTTGGTTGGTGGTTTTATGTTTCTATATTAGCTCACGATAATGTTTAGTCTCTTTTTAAGAACGAATATAAGTTTAGTTTAGTTTAGTTTAGTTTAGTTTAGTTCTATAAAATTTGCATCGATAACACTACAACACTAGCGAAATGTTGCACACTTGCACTGTCAGGGATTAGGAAAAAGAGTGGAGCGCGACTTCGTGGATGGCTCTATCTCACATATAATCATCAACATAATTGAGTTCTTTCCCATAACGTTTTTTTTTATGTCAATAGTGACAACGAGGCAGGCGGGTCACCTGATAGTAAGTGACTACCGTCGCCTATAGACATTAGCAATACCAGGGGGACTGCCAATGTGTTGTACACCTTATTACAAGGGCAACTGGCTCTCAAGTGCAACTGCCGGGACACACCAACAGGTGCTTGGCGACAGATTTTCAACTTGAGGGTGGTAGCCAGCCAGTCGAGTACCACATAGTACCCTACCACCGTGCCACCGTGACTGCACCGTGATTATGGTATAAACTTTCACACAAACCAATTGCTTGTTTTGTTATATAATCTTTTTGATTTGGTAATGGCGTCAATAATTACTATGGGTTTTTTTTATACTTGCGAATGCCTGTCTTCATTTATATCAAAGAGATTTATTTTGTATGTTTGTTTGTAATGGATAAACTCAAAAATACTTACCTGATTTTAAAACATGTTTCACCTATAGAAAACTATCAGTATACATTCTCAGCCAGTTACCTGACCTGAGTATATTTATTTCATATCAGTTCCCTGAAGGCTATGGATATAGTAATTTCATTTCATTTGACAGGTGACAGAAAAATAAGATTATGTTTAAACTAGTTCAGTTCAGTTTGTTGAAATATTAACGAAAGAAGATCTGAAAGTTTGTGCTATTATTCAATAAATGTATTATCATAACTCAATAAGAAATCATATGATGAGCTAATAATAAAACACTTCAATCGCTCTGTCAATTAACCTCACCTGACCAGTTCTAGACCGAGAGGGGGGATGGAGTGGGGGGGGGATGGAGTCTAAGACGATATTATTTCCACTCTTCTTCCCTCGGGAGTTGGGAGAGCGTCCGTCTGTATCGACTTGCAACTTTATTATTGGCTCTGTTTGATAACGAGCCGGCGCCGCGCAATCCATTCTAACAATAACAATATTTTATTTTGCATCAAAATGTGGTATTCAATTAGCTGTTGTTTTTTATAATGCGTTCTCACTTCTCACCAAACTGGCATATCAACAATTTACAGATTAACAATATTATGTACTAGCTGTTCCGCGCGGTTTCACCCGCGTTCCCGTGGGATCTTAAATTATCCCGGGATAAAATATAGCCTATGTTAATCTGGAATAATGTAGCATTCAAATGGTGAAAGAATTTTTTAAATCGGTCCTGTACTTTTTGAGCCAATTCGTTACAAACACACTTACATATAAATCTTTCCTGTTTATATTATTAGTATAGATATAGAATACTAATATTATAAATGCGAAGATAATTAAACTAATTTTAGAGAAGGGAATAAATAAGAGCCCTTGGAGACGCGGGTGAAACCGCGGTGGGTAGCAAGTTTTTAATAAATGACGTCACATAATTTGGCCCGCAGCTTTATTGCATAATCACGTCCATTTTCACTGTTGCGATACAATGCCTCTTTTTCTGTCAGAAACTTCGCACACAAAAAGACTCACCAGCATTGGACAAGATTATCAACAAATAAAACGACACAGAAATAATTAGTTAACATTTTACTAAGAGGCGAAATCCAATCGGAATTAATTTATCATCAAAAATTACCGATTTTCTTCGCGTTCCTAGACCCAGTAGATTGGGCTATGTGCTGATATCTTGGACGAGCTGATCTGTAAGTCAGCCGTATGTATAAAGAGCCGAGATATAAAATACAATTTATGTGAATAATCGATCATATCAGTCCATTCATAAGACGTCTTAAAATAACGAAGATCCCATTACATTACCAACTACTGCTGGTAATGTAATGTAATGTAATGTAATCAAGTGTCCATTCATCATTTTCAATAAGTTTGTATAAAAACATTGCGCACCGCTCAATATGTCTGGGGATCCATTAATTAGACGCAGAATACAGGATGATCATTAGGCCGGAAACACGGGCATTCGTTATAGCAGGAGTAGCACGTGCCCTTAAGTCACGATGTGAGCGGGCAGCGAGCAGCGGACAGCGAGCAGCGAGCAGCGGACAGCGGGCAGCGGGCAGCGGACAGCGGGCAGCGGGCAGCGGACAGCGGGCTTATTAGCGGAGCGATTGTGGAGACAGTTGTTTATATTTTGGAAAATCATGTTTCCTCTATATCCTACACTATTATACCTAAAGTGAAAATGTGTATGTTTGTAGCTCAATCACGCAACGGCAGAACGGATGTTGATGAAACTTGGCACACAGGTAGATTATATCCTGGAATAAAACATAGGAATTTTTATACCGGGTAAAAATAAGATACCTCGTGTACACGGGTAAAGCCGTGTGGGACAGCTATATACAATATATCAGAAGTTTGACAAGCCCACAGGTAAGTGACTCGATAGTAAGTGACTCCCGTCACCTATAACATATGGAGATATGCAATGTGTTGCAGACCTTTGTCCAGAAAGAAACTGACAGAACACTAGTAGTCGCTTGATGATTATTACCAACTTGAGGGTGGTAGCCAACCAGGCGGTACTCCAACAGTGTTCAACGTTACTACCATTAAGTTTTACCATAGCAAATCAATCTACCTACAGGTTCACGGTACAGCTCGGTCGAGTGAACATTTTGCATTGATCTACGAGTAATTCGCGGACAACGATATAAATGTCAGTAGATAATAATTGCGCATACTCGTAGTCACGTCCTAAAATAAGACAAATAGTTCTTTCATCTCTTTCATCTTTCATCCGTAAGTTAATTTTTAATAGATCTATTTGACTGATTGCTATGACATGATGTCCCGCTCTCGGTGCGAGGGTATCTTTACATCGTCATTGATTTTATTTCATCCAAAACGCCTTAAACTTCGTAATAAAAGATATTTATAATTTAAAACAGACTTTAGTTAACAAACGAGGCGTCCTTATTAAATCCATTTTGGTATTATTATCACAGAAGTCTGGAAATACGGTTGTAAACTCAGTCATGGACAACAGTACCTCGCACCTACTCACTAATTATCCCGCGATCCCGAATCCCGGGGCTTCAATACCGCGGGGCTCGAAACGGCTGAATTTTAATCACCCTCTGTAAATTATTTACTTGTTAAAACTGTTTTGTTCGCACTGATTTAACTTTTTGTTGGTTTTAAATTGATATTTATTGCGCGAAACGTATTACATTTAATTTCCATTTACTTTTGTATTTTAAACAAAGGATATGTTTTCGAATGTTTTTAACTGTCAGTCGACATTTATTTTTTGTGCCATTAAATAATTGTATACGAGAGTTTTGTTAATATTTTTTTTTGTTACCAGCATTGACGTATACGTAAGACAATCTAGACTGAGTGTCACCTAGTCAGCAAGTGAAGCAGGCTACTAAGTAGGGGTAAATAATTACAAGTCTCACGCACATGTACCTATAATAATACATGATAGTATTGTCATGATTTTTATGTTTATCGTATGATTTTAGAGCTACTTTATCTTAAAATAATAATTTATTGATAAAATTAAATAAAAGTATCAATTTCAAAAATGGCAACACCGTCATTAAAAGTATTCCAAAAAGTAGTGATGAAAAAAGAAGGAAAGATGGCGATGGCAGGGGGAGCGTTTTAGCGAATGGATAGCAGAGCCGTAGCTCGGCATTCTAACTCCGGCAGCTGAAGTTAACAATAGTAGGGTGGAACCTCTGCCCAAACTACATTCTTCACATTAGTTTGTTAGATCTTCATTTATACAACAGTATCATAGATTGTATGCTGATTGTCATTCCACGTGGAGAGGTCATCCATCAGTGACATGATATAATATATTTTATTTTTTAATTTCTTTTGTAATTTTTAATAATGTAATGTAATTTGTACGCCTTACTGGCAGGATATGTGGAACTGTATTATTTTGTGTGACATCTTGTATACCATATTCAAGCAAATAAATGTATTTGTATTTGACAATGAGGGCTAGTGTCACACATGTGGCAGTACTCATTTTAATCACACATACGAATTTAACTTTGCTTGTTAATCCAATAATTTTATTAATTCATGTTTTCTCTTTTACATCATAATGCTTCGATTTTGAGCTTACAGATATTTACAACACCAATAGTTTTCTTAGAACAGTTTTTTTTTCCCTTTTATAGAGAATTCAATATCATTCATATCGCTGATAAAACGTCATGGTAAGCTCATTTTATGCCCTAATGGACTTGTAAAGTCTAAGTCGCCGCTACTAAAGTTCTGGTGAAATGTAGTCCCTAATCTAAATTATTAAAAGTCTTTAGTTGGAACCTGAAAAAGACTTGAAGATTTTCTTAAGAACATTATATTAGAATGGTATGATAAAAGTAGTTACTTGCAGTTGTTTACCTTCATATTTATTTGTAGAACGCAAACAGTTGATAGCTCGTCGTAAAAGTAGATAATAAGTAGGTCCCCCCCCCCACCCCCCCCACCCCGCTTCACAAACACAACAACATTGAACAAATCTCGACGTAATTACGGTCGCAATAACATATCTTTTTCCGCATCGTTATTCCTTTTATGTAAAATATAGTAACATCAGTATTATTCATAATGTCTAATACGTTGGGATGGCTTTCGAGCAATATAGCCAATTTCAAGAAGATACCTTGCCACGCCTCTGGTAGGTATTTTCTTCTTCTTCTAAGGTTCTTCTCAAACGTAGCTGAAACGAATCCAGAAGAAGCTAGCAAAATGGCTATTGGTTAGTAACTGTAGTATTGTTATATTTGCAAAACAAACTACTTTCTGAGGAAACCAAAATATATTTTATATTTTAAGAAGAGAGCGTGTCCGTGCCAGCCTTTAGTTGGACCGGGAAGAAATAATGTTGGAAAACTCAAATTCAAATTCAAAAATTCAAAAATTCAAAATTCAACTACAATGATTTGATTTGCAAAATTTATTTTATCATACCACAAGTTTGACAAGCATGCATTCGGGTTACCTGATGGTAAGCAACTACCGCTGCCTCTAGTAATATTAAGGGGATTTCCAATGTGTTGTAGACTTATTAACAATGGCTATAAGGCAACTGGCTCTCAAGTGCAACTCCCGGAACACACCAATAGGTGCTTGGCGACAAATTTTCATCTTGAGGGTAGTAGCCAGCGAGTCGAATGTTAGTTTACTAACTAGTTTGTGATATCAATCAGTAATCAGTTTTTATTTTTTGATGAACTACACGTGACTTCTTCCAACAAACTTGATCGAAATGGTAAATACGTTTTCATTCTGTCTATTGAAACTAAAACTCTACTAATATAGCTAATATTCAGTGGAATTCAATATGCAATATGAATAGTGCGTCATTGTACTGGAAGTGTACAAAAATACAATTCAATAACGGAGAGAACATGCCGGGATCGGAATCCGGGACTCGCGATCCCGCACTCAATTGAAACTATATTAACATCAGCCTGTATATGTAACTAGGTACTGTCCTACTGTCTTTGTGTGCTGTTTCATATAGCTTTTTATTATTTCCACGTTTATTCGTGAACGTAGGTTCGCGGTGTCCTCTGAACACCACAATGAATATGTATGAAATATTTATTACTTGTAAGTTGTTTATAAACGATAAATAGCTCAGTGGTAAATGACGTCGAATACCGCGGCGAAGGTCGTGGGTTCGAATCCTACAATGAGCTTGAGCTTTCGGTGAAGGAAAACATCGTGAGGAAACCACAGCACGGTGGTAGGGTACTATGTGGTACTCGACTGGCTGGCTACCACCCTCAAGTTGAAAATCTGTCGCCAAGCACCTGTTGGTGTGTTCCGGCATTTACACTTGAGAGCCAGTTCGCCTTTAAGGCATTGTAATAGGGTGTACAACACATTAGCAATCCCCTGGTATTGCCAATGTCTATAGGCGACGGTTGTCACTTACCATCAGGTGACCCGCCTGCCTCGTTGTCACTAGTGACAAAAAAAAAAAGTTTGTACCTACTTAACTATTTCAGATGAGAATATTTTCTTGTCTCATACTTTTTAGATCGTAATGGTAGGGGAGGCATTGATGCTAAATTTGTAGTTACTCGAGCGTCTTTGGGACCTACTGGAATTTGAAGATTAGGTGGAATAAAGAAAAAAAGGTTATGTGATATTTTCCCCTTCAGCGGTGGGGGGAGCGTCTACAGGGTTTCAAAAATGTAAAAAAAAACAGTCACCAAGAAATACTCGAGCGCGTCAGATATTAATAGGGTAGTCGCGCCACGTCTGTCTGATAACGGAAATATAATAATCTGCCGTTTTGCGTGGTGGGGGTGGCCGTACGAAGGGGTCGAAAATATTTAAAAAAAAAATTTACTCGAGCGCGTCAGACATTGATAAGGGATGTTAAGTGAACCCTCCAGTAGCTCCTATTTTAAAGACTGACGATTTGGACGCGACCATCAGTCAGGGCCGATTTTTGAAAATGCAAAAAAAAATCGTGACCTTGATTTACTCGAGCGCGTCAGATTTTTATACAGGCGGTTCTTCTTGATGGCCTTGTTGTACTGACCCATAATCTGACAATTATGTTGAGGGATTTCCTTAATCTGACGGTTTGAAAAAAAAAATATGTAAAAAATATCGAAATCTCGAAAATGGTTCAAGATATCGAAAAAATGTTTGTACAAAAGTTGTAGAGAATTTAACCTTCTACAATATTTATTATGAATACATATACCAAAAAACCCATAGGAAACGAGATATTTGCAATAAATGATTTTTTGACCTTTGACCTTGAAAAACCAGTAGTCGCGGGCACCCTAAGATAAGTAGCTTTCGAGACAAGTTTTAGGGTGTCAAAATAAAGGTTTATACAAGTTAATAGCTGACTATTTCTCATTCTGAGGTGAAACTCATAATATTCCTGGACTATACACTTAATAATGATTTTAGCCACTTCGGCTTGTGCAAATCGGCAGATTAAGATATTTCCGTGATTCGTGACTAATTTCCTTCAAAATAAAAAAAAAACCAATCGCGCTCGAGAAAATCCAGGTGACGTTTTTTTTTTGCAACTTTGCGAGTCTCCAATTTTCTTTCGTCACGCCCAATTTGTCAGATTATTGAAATGTACACTATTTTGCATGTAACTAACTTACCTTACCTTAATCTGACGCGCTCGAGTATTTCAAACCATCGATTTTTTTTTACTAATCTGACGGGCTACCCTAGGCGTTCGACACTACATAGAAGGCTCAGATTTGGTGAGAGTACTTCACAAGGTGCAAGGTTGCCCCCCTTATGTTAATCTGACGCGCTCGAGTAAATCCCGAAATCCCCTATTCGCCTCCCCTACCATAATGTTTTTGTTATATGACGTTAAAAAGGAGACGGTAGCTCAGATACATTAAATGTCATGGCAAAGGTCGTGGGTTCAATGATCGATTACAATGAGCTTGAGATCTCAGTAAAGCATCACGATCGTGGGGAAATGATAGCACGGTAGGGTTCTTTGTAGGAGGTACCTACTTGCCAGGCTGGCTACCACCTTCAACTTTACACTTCAAATTTTAAAAAAAGTGTCTACTATCATGTATGAAGGCAGACGAGTATTATGACTAGGTACTGTTTTTTATTAGTCTGACCTTTATGAGCTCAAGCGTCCTTCGGTCGATGCGTCTCGTCCGATCGCCGATCGCCTCGGGTGTTGTCGGTTGATGTCGGGTGGTGTCGGGTCAACAATTGAACATCTGAATATTTCATCACCAATCCGGTCACCTCAAACAAAGCGAAGGCTTTCGTTTTAATGAGTTAACATTTTACTTGGCAAAGATTTCATTCAGAATTCAGGGATCGCATTCTGAATCTAGAATCATCTCGCGACTCGGCTAATATGTAGACATCGAATAAGTTATTTCATTTGTATATTCATGTAGTTCATTTATGTGAATCGATTATTGAATCGCGTTTTTTGCCAGAAAATACCAGGGGGGGCGCCAATGTGTTGCGAACCTTTTACAATTCCTAGAAGGAAACTGACTCTCAAGTGCAAGATTATTAACGAGGCGGTTATTATAGTGTCAAGTGTGTATCAAATCCACCGTCACCTCTGACCACTGACCACTGACCACTGACCACTGACCATTGAACTATCATCGTATTAAAATCCATCGAAAGACAAAAGAGAAGATAGAAACATTTTTGATTGTAGGTTGACAACCCCCCCTCCTATCTCCCCCTTCAGTTTGTCGTATTACCGGACACCCTGTAGGTATATCAATATACTTTTACTGTATATCAATATCAATATACACTGATTATGTTCCGAGCCCGCAACGCATTCATGTTCATTTATATAATGTCCTATTACGAGGTATCTAATTGAATAATGTCATTACACGCCGCATTACTCATTACTCATTACTCATTAGGATAGTGTCATAATTACATTTAAATTGATATTAAAGTCGCACTCGTGATTTTAACAGTCATTTTAATTAGTTGAAATAAAACCTGGTGAATAGGTATGAAGCACAATTGAATGTCCGCGGGCGTCTTTTGTTTTGAACACGACGAAAAATCGGCGATAAATTTTTACTGATTTTAACGAATTTATATAAAACATGCTTTTTAAAAGTAAAATGTTACCAAACCGAAAGTAATATCTACATAATCTCGAACTTAAACAATTCTTAAACAGGTGAAAGCTTCTTCTAACGTATCAACTGTATTAGGTTTATATTTTTTTATGTATTTTTGTATTAGTTAGTTTACGAATAAAATTGTTAAACATTTGAGAAATTAAAAAAGCCAGACAGTCAGATGGTCCAAAAATATTTTAAATATGTAACCTTGCTGATTTTCTTGCCGGTTCTTCTCAGTTGAAGGCTGATTTCCGAACCGGTGGTAACTTCTGTAATTCAACCTTCATAAGTGCCCTTCTAGGGCCTAAACTGAATAAATGGTTTTGACTTTGACTTTGACTATCAAAATCAAATATAGAACAATATCAACTCTGCTTCACTGCTCTCTGTACTGTACTGGTAATGATAAGATAACTTCTAGCTACTTCTACGGAATATCCCAACTTTGAACGCTTCAAAATTTACAAACCGCATCAAAGCTAAAGTCTACGGCTTCTATGTATATTATAATATATTCATTTCACAATAAAACTAAATGGGGAGTCAGGTAGCACCGCGGGGCGTAGTGATATTTCAGTACTTTTCTTCGGCAACGTAGTACAAAGAGTCGCTCAAACAAAATATCCGTTTCGCGAGTCAGTGAGCTGAGCTGTGGACGAGACGACGCTGGCTGCGGTAGGTACAAGTGACTACATTACAGAGGACGTAATAAATTAGTCACTTTACAGCTTATAGGGACCGTAACGTTACAGTTTGCGTCATGCAAGATGTTAAAGTACTTTTTCATCCCCCATATCTGAGTGTAAAAGCCGTTTTTATCCGCTAGAGGATAAAGTAAATGGATAAAGTTTCCGCGCTGAGGTGGGATGAAAAGTTACGTGTTGCACTCGAGTGCAAAGATTTTTCACCTCGTGCTCTTTTGATTCCCTCGCTTGCGCTCAAGATTCTAATTTATTTTAGAATCCTTCGCTTGCTCGGTCATCAAAATTGAGCACGCGATTAATAAACAACTTTACACTCTTGTATAACAAATAACTATTGTAGTACTCGATTGGCTGCATACTATTCTCAAGTTGAACATCTGTCGCCGAGCACCCATCCACCCAGGTGTATCCTGCCAGTTGCACTTCAGACACTAACCCTACCCTACTATCCTACTGTACCGGCTATAGTAACAGCGCTACATGTGAGTCGAGTCAGCGGAAAGTATTTATTTATTTATTCATACACCAATTACATCTATCATTACAGGAATTTCCCAATTCAATAGAGTAAGTCAATTCATTAAATTACTAAATACACATTATTAAAAAAAAAAAAAACATTTAAAAAATTAAAAAATAAAAATTAATTCACATTCTGTTCGTAACTTAACCTGTTGACTCGCGAAAATGAACTGTCAAACACCCTATGAATGGCGCCATTTCGAACTGTCAAACGAACACGCGCGCCTCCTCTCCCAAGCTGCTCATCCGTTTAAAAAACAAAAAATACCTCTAGAATCATAGATAAATTGCCTACGGAAACAATCCTACCAACTGTATCATTCTAATAAGACCGGAACACAATCTTATTGGAAATATCGTTGTTTGGTATTATGTTACTGAGCATGAGGATAAGTCATTTTTTTCGGCAACCAGATACAATGTGTGCCAATGTCTCGTCAATGGCGTCTTCGATAGTAATAGAAGCGCGTCATCACTACAACATGGCCGTCATGACAATATCACACAGGGATTCCTACATCGCGCTAGCAAAGTTTTCTCAGCACTTTGCATAGGGCATTGATAACTAGCCCGGTGGAAGATCTTCCCTTCTATGACATATCCCACAACTAACATTATAAATGTGAAAGTTTTTTTGATAATATTTGTTCCTCAATCACGCAAAAACGGCTGAACAGATTTCGATGACACTTGACACTCGGGAAGATCATAATAATATACTGGAATAAAACATAGGATAGTTTTTATCCCGTGAAAAGAACGCGGGTGAAACCGCGGGGGCACAGAAGTTAAATAATGAAACGGATATCGTTGATGACTTGAGACAAACAAAACATTTATTTTGCCTCAAACTGTGCCTCAAATTCGAACTTAAACTTGTCAATTTGGCAATCGTCAATTTTGACCCTTCCACCCTTAGAGCTGAGAGCTGAAAACTGTTATAAAGGGCACCAGCTTTTGATTTGTCGCAGCTTTATTATTAAAGGGAAACGTTCAACTTATCACAAATGGCTTTGAAGATACTTTCCCTCTCAACAAAAGGATACTTTTTTTATTGAAACGTCAATTACTTTGTCGTTAATTTGTTTTAATTTTGATACTTGAGATTTTGTTAGTAAAAGTATTGTATCAAGATTTATTTTGAAATACAGTAATTGATTTGTTTGTTGATTTTTGACTTTAGTGACACCCACCTACTACCGTCACTAGAAGGTTCCTTAATTAATATGTAAACTACGTACTTCATAATATGTGACAATTTATATTATGAAGTACGTGGCGCCTGTGTGGCGCTGGTGTGACGCGGGTGTGGCGCTGGTGTGACGCGGGTGTGGCGCTGGTGTGGCGCGGGTGTGGCGCTGGTGTGACGCGGGTGTGGCGCTGGTGTGACGCGGGTGTGGCGCACATTTGTCAAAGTGTCCCTCGTTATCTGCATGATTTACTCACCGCATCGTCTAGAAGAGATAAATAAAACCAAACACTCCTTTTGCATGTAAGTATAACACGGTACATGGCACTTTGTTATGCGAAATTGACAAAAAAATTGGTAATATTCTTCAGATAGCGATAAGGCGATGATAGCTCAGTGGTAAGTGACGTCGGCGAAGGTCGTGGGTTCGAATCCTACAATGAGGTTGAGCTTTCGGTGAAGGAAAACATCGTGAAGAAACCATAGCACGGTGGTAGGGTACTTTGTAGTACCCGACTGGCTGGCTACCACCCTCAAGTTGAAAATCTGTCGCCAAAACACCTATCGGTGTGTTCCGACAGCTGCACTTGAGAGCCAGTTCCCATCTAGGCTTTGTGTGCTTACCATCTTCAGCCACATCATCACTTACCATGGTGAGATTGTGGTCAAACACAAGCCTATCCAGAATAAAAAAAAAAAGATAGATAATAATATTCTATAATTTATGGTATGTAGGTACTAGAAATATGCATCAGGGTAGAGTCAAAAAATGAGGATTGAGAACAAGTATGCATATTTAGTTGTACTTGTGTTCCTCACTGGTCAACATTTTAACATTATCATTTTTATTTAGGTACCACAGGTAGTTATAATGAATTTACAGTTTTTTTTTTAAAAAGGTTGATAAACAGAAGAGAAAAGTTTCTTTTTACACCACAAGTGACAACCAGGCGTGTCACCTGATGGTAAGTGACTACCGTCGCCTATAGACATCAGCAATACTAGCATGATTGCTAATGGGCTTTACACCTTATTACAATGACTTAAAGGCTTTTTAAAGAACATTTTGCCAGGATAAAGGATTTAAAATGACTGAACGTGCGATCTGCGGCCTCATGATCACAAATATGAAATGAAATGTTGTGGAACTATTTCAAACTACAATTTGTGTACCTACTGTCCGACAGTCCGACAGTCCGACTGTCCGTCCTCGCTTCGCTTGATACCAAGTTAAATTAGCGTTCCAAATAATATCACCTTAGTTTGATTGTGTTTATGTGATTATAATGTTTAGTTTTAACCCTCATAACAGTTGTTGTTTACTAAACTAATTTAGTCTCTCTCTCTCTCTCTCTCTCTTTGTAGCAAAAACATGAGAAAAGAAATAGATGTTTAGTTTAGTCAATTTTATGTTCGGCAGAATAGTGGTAGATATGGATTTAAAATAAAAAACAACTACCAAGATCGCATATTTTTGGATAATGTCGCTCCGGTTTTTAAATTTTAAATATTAACTATCCAGAATTTTTTATGTCCTTATATGTTATGTATGTATGTACACACATCAAAAAAGTTTGTGATCACTAGCATAAGCTGATATAATTTTTTAGATTGAACTTTATCAAGAAAAAATATTTGTTATGTGTTTTCTTTAAATAGAAATAGGTACCTTGTTTGAAATTAAAAAATAAAGCTCTTTTTATTTTTTATTAAAAAAAAAATTGCAGCTAATTAATCATAATGATAATTTCGATTTTTCAAAGTGATCGCAAACTTTTTTTCATGTGTGTATGTATGTATGTATGTAGAGTAACCAGTGCTATAACAGTATTTGTACGTCAGTCCAGCCAGTGTTATTATAAACAGCGTCGTCATGCGAGTACGTTTGCGGTCGTCGCTGCGTTGATTGCTGTACTATTGTCCACTATGTACCGCGAACTTATAATACTGGATTACACTTTTTAGAAAATTAAAAGGTATGGTTGTTATAGCGGCAACAGAAATACATAATTTGTAAAAATTTCAACTGTATAACTATCGTGGTTCTTGAGATACAGCCTGGTGAGTGGTGACAGACAGACAGACGGATGGACAGACGGACGGACGGACAGACAGCGAAGTCTTAGTAATAGTGTCCCGTTTTTACCCTTTGGGTACGGAACCCTAAAAACGTTGAAAAAAACTTTCATAATAAAATGTGCAGTTTTCATTTTTAATGGTAGGTACCATGTTCTATAATACAACTAGACAAAATATAAACTTATGAATGAACCATCCTCGCACAACGTAACGTGATGATGCAAGCGGTTACCATGGCGACGAGATGCGACGCGACGCGACTCAGACGTGCCCACACCAAGCCCTCTTTGTAATCACCACCCTTTCACTAACACACACACACACACATACACACACACACACACACACACACACACACACACACACACACACACACACACACACACACACACACACACACACACACACACACACACACACACACATACACACATACACACACACACACACACACACACAATAGTAATATACTTCATACTTTAATTAGCTAAGCTTTAAAGCATAATTATATAACATGTTGATTGTTGATACATACCATGTTGTGTGTTTTAATTATTTACCTTCAATAAGTTCTTTTTGAGTTAACTTTTTAAATTCGATTCAATGTGCTGCCATCTATTATCAGGTATTAGTTACTATAAAAACATAACGCTCTATTTTATTTATTACTCATTTACCTTTTTAAATGCAAATAAAAAGCACTGTGGCAACATTGTAGTATTCGACTCTGTGGCTACCACCACCATCCTCAAGTAGGAAACCTGTCGCCAAGCAACGATGGTAGCCAGCCAGTCGAGTACTACGAAATACCCTACCACTGTGATATGGATTGTTCAACATGTTTTCTTTCACCGAAACCTCAAACTCTACCACTGACCTATCAATCATCACCTTCAAATGTCCTTTCTGTCTTATTATACAAAGTAATGAGTTTTATTCAATTACATCGAGTGTCGAATTTTACGCTAAAAATACATACCAACTTCAACAAAATCGTATAATATGTCCGAAATACTCTCCGTTACTACGTCATACATGTAACACGAAATATGGGCCCCCCTGCGAGGGCCACATCTCGGGGCCCAGTGACAAAGTGCTCCCATTAGACAACACCACAAATATCTTATTCCGTCCACTTTATCACTCTACGAATGTATGTATTTTTGTTTTGTTTTTTTATTAAAGGAAAACCCAAAATAATTTGCCAGATAACTGAAATACAACATTTTCCCAAGCTTTTATTTAACTTGTAATATAATAGAAGACATAAATATAATTGGTTGTAGTAGCTTCTCTCTGCACCAGCAGCCTACCTAGCACTACGAGTAGTAGCTTCTCTCTGCACCAGCAGCCTACCTAGCACTACGAGTAGTAGCTTCTCTCTGCACCAGCAGCCTACCTAGCACTACGAGTAGTAGCTTCTCTCTGCACCAGCAGCCTACCTAGCACTACGAGTAGTAGCTTCTCTCTGCACCAGCAGCCTACCTAGCACTACGAGTAGTAGCTTCTCTCTGCACCAGCAGCCTACCTAGCACTACGAGTAGTAGCTTCTCTCTGCACCAGCAGCCTACCTAGCACTACGAGTAGTAGCTTCTCTCTGCACCAGCAGCCTACCTAGCACTACGAGTAGTAGCTTCTCTCTGCACCAGCAGCCTACCTAGCACTACGAGTAGTAGCTTCTCTCTGCACCAGCAGCCTACCTAGCACTACGAGTAGTAGCTTCTCTCTGCACCAGCAGCCTACCTAGCACTACGAGTAGTAGCTTCTCTCTGCACCAGCAGCCTACCTAGCACTACGAGTAGTAGCTTCTCTCTGCACCAGCAGCCTACCTAGCACTACGAGTAGTAGCTTCTCTCTGCACCAGCAGCCTACCTAGCACTACGAGTAGTAGCTTCTCTCTGCACCAGCAGCCTACCTAGCACTACGAGTAGTAGCTTCTCTCTGCACCAGCAGCCTACCTAGCACTACAAGTAGTAGCTTCTCTCTGCACCAGCAGCCTACCTAGCACTACGAGTAGTAGCTTCTCTCTGCACCAGCAGCCTACCTAGCACTACGAGTAGTAGCTTCTCTCTGCACCAGCAGCCTACCTAGCACTACGAGTAGTAGCTTCTCTCTGCACCAGCAGCCTACCTAGCACTACGAGTAGTAGCTTCTCTCTGCACCAGCAGCCTACCTAGCACTACGAGTAGTAGCTTCTCTCTGCACCAGCAGCCTACCTAGCACTACGAGTAGTAGCTTCTCTCTGCACCAGCAGCCTACCTAGCACTACGAGTAGTAGCTTCTCTCTGCACCAGCAGCCTACCTAGCACTACGAGTAGTAGCTTCTCTCTGCACCAGCAGCCTACCTAGCACTACGAGTAGTAGCTTCTCTCTGCACCAGCAGCCTACCTAGCACTACGAGTAGTAGCTTCTCTCTGCACCAGCAGCCTACCTAGCACTACGAGTAGTAGCTTCTCTCTGCACCAGCAGCCTACCTAGCACTACGACTAGTAGCTTCTCTCTGCACCAGCAGCCTACCTAGCACTACGAGTAGTAGCTTCTCTCTGCACCTGCAGCCTACCTAGCACTACGAGTAGCTTCTCTCTGCACCAGCAGCCTACCTAGCACTACGAGTAGTAGCTTCTCTCTGCACCAGCAGCCTACCTAGCACTACGAGTAGTAGCTTCTCTCTGCACCAGCAGCCTACCTAGCACTACGAGTAGTAGCTTCTCTCTGCACCAGCAGCCTACCTAGCACTACGAGTAGTAGCTTCTCTCTGCACCAGCAGCCTACCTAGCACTACGAGTAGTAGCTTCTCTCTGCACCAGCAGCCTACCTAGCACTACAAGTAGTAGCTTCTCTCTGCACCAGCAGCCTACCTAGCACTACGAGTAGTAGCTTCTCTCTGCACCAGCAGCCTACCTAGCACTACGAGTAGTAGCTTCTCTCTGCACCAGCAGCCTACCTAGCACTACGAGTAGTAGCTTCTCTCTGCACCAGCAGCCTACCTAGCACTACGAGTAGTAGCTTCTCTCTGCACCAGCAGCCTACCTAGCACTACGAGTAGTAGCTTCTCTCTGCACCAGCAGCCTACCTAGCACTACGAGTAGTAGCTTCTCTCTGCACCAGCAGCCTACCTAGCACTACGAGTAGTAGCTTCTCTCTGCACCAGCAGCCTACCTAGCACTACGAGTAGTAGCTTCTCTCTGCACCAGCAGCCTACCTAGCACTACGAGTAGTAGCTTCTCTCTGCACCAGCAGCCTACCTAGCACTACGAGTAGTAGCTTCTCTCTGCACCAGCAGCCTACCTAGCACTACGAGTAGTAGCTTCTCTCTGCACCAGCAGCCTACCTAGCACTACGACTAGTAGCTTCTCTCTGCACCAGCAGCCTACCTAGCACTACGAGTAGTAGCTTCTCTCTGCACCTGCAGCCTACCTAGCACTACGAGTAGCTTCTCTCTGCACCAGCAGCCTACCTAGCACTACGAGTAGTAGCTTCTCTCTGCACCAGCAGCCTACCTAGCACTACGAGTAGTAGCTTCTCTCTGCACCAGCAGCCTACCTAGCACTACGAGTAGCTTCTCTCTGCACCAGCAGCCTACCTAGCACTACGAGTAGTAGCTTCTCTCTGCACCAGCAGCCTACCTAGCACTACGAGTAGTAGCTTTTCTCTGCACCAGCAGCCTACCTAGCACTACGAGTAGTAGCTTCTCTCTGCACCAGCAGCCTACCTAGCACTACGAGTAGTAGCTTCTCTCTGCACCAGCAGCCTACCTAGCACTACGAGTAGTAGCTTCTCTCTGCACCAGCAGCCTACCTAGCACTACGAGTAGCTTCTCTCTGCACCAGCAGCCTACCTAGCACTACGAGTAGTAGCTTCTCTCTGCACCAGCAGCCTACCTAGCACTACGAGTAGCTTCTCTCTGCACCAGCAGCCTACCTAGCACTACGAGTAGTAGCTTCTCTCTGCACCAGCAGCCTACCTAGCACTACGAGTAGCTTCTCTCTGCACCAGCAGCCTACCTAGCACTACGAGTAGTAGCTTCTCTCTGCACCAGCAGCCTACCTAGCACTACGAGTAGTAGCTTCTCTCTGCACCAGCAGCCTACCTAGCACTACGAGTAGTAGCTTCTCTCTGCACCAGCAGCCTACCTAGCACTACGAGTAGTAGCTTCTCTCTGCACCAGCAGCCTACCTAGCACTACGAGTAGTAGCTTCTCTCTGCACCAGCAGCCTACCTAGCACTACGAGTAGTAGCTTCTCTCTGCACCAGCAGCCTACCTAGCACTACGAGTAGTAGCTTCTCTCTGCACCAGCAGCCTACCTAGCACTACGAGTAGTAGCTTCTCTCTGCACCAGCAGCCTACCTAGCACTACGAGTAGTAGCTTCTCTCTGCACCAGCAGCCTACCTAGCACTACGAGTAGTAGCTTCTCTCTGCACCAGCAGCCTACCTAGCACTACGAGTAGTAGCTTCTCTCTGCACCAGCAGCCTACCTAGCACTACGAGTAGTAGCTTCTCTCTGCACCAGCAGCCTACCTAGCACTACGAGTAGTAGCTTCTCTCTGCACCAGCAGCCTACCTAGCACTACGAGTAGTAGCTTCTCTCTGCACCAGCAGCCTACCTAGCACTACGAGTAGTAGCTTCTCTCTGCACCAGCAGCCTACCTAGCACTACGAGTAGTAGCTTCTCTCTGCACCAGCAGCCTACCTAGCACTACGAGTAGTAGCTTCTCTCTGCACCAGCAGCCTACCTAGCACTACGAGTAGTAGCTTCTCTCTGCACCAGCAGCCTACCTAGCACTACGAGTAGTAGCTTCTCTCTGCACCAGCAGCCTACCTAGCACTACGAGTAGTAGCTTCTCTCTGCACCAGCAGCCTACCTAGCACTACGAGTAGTAGCTTCTCTCTGCACCAGCAGCCTACCTAGCACTACGAGTAGTAGCTTCTCTCTGCACCAGCAGCCTACCTAGCACTACGAGTAGTAGCTTCTCTCTGCACCAGCAGCCTACCTAGCACTACGAGTAGTAGCTTCTCTCTGCACCAGCAGCCTACCTAGCACTACGAGTAGTAGCTTCTCTCTGCACCAGCAGCCTACCTAGCACTACGAGTAGTAGCTTCTCTCTGCACCAGCAGCCTACCTAGCACTACGACTAGTAGCTTCTCTCTGCACCAGCAGCCTACCTGGCACTACGAGTAGTAGCTTCTCTCTGCACCTGCAGCCTACCTAGCACTACGAGTAGCTTCTCTCTGCACCAGCAGCCTACCTAGCACTACGAGTAGTAGCTTCTCTCTGCACCAGCAGCCTACCTAGCACTACGAGTAGTAGCTTCTCTCTGCACCAGCAGCCTACCTAGCACTACGAGTAGTAGCTTCTCTCTGCACCAGCAGCCTACCTAGCACTACGAGTAGTAGCTTCTCTCTGCACCAGCAGCCTACCTAGCACTACGAGTAGTAGCTTCTCTCTGCACCAGCAGCCTACCTAGCACTACGAGTAGTAGCTTCTCTCTGCACCAGCAGCCTACCTAGCACTACGAGTAGTAGCTTCTCTCTGCACCAGCAGCCTACCTAGCACTACGAGTAGTAGCTTCTCTCTGCACCAGCAGCCTACCTAGCACTACGAGTAGTAGCTTCTCTCTGCACCAGCAGCCTACCTAGCACTACGAGTAGTAGCTTCTCTCTGCACCAGCAGCCTACCTAGCACTACGAGTAGTAGCTTCTCTCTGCACCAGCAGCCTACCTAGCACTACGAGTAGTAGCTTCTCTCTGCACCAGCAGCCTACCTAGCACTACGAGTAGTAGCTTCTCTCTGCACCAGCAGCCTACCTAGCACTACGAGTAGCTTCTCTCTGCACCAGCAGCCTACCTAGCACTACGAGTAGCTTCTCTCTGCACCAGCAGCCTACCTAGCACTACGAGTAGTAGCTTCTCTCTGCACCAGCAGCCTACCTAGCACTACGAGTAGCTTCTCTCTGCACCAGCAGCCTACCTAGCACTACGAGTAGTAGCTTCTCTCTGCACCAGCAGCCTACCTAGCACTACGAGTAGTAGCTTCTCTCTGCACCAGCAGCCTACCTAGCACTACGAGTAGTAGCTTCTCTCTGCACCAGCAGCCTACCTAGCACTACGAGTAGTAGCTTCTCTCTGCACCAGCAGCCTACCTAGCACTACGAGTAGTAGCTTCTCTCTGCACCAGCAGCCTACCTAGCACTACGAGTAGTAGCTTCTCTCTGCACCAGCAGCCTACCTGGCACTACGAGTAGTAGCTTCTCTCTGCACCAGCAGCCTACCTAGCACTACGAGTAGCTTCTCTCTGCACCAGCAGCCTACCTAGCACTACGAGTAGTAGCTTCTCTCTGCACCAGCAGCCTACCTAGCACTACGAGTAGTAGCTTCTCTCTGCACCAGCAGCCTACCTAGCACTACGAGTAGTAGCTTCTCTCTGCACCAGCAGCCTACCTAGCACTACGAGTAGTAGCTTCTCTCTGCACCAGCAGCCTACCTAGCACTACGAGTAGTAGCTTCTCTCTGCACCAGCAGCCTACCTAGCACTACGAGTAGTAGCTTCTCTCTGCACCAGCAGCCTACCTAGCACTACGAGTAGTAGCTTCTCTCTGCACCAGCAGCCTACCTAGCACTACGAGTAGTAGCTTCTCTCTGCACCAGCAGCCTACCTAGCACTACGAGTAGTAGCTTCTCTCTGCACCAGCAGCCTACCTAGCACTACGAGTAGTAGCTTCTCTCTGCACCAGCAGCCTACCTAGCACTACGAGTAGTAGCTTCTCTCTGCACCAGCAGCCTACCTAGCACTACGAGTAGTAGCTTCTCTCTGCACCAGCAGCCTACCTAGCACTACGAGTAGTAGCTTCTCTCTGCACCAGCAGCCTACCTAGCACTACGAGTAGTAGCTTCTCTCTGCACCAGCAGCCTACCTAGCACTACGAGTAGTAGCTTCTCTCTGCACCAGCAGCCTACCTAGCACTACGAGTAGTAGCTTCTCTCTGCACCAGCAGCCTACCTAGCACTACGAGTAGCTTCTCTCTGCACTAGCAGCCTACCTAGCACTACGAGTAGCACCCCGGCCCCCGGCGAATTGTTCTATCTATATATATATATATAAAGAGAAGTCCTGACTGATCTATCAACGCCCAGCCAAAACCCTTAGACCTAGAAAGCTGATTTTTTTCACAGGTGTTGTTTTTAAAACTTGACCGAGGAATAAGAACGATTTTTTTCGAAATTCAACCTTTAAGGGGGTGAAAAGGGGGTTGAAAGTTTATATGAATGTCGGTCATTTTTGAAGCTAGAACCATGAAACTTTGTTTTTAGACTAACAATTAAAAATAAAGAAACACGTGTATTAGCGTTTTTTAAATTTATACCCCTGAGGGGGTGAAAAAGGGGTTGAAAGTTTGTACGGAAGTCCGTCATTTTTGAAGCTAGAACCATGAAACTTTGTTTTTAGGGTAACAAATAAAAATAAAGAAATACGTGTTTTAGCGTTGCCTATAATTTCACCTCTGAAGGGGTGAAACGGGGGTTCAAAGTTAGGAGTTATTTCCGTTTCTTGGTATGATAAATGAGAAGGACTGACTCATCAACGCCCAGTGTTAGACCTAGAAAGCTGATTTTTTTCACAGGTAATGTTTTTAAGATGTAGACGAGGATTAAGAAAGATTTTTTGAAATTCAATCTCAAAGGATACGCGGGTGAAACCGCGGGGCGGAAAGCTAGTATTAGATAATGTTACTAAATGTAGTTTTGTAATGTATCTTTGAAAATATCCACTGCAAAACAATATGCCTTGCTGAGTTTCTTGCCGGAGTGGAGTAGATAATACATATTGAATCGGGCCTAAACTGAATAAATGAGGTTTTGATTTGATTTTATGTTCGGCGGTACGATGACGTATCTCGCGACAGGTGGGCAACAGGCGTAAATTTTCGCGATCGCTGCTGTCAAACGTCACTTTTGTAGCGCTTTGACAGCAGCGATCGCGAAATTTACGCTTGTTGCCAACCTGTCGCGAGATACGTCTTCGTACCGCGGGTCAAATCTTGCAACTGAATTTTATAGTAGTTATCCTCAACCGACAGAGATAAAATTTTGCATATCTATTATTTTCTTCTTTTTAGATAAATAAACCTATCAAATATTTTTAAAGTATTTTAAATGAATGAATAGGCATTAAAAAAGCAAAAGTCGTAAAAGCATTAATAAACAGTGTTTTAGTAAAAAGTTATTTTACTTCAATTGTAAAACTAATTTCCATTTTAAGGATTGTATTAAAACTGTTTTGGTAAAAAAGGCTTACTATAAAATAAATGAATATTTTAATGATGATAATGCTTGGTAAATTTGTAACATTTGTGCGTTTGAATATTGTTATGTCGCGGAATGTTAGATACACTATTATATTACCTAATTTTACAAACCGTGTTAGTAGTAACAGTGATAACATATTGTGTGTTTAATTCGTTTTGTTTCTTTTTGTTTGGAGCAAGCTTAAGTTAGTCATGCTCGCTTTAAGGCCTTTGCTTGCGGCGGCGTCGTGTGGCGGGTCGCTCACTTCCCTATAAAATGTGCGAGGAGGGCGATGGCTGCCACGCGCGTCATACTTGTGAACAGGTGCTGCTTGTGGGGGCTGGTCTGCTTGAGTTTGTTGTTTATTAAGTCAGTCATAATTAAATTCTATAGATTGCTATTTTTGCCGCCATAACACGCAAATATTGTCGGTGAGACTAGATAAATAATAATTATTGAATGTAATAGGTGTAAGTTGTTTTTGAAAAGAGTAATTGCTGAGTTTATTGCCGGCTCTTCTCAGCAAAAGCAACCTTCCGAACCGAGCATTTAGAGTCTGACTATTCATAAGTGCCTGTGAAGGCCTATTTGGATGAATAAACAAATCCATTTCATTTCAAGCTTTCAATTACGAAACCTTAAAAGTGTGCTCAAACAAACTTTACTCGAGTCGCGGGAAAATGTCACCGAACACTCCGCATATTTGAAAAAAGACTGCTCAATGTATTGTAATAGCAAAATAATTGCGAGGATAACTTCGCCATTTTACTTTTAAAGGAAAATGTGAGAAGTTTCCTTTGAAGCGTAACATTCAAGTAACAAACAAATTCAATATAAAGTCTCAATTATTTTTATTAGTTTAAAGGAAGACTACCTGTCTCTTCTGGCTCGCTCTCAAGCTGGAAATCTGCAACTGACTGTACTTATTACCACTGTTCTTTAGATTATAAATAAATAATAAAAAGCCTTTTATTTTATGTTTCACAATAGAGATTGACAATTTAAAACAAATAAAATAATAAAAAATTTGATATGTAACAGAAATTGTTGATTATTTATGTAAATGTAATTATGAAGCATGCAATGCACTTAGTTGATTTAGTGTAATTAATTTGATAGCTATTTAAATAAGGTTATGAATTTTCCATTTCCAGTAAATTATTGCACTTTTTCTTTCGTGTATTTCAGTTGTAAGAACCTCTCTCAGTGGAAGGTAATGGCCAGCAGCACTGGATGCGAGCAGCAGAAGATAGGAAATATTGGCTATCTCGGGATGAGGCCTATACCTGTTCTTTAGATTAAACAATGGGAAATCTTTTCTCTTAAATATAAAAAAAAGTTTATACGGTTTTTTCACTATCCTGTACCTGTCGCCTATATTCACAGAACAAATAAAAAACATATTCACATTTCACAATACTAACATATATTTTAGTTTAAGTTAAATATTTAGTGACTCATCTAACTATCTGCGCTCCCAAACTCTGAAAAAACTGTCGTCGTCAATAATGAAGCACAAAATTAAAAAGTTATTTTTATTATTTTTAAAAATGCACAATGCAGTGCGAATTGTCCAAAAATGGTCTCCAGATATAAATAGGTCGAGGAGCGTCGGAGGCAGACGTCGCGACACCCGCTGGCGCCAGAACAGACCGACCTCTCATAGAGCTACCTGCAACACAGATGGGAAAGTGTGTTCAATATAAAACAAACAAAAACAACTGTAAGTGTAAAACTAAATGCTAGGAAAAAATTAAAATAAAGGATAGAAAATAATTACAAAACTTTACCGAATCTTTATGGAATAACTTTCAAGATTTAACGGATATTAGTGCAAGTGAAGGAATAAATCCAAGAATCATTTACTTATCTCAAGTATGGAATGATTATGAGACAAACGTATACTTACAGTTTTTTTCATGCGGTATTATTATATACATTAATCAGTCCTTATTTTATACCCAAACTCAACTCATTTATTCCGTTTAGGGCCGATAAGGCACTTATGAACGTTACAATTGAGAACTACCAGTTCGGAAGACACACTTCGGCAAGAAATTCAGCAAGGCAATATTTTGGAAAGTGACTTAAAACTGTGGAGGATGTAGGCACACATACACTCGAAGAGTAACGATCCATAATCTATGACATCTATAGTGTTGACGCCTCATCCCTTATCCACAGCCAGCTCTGATTGGTTTATTCGTTTCCATCTTGCAGCATGAGCCAATCAGCGAAAGGCAAACGTTAATATCAACCAATTACAACGCACGATAGCTTCTCAGAACGCAAGTAGAAATGCGATTCAAAATATGAAGTTTTCTCAACAAGAGATTTTGTGTTTTCTCGTGTTTTATCAAATAAATATTTATTTAGTGTTAATTACTAATATGAGGTGACTTTTTTACGTGTAAAGTGTAGTGAAGTGTACGGATATGATTATTATATACATAGATATTGTGTTATTAATTATTTTGGTGAGTTGTTTACTTGTGACGTCATCGAATCTTCGGATATTCTTTGTTTGAAATAGTCATGGGAAAAGACAAAATGTTTATTTCAGTTATGTCTGTCGGTGTTCACGTGCACGTACTGTTTCTACCGCGTGTACAGACTGCAACTAAATGGACAGGTAAGTAATGTTGGTAACCAACAACTATTACCATTGGTATCATTTTAATTAAAACTTTACAAAGACTTGTGTTGAAAATAATGACTTCAGATTTATTTATTTTCTTTCCACTGCTTTTCATTCATAGAAAACTTTAAATTTCAAAAAATTGTAGTGTCTGTCTTGCATATGATAGTAAGGCGATTTTAGCTTAGTAGTAGTGACGTCGGATACTGCGGCGAAGGTCGTGGGTTCGAATCCTACATTGAGCTTAAGCTTTCGTTGAAGGAAAACATCGTGAGGAAACCATAGCACCGCGGTAGGGTACTTTGTAGTACCCGACTGGCTGGCTACTACCCTCACCTTACCACCTTCGTCCACATTGTCACTTAGGTACCATGGTAAGATTGCGTCAATAAAAAATTGCGTTGTTAAATAAAAAAAGGGTAACGTAGGTAATTTTGAAAATGTTATGTCTATCGGTCTGTTTGATTCGGCTAATCTTCGAAACGGCTGGAGTGATTATGTCGGGATTTCCATTGGCAGATAGCTGATGTTGAGTAATTTAGACTACTTTGGTTTTAAAAAATTGTAAATAAAACCGATTCAAATAGGGAACGCTTGTTCACCGCGGGGCACAGCTAGTAGACTCAACTACTTTTGTATGACAGGTAGCTATTCTGCTGAGGCCGACCAGAGTGCTGTTCTCACATAAGAAGGAAGGAGACACCGACGAGGAGCTCAGGTACCACTAATACTATTCTAATAGACATGTTGCTTATATTAAAGTACATATATCAAATTATGAATTACAATTTTAGAAAGAAGAAAGAAAAATAAGAAAGAAAATAAATTTATTTGTGGCAAAAAAAATAATACAAAATTTGATATGATACAAAACAAAATAAAAAGATAAGAGTAAAAATAAAAAAATTGATAATATTGCCACAAAACGGTCCCAGCTCAGCATAGTGCTAGTTGTTAATAAACTAACGCTGGTCTTCCGTTGGGACCGGAACGTGAGCGAGACGTCACCAACAGACAAACGGCAGCTTACACTATACGATCTTGCACTAACTTACCACAAAATTATGATAATCATGAGCTCGAACCCTATAAAGCTTGAGGTTTCGGTGAAGGAAATCATCGTGAGGAAACCATAGCACGGTGGTAGAGTACTTTGTAGTACCCGACTGGCTGGCTACCACCCTCAAGTTGAAAGTCTATCGTATACCAAGTATATCGTCAGTGTGTAGCAGCAACTTACCATCAGATGACCCATCCTACACAAAAGTAAGCTGCTAAGTTGCCGGAGTGTTCTCAGTTTAAGTGTCTTCGAACCGGTGGTTGAGTCAATTTTAACGTTCATAATAAACAAGATTACGGCCCACCTGATGGTAAGCGACTACCGTAGCCTATGGCCGCTTGCAACACCAGAGACGTCAAGAGCGCTTTGCCGACCACCGACATAAACCTTCCTACTCCTCTTTTAAAGGAACCCCATACTGTAGTCTCTGATTTAATTATTATCGATTGTGAAGTATATTAGATTCCATTCTCAGACCAAATAAAATAGGTAGACAGAGCCCAGCGAACTTAAAGTGAGGCACAGTAAAGGAAGGCGATCATTCCTGAGCGACGCGAGTCACGCGGGATAACGTACGCACACAACTTGGTGCACGTCGCTTCACTTCATTAGAGACTATTGTTTACGTAGAATCCTTCTACCTGTTTTAACTTGTTCAGTGACTCCATTATACAATGTTGTTGGCAGGACGGTAGTAGCTTACCAGAACCCATTCACGGGCGACTACTGTGTGCACAAGAGTCGCGCGACTAACACTCCCACGTGTTACGTTAACTCGACACCCGCGCTGCACTCCACACACTCCACACACTCCACACACTCCACACACTCCACACACTCCCCCGACAGCGGCCTCTCCGACGAGTACGAGCCTCTACACCTCGACCCGCCGTCACACAACACGCAACCACCGCAGTTGCCGCAGTTGCCGCAGTTTCCGCAGTTGCCGCAGTTGCCGCAGTTGCCGCAGTTACCGCAGTTACCGCAGTTGCCGTCCCTGCCGCAGCTGCCGAAGGTGCCACTCGTGGCCAACGGTTATCATGGCCTCCAGAATGAATTGTTTGAATATCCTCAGGTATTTTGCACAGACTTTGTTTTTTTATGTCACGTGGTGTACTTTTATTGTTCTTTTTCGTGGTCCCGACATAAAAATAATTCATTGATGAAGTTGTTGTTGAGATTATTTTTAAGTATTTGTTTTATAATTGCTGAGTTTATTGCTGGCTCTTCTCACCAAAAGCAATGTTCCGAACCGCGGGTTAAGTCAGACAGTGAATTGCTTGCAAAGACTCATTTGAATAAAAAGTATTTTCACAAACATTAAATATAGTTGTGCGTTAACAACAGACTTGACCTTGATAGTGTAAACTAACATTTATACATATAACATCACTTAAACTCGAAGCCATACAATTTAAAACCTAGTAGCTTTACCAAAAACTAAATTAGGTAATTTTATCTTCAGCCAAAAATTATGATAATAACTTCATAATGTGTCTAGACAGATCCATCACCTTTCTAGTCATTTGAATTACAAAATTATAAGATGTGGAGGTAAGCCGCCCGCGCTTGTCTTAATACTTAAGTGGAGTTATTTGCCAGGGCTTTATGAACAAACATATTTTTGAGCATCTATATTTATTATTAACAGTTGGCATAGATTCCTCGGAGCGCGTTAGTCTCTACACAAGAACTCGTAGCACTTCGTAGGCCTTCGTAGAACTTCTACGAAGGGTATACGAAGTGCTACGAGTCTCTGTCTTAGGCCAGTGTCTTAGGGCCTACTTCTTTTTTGTATTTTCTTTTATTATCTTTGATATTCTGTTCATAGAAAGTATGATGTGGCCGAAAGTGATAAGAACACAGTCTTTAATTCATAAAATACAGTTTAATACTAGTGACAGCTGTCAGAGTTATATGACAATGAATCTTATTGCCAATAACTAAGGATAATTTGTATATTGTATGATAATACAGAAGGATCATATTGTAGAGTAATACGGTTCTATTTCATGTAACTCTGACACCTGTCACAGGTATCGAGGTATGAAATGAAATGAAATTGTTTATTCATCCAAATAGGCCTTCAAGGCGATGATAGCTCAGTGGTAAGTGACGTCGGATACCGCGGCGAAGGTCGTGGGTTCGAATCCTTACAATGAGCTTGAACTTTCGGTGAAGGAAAACATCGTGAGGAAACCACTGCACGGTGGTAGGGTACTTTGTAGTACTCGACTGGCTGGCTACCACCCTCAAGTTAAAAATCTGTCGCCAAGCACCTGTTGGTGTGTTCCGGCAATTGCACTTGAGAGCCAGTTCGCCTTAATAAGGTGTACAACACATTAGCAATCCCCTGGTATTGCCAATGTCTGGTTGTCACTTACCATCAGGTGACCCGCCTGCCTCGTTGTCACTTGTGACATAAAAAAAAAAACTTATGAATAGTCAGACTCTAAATGCTCGGTTCGGAAGGTTATTTGCTGAGAAGAGCCGGCAATAAACTCAGCAATTACTCTTTTCAAAAACAACTTACACCTATTACATTCAATTATTATTATTTATCTAGTCTCACTGACAATATTTAACGAACTGTAGAATATTACAAAGAACATAGTCTATGAATAGTTTTGTTTGAAAGAAACAAACAGGTGACTTCAATAGAGTATAATTGACTCTAGAAAATATTTAAGACTAAGTACATAATCATTTAAATATGATCTCGAAAGGAACCCCAGTCCCCAGGCCCTACTGACAGAGCCCTCTAGTTGTACATAAATTATATTATTACCAGTAGTTGTTGACGGGTAAGTTTGTCCGTCTGTCTGACTGCTCACAGAGAGCCTAACGATAAACCCTGCTTCACTTGAGACCTTTATAACACCTTTATAATATGTATTTAAAAACTTAGTCTCTAATAAACATTTTCACTGAATATTAAATCAGTCGATTTGTATTAACTTTGTAGTTTTAACTAACACACTGGCTAAGGACCAGTTTACTGAAGCATTTTCTACTTTATTCCATGTTATTAGAATTAATTTGATATATTTCCAGATAGAAGAGGAGGTGAAGCGTCCGCTGAGTCCTCAGCGCGACCTCGACCACTACTCCGTCAACAAGACGTGGAACTGGAACTACAAGGAGTATCAGATATAGATATCAGACTCAACTCTACAACACTCACTCAACTAGCGACGCACTGAGATGCCCGTTTCGACAGCCCAATCCATGTATGTGCCAAAAAGAGACAAGCATAGCGCGTCAGAGAGAGACACCCTCTTGTCAAAGCCGTCATCATGGCGTTTAGTTTGTGCTTACAACAGTCCGCCATTTTGTTTGTTATCAGATGCTCGACAGACAAGCGGGTCACCTGATGGTAAGTGACTACTTTCGTCTATAGACATTAACAATACTAATATAAGGGGATTGCCAACGTGTTATCGACTTTAATTATACTGCCTAGATGCAATTATCGGATCACATCGGTACCTAGTGATGGATTTTCAACTTTTTCCATTGTTTTTTTTTTTTTTTTTATATTCGATAGGCTTGTGTTTGACCACAATCTCACCATGGTAAGTGATGATGTGGCCGAAGATGGTAAGCACACAAAGCCTAGATGGGAACTGGCTCTCAAGTGCAGCTGTCGGAACACACCGATAGGTGTTTGGCGACAGATTTTCAACTTGAGGGTGGTAGCCAGCCAGTCGGGTACTACAAAGTACCCTACCACCGTGCTATGGTTTCCTCACGATGTTTTCCTTCACCGAAAGCTCAAGCTCATTGTAGGATTCGAACCCACGACCTTCGCCGCGGCATTCGACGTCACTTACCACTGAGCTATCATCGCCTTAATGCGCCATTGTATTACAAAATGATAGATATAAGGAAACTACATGTCTTTAGAGCATAGAATCATGGCTGGATTAAGATTTGAAGCAAAGCCGAAGCGTTCAGTAGTTGTTGTGTGAAAGTTTAACAAACATCTTCACGTGTAAGCACACTATCACATTTATAATATGTATTAGTAAGATGTTCAATACAGGCGCTGTATGGACAGTTGTATTTGTATTCTGACATAAGAAAGGTTCTACTTCACAAGATGGCTGTTAACTTAATACCATAGATAGAATAATATATTTCTGAATAAACAATTAAACATTTTAGGCTCTAAATAAAAGTAATGTTAATTATTTAAAACAATCAATTAATTGTTATTTTCTTGCATATTTTATTATAAATTAAACGAACTGTTTTGAAGATATTAATAAATAACTAATGTTATGCTTAAAAAGTTTATGAAAATTGTTAAACGCTTCCTCATCGAGATTCAATTAATGAAATCAAAATGAATACTATAAAATTAAAAACTTCAAACAATTATTTGCTGTATTTTTTTTCATAACTTTTTTTTTTACTTATATTGAAAATTATAACTAACTTGGGTAACAGATCCAAGTAACTTTATTAACTTTCGATTAAAAATAAAATCTATTGTTGATATTCATCGTTAATTCCTCTTTCATCTTTGGTACACTTCGGTCGACATATACCTTTGATTTTTTCATCATTTTCTGAACAGACAACTACCGGTGCATGATGCAACGGCTATATTAATACTTGCGGTTTGTTATCTGCAACACGACCATGACTAACTACTGCCATCGCCAGCACGGCGAGTGCGGTCAATAGAACAATCTTGGACATGTCTGGACTGGTTCCTTCACACGGACAGACGGTAGCGACGCCGACGGGTGCTATTTGTTACAATAACTACTTGTGCAGTTCAACACGACGCTTAAATAGAGAGCTGTAGGTATCGGATCTTGTTGTAAATAATCAATTTCGAAATACAACGGAAAATATAATATAATTTGTAACATAAAAATGAAGTCTCTCTTCAATTACACCCATACTCAATATTGTTCAGGCCCATTTCATTTCATAATTCAAACAATATGCACATATTTAAATTTATCGAATTTTGAAGAAGGTATGCATGGACTGCGTGAAGAATGATATGCATATGAAAGGTGTGAGTATTGAGACGACTAGTGATAGAGCGGAGTGGAAATGGAAAACAATTTAAACGGTTAGCTAGACAAGAATTAAGCCAATGTCTATATTTCGACCTGAACTACGGCTATAAAATAAATGAAAGACCTTACTAACGAAAGATAAAGGACTATCCACCTAAATCAATGACTGCCATGTCTAAACCTCGATGATTCATAGGTATTTAAAATAGGTGACACTTTTATATAATGGAGCAACAAACATGGGTAACAGAACAGACCAAACTATCTTTATTAACTTTCAATCAAAATAAACTCTATTGGTTGACATTCACCCTTAATTCTTCTTTCATCCTTGTGACACTTGAGGCGACATTGTCCATTGATTTTTTCCTCAAAATCCGTACAGAGATTGTAATCGGAGTTTGACCGCGATACCAATGCTCGTACATAGTCATCATAAGTCTTAACTCGGCTGTCTCCCACTGCCATCGCCAGCACGGCGAGTGCGATCAATAGAACAATCTTGGACATGTCTGGACTGGTTCCTTCACACAGACAGACGCCGACGGGTGCTATTTGCTACAATACTGAATTTGAAAACGTTTAAATAGAGACCTATGTAGGTAGGATTAGATCATATCGTAAATAATCGATTTTAAAATACAACACCAATTTTTAATATGCAATTTGTAATGTGGAGTAGATGTAAAATGAAGTGTAATTCAATTACACCCATGTACAATACTGTTCAAGCTCATTTCATCTGGAGGCGCTGCAGCTTCACCTCATAGCTTCGTCCCAGACAATACCAGAGAGCGAATTGACAGGAAAAGATGTATTACATATGAAATAACACTAAGTTCCATTGATCTAAAATACGACAATTGGACACTCACTCAAAACCTCTAGGGTACTTTCCGATATCTTAGAAAGGTGCAATTTGGCATGGAACCTTGGATACAAAGAACAGAAAAATTATGAATTTTGTAACTTTCACCCTCCCCTTTAAAGGAGGGTGCAGGTTTGTATACAGAACTTGTAAACCTTGGGTACTTCCTGAAGGTAATGAACAAAGAACAGAAAAATTAAGAAATAAGAACAGAAAAACTTGCCCAAGAAAATTAATAAATCTAGGACACCTTTCAAAAAGAAATGAGATCCCACCAAAAACATTCCTTCTAAAATTGGTGGCCAATACTCACAAGCTTATAACGCTTTATGGTTGTAAAAAAGTTGTCAGATCCCATCAGGAAAAGCCAAGCCCCTAAGCGTGACTTTACTAACCCTACACCTTGATTTAAAAAGTACCTAACCTATGGCTTGGCGGCGGCTTTTTCATGTCATAACATTGAAGACTCGTGACGTAATTTCCGACCGTAAATGAGTCTATTTGGTAAGGAATTAAAATTAATATGATCATAATATTGAAGACATAAGGATAGTGCTACTTCATAGAATACATTTAATGGGCTCTCTGTCGTTATCTGGGAAGCTATGAGGGGTTGAAAATGAACCGAAGGATAAGGACAAGAAAAAGTAGAATCTTTCTAAATCTCAATTATTTTTGAAAGATAGGTAGTTCATGTTAAAAAATAAATACATTACACCAGTGACTTAATAATGTATATTAAAAACAGTATCGTTGTAAACAAAAGTATCTTATTCCACTGTAATACAATCATCCATAATTCTCACTAGACCTTCTGGACAATGGAGTACACATTCACCAGTACTGAGTTTATCGGTTCCTTCATCACATTCTGGAGAACTATCACGTTCTGCTCTTCTTTCTTTATGAACATCAATGTTAGCGGTGTCATTTTCCAGTTTTAATAAGGGAAAACGTCGCTTTAGTAGCCCCCACGGCTGCGGTAATGTTGAAGAGCCATCGTAACCGTTGCTGTCTCCCACAGCCAACACGAAGAATACAAACTTTAGAGCAACCATAGACATCACTGATTTCTCCAATGCGAAAGGAAATACAAACACGGATTTTGTGGTTGAATGTAACATTTAAATAGAGCGTGTCCCGTAAATAATTAATTTCAAAATACAACGGAAAATTATATATGAAATGTAAAACGAATTGGATCCAATCTCAAAACATTACCAGAAGATGACCCAGTGAACTCTGTACCACGTGATGACGTGAGATATAATGCCCACTTTGAATGCTACTGAAAGTACAATCCGTAGTAAAAAGTCGGCTTTTCCTTTAGGCGTATTAGTATTAACAAATATTTAGATTTAGGTTCCGAGATAGTTTCAAACTAATTAAGTATAAGATTTTACCGACACTAATGGGTTTTAGTATTGCCTGAATAAATATTTTTTATTATTACTTATTCATCTCTTCGCATTAAGTTTCTCTCATCTTTTAAAAAGTTGTTAGCAGATCTCATTCCCTCTTTATATCATTCGATTATTATCGGTTATTTAAATACTTGCCTCATAGATAGTAATTCTTCCACGTCAGAATATACAGGTCATTCTTCAACTTCAGAATATAGGTATTTTCGCCAATAGACATCAGCAATACCAGGCAGGGGGATTGCTAATGTATTTTCGACCTTTTTAAAATGCCTTAAAATCGGCGACAGATTTTTAACTTGAGGGTGGTAGCCAGCCAGTCGGGTACTACAAAGTACCCTACCACCGTGCTATGGTTTCCTCACGATGTTTTCCTTCACCGAAAGCTCAAGCCCATTGTAGGATTCGAACCCACGACCTTCGTCGCGGTATTCGACGTCACTTACCACTGACCTATCATCGCCTTAAAAGTAAAGATTCCTTAACACACCAACGACGGTGCTTGGCGATAGATTTTCAACTTGAAGGTGGTAGCCACCCAGTCGAGTACAATAAAGAACCGTACCACTGTACTGTGGTTTTCTCACGATGTTTTCCTTCACCAAAAGCTCAAGCTTCGAACCCACTACCTTCACCGTGGTATCCGACATCACTACCTCAGCTATCAACGCCTCAAAATTGAATGGCGATGATCTAATTTTTCTAGTGATATACAAACCACAAATTTAAACCTGTGCCGTATGGAGATCCTAGTATGATCTAGGGCCTACGTCAGATCTACCTAAAATTATCTTCGATGGAGTAATTATTCCCTTTAGTGATAAAGTTCAAATCCTAGGACTAATGGAAACAGTCGGTGGAGCCCACTGAGGGACTGAACGGTTGTGACAATAGATGCAAATCAAACGTTAAGCCACACTCGGCGAATCGCCCGCGCCTTATTATTACATTGTATTATCTAGGGGTATCATTTGTTCAAAACACTAATTATATTCATTGAACGCATTGGCTTTAATGTACCAAAGAACCGGAACAAGTCATTCGTCTTCCGCGTTTCTCTTCACTGGTTTTGATTATTTCGTTAATTGTATTGTACATAGTTTAAAATCCTAAATAAAAATATAATAATTTATTTATTGAGAAAACAGAAATATTTAAACATCTATACTATTAACGACTATGCCACCCTGACAATACAAACTCGAATGTAGTTAGAACAGCAATTTAGAGGTAAAGTTTGTGAGGTGCTAGGTAGGGGGTAACCTCTGGATCTACTGAACCGATTTTGAAAATTCTTTTACCAATAGAAAGCCACGTTATTTGTGAGTGTCATAGGCTATATATTATCCCACGGGAACGCGGGTGAACCTGCGGGGGACAGCTAGTCTTTTATATGTATATCACATAAAACGAATGGTGGTTTTTAGTAAGTGCATCACATAGAATCTGACGATCTATGTTCCAACTTATTTTATTAACCACATGGTATTACTTTTCTTTCTTTTTTTAACATAACTTGTTGCGACTCTCTTAGGTTCTTGTCAACGTCTTTTAAGTTCAAGTGTATTAATTACCAGCCAGAGCAGCGTAGGTACCTTCTGGAACTAAACTTAATAAATTAGTTCAGAGTTAGTTGGTTTGTTAGCCGGAGAGTGACAAAAGCTACATTCTTTAGCAGGGACTATCTTTAGCAGAATCTAGTTTTTAAAAAGTGTAGCTTCAGATTTGTCGTGATTTTATCGCCTAATGTAAAATCACTAACCTTCTAAGATTAATCAGGGTAAAGTCAGTCAAAAAATATGTAATCAAACGGTAATGAAACTGTAATAGATAATTAAAAACACGCAAATAATAGAACCTTCCTAAGACTGAATTAAAAATTATAAATCATTTATACAATGCAATTCAGGTTAAAAAAAACAATAATTATTATTGTTTTTTTAACAACATTTAAATTAAATTAACAATAATTAAAAAAATATTTATTTTTTCATGTATATTGACTGTTTGTTTGCCAAAAAAAATAAATAAATAATAACAGATATGGTACTGCCATCATTGACAAATAAATAAGCAAATGTAGTAAAACTTAAGTATCACAATCATCATTAACTCCTAGTTGACCTTCTGGACACTTGGATACACATTCACCAGTACCGAGCTTTTTAGATCCTGCTGGACAGCCATACAGATTTTCTGGATTCGCATTTCTAATCACATCACCGTCAACAGTTTTGTATGGATGACTTCGTACTAGGCGCAGACGCACTCGCGGCTCTGATCCTAAATAGACTTCATCGTCGTGAGCTTCACTACCTCCCACAGCCAACACGAACAATACAAACATTACAACAATCATAGACATGACTGATTTGTTCAATGCGAATTGTGCTAAAAACTCTGCATTTGTGGTTGAATGTGATATTTAAATAACTGTCAAATGGAGCGTGTCCAAATGATCAATTACAATATACAACGGCAAATATAAGCATTTGTTGTGTAAATGGAATTAGTTCAAATGTAATAAAATACAACACCGTGCACCGGTAGGTAGTTCCACCTCATAACGTCATTTTATATTAAAGGTAGTAATAATAAATTAAAGGTTTTTGCTTATCGATACAATATTCTTAAACTAAATCAAAAACAGGATATCAACATGCATCGTTAGTTGTGATTGAGTGAGTGAAGGAACTTAGGGAATGGTCTGTTTCGTTGAGCCACACAATATCATCATTATGATCATCATGTCAGCGGGAAGACGTGCACTCAGCACTGCTAGACAAAGGCCTCCCCAAGGATCTCCACGATGGCCGGTCTATTATTCGTTCAGTACCTAGTGTTACAATTATTCTGGGGAGGTGGTAAAATAAAACTAAAATTTCCCCGGAAACAATTATAAAAAATATTTATTAAATAATATTCAAAAAAAAGGTTATGTAAACCGAACGATACATAGATATTTATTTATAGCCAGCTAGACTCAGGCGTGGGCCTGGGGTAATATTTAATTTGATTGGATGCTATATTAAACTATGGGAAAGTTACATTTGAGCGCCACTGTCAGAACGGCTGACAGTCCGTAAAAAATATATAATATTTAAACGTAAACCGATGATAAGAAGAAACCTGCACCGATGAATGAGGGGATGTGGCCTCCCCGATGAATGAGAGGATGTGGCCTCTCTGATGAAGGAGGAACGTGGTCCTCGGAACGTAGTCCGCTACAAAAGTGAGGGTTCGCGGCCCTCTCCAGACAATGGAGGTGCTTAGCCCTCTCCAGACACCTCCTGGAATTGGCCCAAAATTGGTGGCATTAGAATGGAAATACTACACAGCCCGAGCACACAAAGGACGGACATCAGCCCCCGATGTCGGCCATGTGCTCGGTCAAGCAGCGTCCCAATTCCAGAAAATTATGTATAAAAATACTCAAAATATCTATAAGATGCCTCGGCATCAATTGAAGATTGATGAGAGGGATCCCTACAACACTCCTACTATATAAGAACAACATGCATAGGTTAAGTCACCTGCCATGTGCTTAACCCGCATGTTCGGAATTACACCGTAAAACAATGATTTTGGAATTTAATTTATAAAGCACCATAAATACCTTATGGAGGAAAATGTCCAGGCGTGAGGAGATCGGACAATGTCGACTCCGGTGACACCACGTGCTAGTCGCAAGCCCAACTCTGCACGCTGTCAAGAAAATACGAATTTGATTAATATTCAATCAAAATAAAGCACGCCGGGAACATTGCAGTTAATATCCATGAGATACATACCAATCAGGAACGAAAATATAGCGTGGCGTGTCCGATGTCTCTAATTATCGAGACACGCGCCGGCCGTAGCTTCACATAAAACTGAAAAATAATCACCACGATATAGACTACGTACAATGATGATAATAATCTTTACTTTAGAAATATGATGATGAGGCACTTACCACAAAATAAAATAGATAAGGGCTTGACGCCGAAGTGCTCTCGGCGATCGAGAAAAAGGAAATGACAGAGTCATTGCTCCCCGCTAAGGATGTTGCTTAGCACAAATCAACCACTCTTCATTCACTCAATCCCTATCGAATCGATTAAAAATACGGTAAAATGCATTCGACTATGTGAATGTGACCTTGACCGTAGCGTTCAAAGCAACGGAACGTCACTTCAGTACGTCAAAGTGACAGTTCATTCACACAATCGATCTGCCAACCAAATCAAAACAAACAAGGTTATAAATTATCAAAACAAAAGTGAAATTATGATATATTATCATATTCAAATGAGAAAAACAGTGCCCAAATGTGCACATAATGATGTAGTAATATAATATACTAATGGAATGATCCCACAAACTATGTAAGTACTATGAAATTTTTACGTAGTCAAAATTTCTACGTAACACTAGATATTTCTTCATAAAAAAAATTGGAACACTATTCATAATAATAAAACATAATTATGTATATTCCACGCATTCATTACGTTCACTCGAAGTTTCTTTCCGCTGACTCGACTCACATGTAGCTGTAGCGCTGTTACTACAGCCGCTACTACAGGTAGTCAATTGTTATATAAACCAACAATTCTACATATAGGCATGAAAGTGGAAGTTGGAAAAATCGCGAAACATAATATTATATGTACAGTTTTTGTTCCACCGATTTTCAAGCTTATACCTTCCAACTTTCGCTGCCATTTTAGCAATCTGCCCTGAACCTCGGATCCATTCTTTCCGACAACTGACAACAACATTTGAACTCAAAACCATAGCACACTATAGTGTTCACTTATTATAGTATTTTAGTAGATCACCAAACAAGTACCCATTCAAGAGTGAGGCGCGGTCCGGGAATACATGCCGAATTACCTGCCTTTAGTTTCTCTGATCTGTGACCTGTTCAATCAGTCCGAGTCCATGCTTTGAGAGATCAATTGTTTCGATGTATTTTTTACATTTGATAGGCTTGTGTTTGTCCGCAATCTCATCATAGAGAGTGATGATGTGGCCGAAGGTGGTACGCACACAAAGCCTATAAGGAAACTGGTTCTCAAGTGTAGCTGTCGGAACACACCGATAGGTGCTTGGGGACAGAATTTCTACTTGAGGATGGTACGACTACTACAAAGTACCCTACCACCGTGCAATTCATGATAATAGGTACGGTTACCGAACTCTTCTGAGGAACTCGTGCAACAAGAGTACTTAAGGCCTTCATAATAATTTGTAAATTGTAAATAATATCAAAAAATATGCACTAACTAATGCACTTTTGCTCTTATTACGTCGGTAGGTACATCCAACATTTGCAAAAAATAAAACAATGAGAGGATAAGGTAAATGTTGTCATAGACCTAGACGTCCTGCCTTTATTGAATTCTAACCGAGTTATTTCTCGAAGCTTCGATATGTTTCTTACCAGAATCTAAACTAGATAAATTGATTGGATTCTTTAATCATCGCAACTTCGGACTTAAGTTGCAACAGTTCTGTATTCCAGAAACTAGGAGCACTAGTAAATTTCTGAAAATTGTGTTTATGAGTTGTTGTTTTAATAAACAACTACACAAACATCATTAAATCTCACTTGACCTGAAGGACACTTTGGAACACAACAAGTGAGTTTATCTTGGCTTGGCAGACAGCCTGCAGGAAAGGCATCGGGTTTCGCTCTTCTTCCAATGTTAATCTGGGTGTTGCTGTTATCGATCCTACTCGGCTTGGATTCGGGTGGGATCGGATCGAGTGGCTTCGATTTTAGATAGCGATGATATGGATATATTTGTGGCCGCATTACTTGCTCATAGTCATTATAATTAATAACTCGGCTGTCTCCTACTGCCATCGCCAGCACGGCGAGTGCAATCAATAGAACAATCTTGGACATGTCTGGACTGGTTCCTTCAGACGGTACAATAACTACTTGTGCAGTTGAACACTACATCATGACATATTTATATGGAGGGGAGCGTGTCCGGTAAACAATTGATTTCAAAATACAACGTCTAATAAGAACAACGTCTAATAAATCGAATTTGTAGCTCAATTTGTGTCCATAATGTTCGTTATTTCATTTAATGATTTAAACAACGTAGGTATTTGACGGATTTTCAATTTACATACTAAATACATGGATTTAATTTCATAATGCCTTAGCTCCCTTACTGTACTATACAAACAAAACTATTTATGTACAACTAGCGAGCCGCCCCTGCCTCGCTCGGGTACCAGCGCTACATTTGTAGTGTCGTATCAGGATATAATATAACTCTATTGGTTTAAGCGCCCAAATATTTTTACGACATCGTTACAAGTCTTTGAAATTTCCGGCTGTTCTCTACTATTTGCATGTATTATAGTGAAAACTGTATCAAAATCCTTTAGTTAAGTCAGTCAAGTCAAGTTAAGTTAAGTCCATGGTTAAGGAGGAGATAGCGGATAAACAGACAGACAGACAGACGCGGTAAGCGACTTTGTAAGGACTGTGTAAGTAAGGACATGGAGTAAGGATATTGGGCTTTATGTTAGTGCAGGTACTCAAGGACGTACTAAATATTTCTACGTAAAAAGTGAGGCCAGTGATGACATGGCCGAAGGTGGTAAGCACACAAAGCCCAGATGGAAACTGACTCTCAAGTGTAACCGTCGGAATACACCAACAGGTGCTTGGTGACAGATTGTCAACTTGTGTGTGATACTTTACTAACATTTAAGTGATATTTAGATAGATATTATGTTATATTAAAGAGCCTGTTTTCTCTATTTAGTTTGTATTTTTTAAAGCAGTCGGGTTTTTTGTTTCAGGGTCTTATAGAAATGTTGTCAATAGCTAGGAAATTGTTCAGCTAACTGGTCCAGAAAACATAGACTCTTCGTTCAATTCCTAAATAAGCTAGAAACGTGATCTAAAGTAACATTTTTCATTTACATCCACTAAACGTTAACTTGTGGAAAAACAAGAATGATTCGGCAGAGTATTGCTTTCTCGCATATCGCCCCGCAATTTCACTTGTATTCCCCTATTTTACTTCCAATGGATATAATTTAAAAAAATGGGATAAGTAGACGTTATTAATTAAATGGGTAACCCTTTTTTTATTCATAAAAACGTTATCCCGCCTCACTCGCGTAGCACAGGAACGCGATCGGCTTCCTTTTTCAAAGTCGGCTTCCTTTACTGTGCTTCACTTTAAGTGTGCGGGGCTCTGTCTAACTTTTTAATTTGTTCTGAGTTTTACAAGCGAATATTCCAATGCCTGTCTGAATTCGTCATGCATGTCTGACTGTAGTTGATCGTGGTGAGCACAGCACGGATGATCTACCACCATCAGCTACTGTCCAGTGTCCACCACCTAGGTATATCTACGACTGTGTAATATTTACATGATCATCACTCAATCAAACGGTCGGCAGGCGGGTCACCTGATGGTAAGTAACTACCGTCACCTCTAAACATTAGCAATACCAATTACCACAACTTGAGGGTGGTAGCCAGCCAGACGAGGACCCAAACAAAGTTGCTATGGTTTCCTCACGATTTTTGCCTTCATCGAATTCAAGCTCATTTTAGGATTCGAACCCACGATCTTCCCCTCAGTATCCGACGTCACTACCAATGATCTATGATCGCCAATTTCATATAAATTTTCGTCCCTTATATTCCAGGGGACGAAATCTGTGCAGTGATTGATAGATTGTGATCCCCTTTTCTCACTCTTAAATGTATGTTCTAAGACATGATTGTTAGTACCGAGTTTTAAGTAAATTTCCACCACAAATAAAATGATAGTACATATTATGTACATACTCACCTTGCCTTTCCACCTTTCCTTCCCTCACCTTTTTGTTGTCATTTTCCAAAACAGATAATTACTGTTCAAATGAAATGAAATTGTTTATTCATCCAAATAGGCCTTCATAGGCACTTATGAATAGTCAGACTGTAAATGCTCGGTTCGGAAGGTTGTTTTTGCTGAGAAGAGCCGGCAATAAACTCAGCAATTACTCTTTTCAAAAACAACTTACACCTATTACATTCAATTATTATTATTTATCTAGTCTCACTGACAATATTTGCGTGTTATGGCGGCAAAAATAGTAATCTATAGAATTTAATTATGACTGACTTAATAAACAACAAACTCGCACAGACCAGCCCCCACAAGCAGCACCTGTTCACAAGTATGACGCGTGTGGCAGCCAAAGATTCCAATTCCCCTTTTATACATAATTGGGGTAAACATTAAGAAAATACCAGTATATACAGTACATATTTATATTTTATGTATATATTTAACTATACAATCAATATAATGGTGTGCAGAAGACCATCATGGGCAGCCTCCAGCCTGGCAGCCTGGATAATAGCCACTTGGTCTCGCTCTTCTTGCCTGGAAGTTTCCCTCCTTGCCCGCACTCCGTAATATATCCATTGGTGGATTAATATAATATGGTATCGCTCGCGGCCGCATTTCATACGGATCATCATATCCCTGAGCATGACTGTCTCCTACTGCCATCGCCAGCACGGCGAGTGCGATCAATAGAACAATCTTGGACATGTCTGGACTGGTTCCTTCAGACGGTACAATAACTACTTGTGCAGTTGAACACTACATCATGACATATTTATATGGAGGGGAGCGTGTCCGGTAAACAATTGATTTCAAAATACAACGTCTAATAGGAATTTCTTGATGTAAATCGAATTGTTAATCTTCCAGTACAGCTCAATTACGCCCATAATGATCGGCTCTATTCCATTTCGTAATTTGAACAAGGTTCTTGACGAATTGACTGCCTATTAGGTACCTCATACGTCAAGTGCCTGTTTGTTTAGCCCTAACAATATTTGCGGCACAAAATATCATGTAGAGTGAACCTGTCAACCAACCTAAGAGTTTGAAATTCATCGTCAGACCTGGACAGTATCGGGGTCGTTAATATTATTAACGTGAGTTACTTGTCTTAAATAATAGTTAAATAAGACTAATTACTACAGTGAGTCTGTCACCACGCGGGTTCATCAGATCCTTCTCCAGGAGTCCGTATTGTAGGAGGACTTAAATTAACTGTAAGTAGTTATACTAAACTTGTTGAAATCTGGTTCCGCTACCACGGAGCTGCGGCTGCGGCTGCGGCTGTGGCTGCGGCTGCGGCTGCGGCTGTGGCTGCGGCTGCGGCTGCGGCTGTGGCTGCGGCTGCGGCTGCGGCTGTGGCTGCGGCTGCGGCTGCGGCTGCGGCTGTGGCTGCGGCTGCGGCTGCGGCTGCGGCTGCGTGCTAACATACGCACATACATTTTTACTCTATTATTTTTACTCTGGATAAGCTTGCGTTTGACCACAATCTCACCATGGTAAGTGATGATGTGGCCGAAGGTGGTAAGCACACAAAGCCTAGATGGGAACTGGCTCTCAAGTGCAGCTGTCGGAACACACCGATAGGTGCTTGGCGACAGGTTTTCAACTTGAGGGTGGTAGCCAGTCAGTCGGGTACTACAAAGCACCCTACCACCGTTCTATGGTTTCCTCACGATGTTTTCCTTCACCGAAAGCTCAAGCTCATTGTAGGATTCGAACCCACCCCCACAGAAATTTTCACATTTATTATATTATTAAAGTAGGAAGTTACAAAACTGGTATAAAACAATTGAAAGATTAATATTTAGTTTCGAATCTTTGTATTAGCATATAAATAATGAGGGAGTTATTTATAATGAGCACTTCCCATCGGGTCCGCTCAGCTATGGTATACCTACCATAGGTGGTAGGTGGTAGGGTAGGATGACACTGAAAAGGAAGATCAAATCTTATTTATAAAATAGTTATTAATAATAAGGGGATATTCAGGATAACCAAGGCATCCTGAATTTCCCCTCAGCATCAAACGAATACTCGTTGAAGAGTGTGCAATATTGTCAAAATTTTATTACATTTTTATGTCTTATATTATCTATGTTGTAACCGTTTTTTGTCCCCTGTTTTTAGGTCAATTTTTGACAGTAGTTCGGGACCTTGGGCGATATTTACTAGGTAGCTAAGTAATTCTTCTGGTTTCAAGGGGCAGAAAGTGATATTTTTTACATGTATGGTGGTAGTTAGTCACTTGAGTGTTGATGCGTCTTAAAATCAAGGTGCCTGAGAAACCTTCCTTGGATACGCTCAATCCGTGAATTGTATAATTGATCCTGCGGATTCCAAATGTGGGTGACTCCGAACTTAAGCACAATAAAGGATTTTTTTGATGTAACATCGAAGTATAATAGTAGGTAGATATAACAAATAACTATTTCATCCCCCCATCTTCGAAAGAGTATTTTTGCTCTTCGATATCTGAGTGTAAAAGCCGTTTTTATCCGCTAGAGGATTTAAATTTGTGAATTCAAAACATCACTTTTATATTTACTTCTCCCTCGATGGTGCCGAATTTATCATACAACCTTTTTTAATTTGTTAAAAACTCAGACTAGGAACCTTCGTTTTTTATTTTTTTATTTGCTTTACGATCGCCATTTTCTTTTTTTTTTCATTTAGTCATTTCCTCGCTGAGGTCGGATGAAAAGTAACGTGTTACACTCGAGTGCAATGATTTTTCACCTCGTGCTCTTTTGATTCCGTCGCTAACGCTCCTGAGCGAAAGCTGAAAATTAAAAACCTGTTTTTAATTTTTGAATCTCTCGCTTGCACAGTCATCAAAATTGAGCACGCGGTTAAGAAGGAACTTTTCACTCTTGTATAACAAATAACTAATTTCACCTCTCCACTATGAAAAGGAGTGTATTGGTGGGGAAAACTCGCAACAAAATCGCTTTTACTGCAAGCGTGAGTACAAGTCTTTTGAAATTACTCGGCGCTGTAAAAAAAAACAATGGCCGCAGCAGATTCGTTCAGAAACTCATTTTGGCTTAAATATTGTGTGTTATTGTCTTCTATGATGTGAATAAATAGGCTTCAATCACTTCTTACTATTCGCCCAGATGAAGCCTTTTGGGCAATTTCGCGTTCCTAGTCTATTCGTTTGGGCTGTACGCTGACATGCCACTCAGATGAATATCCTTATAATATGTGTTGGGGTAAAAACAAAAGAAAAGACGTAATCATCAGGACTATAGGCTTTGTGTGCTTACCATCTTCGGCCACATCATCACTTACCATGGTGAGATTGTGGTCAAACACAAGCCTATCGAGAAAAAATAAAAAAAATATACATATATTTATTTATACAATGAATATAATGTTGTGCAGAAAACCATCATGGGCAGCGTGCGTTCGTTTGATGTTAACACTCAGGCGTCGTTGGAAAAACATTTGCGAATCTCTAATCAGGGTTGACACAGATACCATTCAATCTGTTAAATATATATTTTGTACATTAACCCAATCAAAGGATAAATAAATCTAAATAAAAAAGTCGTTGTCAGTAGGCAACGTACCCAGAATGCTGGCAGCATTGCCACGTTGGATGGCAATGCTGATTATAATATATATTTAACACTTAAATATAAATTCGTGTGAATTAAATGTTATTTGAGGTGAGGGACACTTGGGTACACAATGTTGGTTATTGTCTTTTTCTAATCCTGTTGCACAATGATTGGCGTCAAAGTTTTCTGGTGCCGCTTTTCTTTCAACTTGAGCACGGCTGTCTCCTACTGCCATCGCCAGCACGGCGAGTGCGATCAATAGAACAATCTTGGACATGTCTGGACTGGTTCCTTCAGACGGTACAATAACTACTTGTGCAGTTGAACACTACATCATGACATATTTATATCGACGGAAGCGTGTTCGGTAAACAATTGATTTCAAAATGTAACGTCTTAAAATAATTTTGTGATGTAAATCGAATTGTTAATCTTCCAGTACAGTTCGATTGTCGCCATAATATTCAGCTCTATTTCATTTGATGATTTGAACAACTACATGACGAATTTTCTATTTACAAATAAAGTAACTACATGGATCTAATTACATAATATGCCTTAGTTTATCAGTTTGGCTGGTGTACTCGTCTCACACGCACGCCTGTTAGTAATACTCCTACCAACTGCTTTCAATCGGTATATGCATATTTAGATAAGGATTAACACCCATCGACAAAATAAAAATAAATATATTGAAATGGAAAGGTGTCTAACTCGTTCCGATTCCCTCGAGGGTCTTGTGGTTGTGGATACCAATGAATGGGAAATACAACATCATTCTTGTTATGTATGTAGTACCTACTTAGTGCGTAGGTACATATGTATGCATGTAGCGGCCGCCGCAGTCCTAGCGGGTGAATAAAGCAGTGTGTATTTAACTACCGAGACGTTTGCTTGTTCTCAATCAATAAAACCGGCCAAGTGCGAGTTGAACTCAGGTGGAGAGGGTTCCGTACAATGCCAAAGTCAGTGAACGTATTTTATTGAGTTTACCACTTTATTTACAATTGATAGAATTCTTATAGGTTTTCCTGTCATCTACAAGCAATGAACTATATTTTGTATTTTTCTCAAAATTATGGTTAATTTTCATCTTCTTTCATAAATGAAATCAAAACTATTTATTTTATATTCATAACAGAAATATATTTGAGATCCTCATAATTTTCATTTATGTATTTATTATTACACAGTAAGGGACGCAAAACTTTTTTTTTTTATTTTATAAATTGTCCCCCGAAAATGACCCTTATTTAAAAATATATTTGTTCACTTTGTTTGGGTCATAGAATTACACCATTCTACTAAATTTCACCTGATTTGGTCCAGTAGATTCGGAGCAAATGTCTGTGACATGACCGGACAGACAGACGCACGAGTGATCCTATAAGAGTTCCGTTTTTTTTTGTACGAAACCCTAAAAACTTTACAAATGAAAATTTCTGCCTTCTTGCACGCATGACCAAATCATCATGACCTACTCTAAAAGCTTCTTCTTGCAGTACAGAAGCAAAAACAGAGTAACTATAATCTGCTACACGTCTCAGACTCACCAGGCTGTTATGGAAGGGCTTCGTACGAAAAATATTGCGTTCCACACGTTTCTGCGCAAAGATGAGAAGATGTACAAGTCTGTTATATTTGGTCTTCCCGACTATGTCGAAGAACTACTCCCAAACGAACTTGCTTAGCTCGGTTTCAACAACGTGATGGTTCGAAAAAATTAAGGTTCCCATCGGCAAAGCATCTTACTGTCCACCCTTCTTTGTTCAACCTTCTAGTCCAAATACATAAATACCAGAGCAATAATAATCGTTATGGGACCCAACGCTTTGATGTCAAGGATTTGGCCACTCTTCTCAGAAAATCTACCACCACGGTGCATGAAATGTACCGAATCCCATGCAACTAAGCATTGACCCAATAAATCCCAACAACAAATTTATCTTTTTGTCTTGAATTGAAATTATGAATCTGTACATTTGATTTATACAAGTCTATTTTTTTCGAATGAACGTTATATTTTCGTATATACAGGGTGTGGCGTAAAGAGTAGTCAAGCCGTTACCTATGGGTGGGGGGCGTCATGATTGAACAGAAAATCAAAAATTGTGTTTAGTAAAAGTGCCCTGGTTTTCGAGTATTTGGCCATTTTTTTTATTTCATAAATAATTACACCCTTGGTCACTCTTTTCGATGGCATGATCACAAATAAAAGTATTTTCCCAGTTTGTTTTTTGAAAAGTACTCTTTGATAAATGTGCTATCAAATGTAATCTTTTGTTTTTATACAGCTAGCTTAGTTTTTTTATATTCAAAATTTTAGTACAAATATTTCAAGACGAAAAAAAAAATTAAAGTTTGAGCACCCGTGGTGTAAAAAAATGTATGGTGAACTGTGTGACCAAGTAACAATAAATATGCTCATTTCATTGAAATTCTAAAATGGTATAACACACGGTATTTTCAGCTTTATGTTCAAACAATATGCCTATTAAAGGGATCAGGATCTAATATTTTGAGTAATCGGGTCCCTGTCATTTTTTTCCTTCAGGAATCACCAGTAGAAGAATTCCAGTGAGTTTAAGTGACCATGGTGGGCACCAAATATTTCCCAGGCTCCCGATCCAACGTCTGGGATATGCACGGTCGAGGTACTGGTGGACATCTCGGGCGTAATGCGCAGGGCAGCCATCGTGTTGCCACATTCTTCTGCGTTGCTCTAAAGGCATGTCTTCCAGTAATGTAGGGACATCATTTTGCAGAAAGTAATAAGCATAATTTGCCCTTGGTTTTTTTACAAGTCATGGTTTTGATGGCATACAAAATATACCAAACCGAAATTTGGGGTTATATGAAAGAAAAGACGAAATCATCAGGACTATGTTTCTAATTATATAAAGAGGAAAGATTTATATGTGTGTATGTAACGAATAAATTATAAACTACTGGGCCGATTTCAAAAATTCTTTCACCACATGAATGCTATATTATTACAGATTAATATTGGCTATATTTTTATTCCGGGATAAGATAAGATCCCACGGGAACGCGGGTGAAACTCCGGAGGACTGCTGGTTGGATATTATTGTAGGTATAACAAATAACTCACCTCTCCAGCACGAAAAGGGGTGTATTGGTGGGAAAACTCGCAGCAAAATCGCTTTTTACTGCGAGCATGATAAGTGATTAGAATTTAGAACACAACAATGACCGCAGATTCGTTCAGAAACTCACTATGGCTTAGATTTAACGATTTGGCGATTTAACTCATAGACATAAAATGTTGTGTGTTATTGTCTTCTATGATGTGAATAAATAGGCTTCAATCACTTCTTACTATTCGCCCAGATGAAGCCTTTTGGGCAATTTCGCGTTCCTAGTCCCATTCGTTTGGGCTGTACGCTGACATGCCACTCAGATCCTTATAATATGTGTTGGGGTAAAAACAAAAGAAAAGTCGTAATCATCAGGACTATATATATATATATTTATTTATACAATGAATATAATGTTGTGCAGAAGACCATCATGGGCAGCGTGCGTTCGTTTGATGTTAACACTCAGGCGTCGTTGGAAAAACATTTGCGAATCTCTAATCAGGGTTGACACAGATACCATTCAATCTTATTTGAGGTGAGGGACACTTGGGGACACAATGTTGGTTATTGTCTTTTTCTAATCCTGTTGCACAATGATTGGCGTCAAAGTTTTCTGGTGCCGCTTTTCTTTCAACTTGAGCATGGCTGTCTCCTACTGCCATCGCCAGCACGGTGAGTGCGATCAATAGAACAATCTTGGACATGTCTGGACTGGTTCCTTGAGACGGTACAATAACTACTTGTGCAGTTGAACACTACATCATGACATATTTATATGGAGGGGAGCGTGTCCGGTAAACAATTGATTTCATAATACAACGTCTAATAAGTTGGTCTAATAATGGTTATTTTCCAGTACAGCTCAAATACATCTATAATGTTCAGCTCTATTTCATTTGAAGATTTGAACAACTACATGACGAATTTTCTATTTACAAATAAAGTAACTACATGGATCTAATTACATAATATGCCTTAGCTTATCAGTTTGGCTGGTGTACTCGTCTCACACGCACGCCTGTTAGTAATACTCCTACCAACTGCTTTCAATCGGTATATGCATATTTAGATAAGGATTAACACCCATCGACAAAATAAAAATAAATATATTGAAATGGAAAGGTGTCTAACTCGTTCCGATTCCCTCGAGGGTCTTGTGGTTGTGGATACCAATGAATGGGAAATACAACATCATTCTTGTTATGTATGTAGTACCTACTTAGTGCGTAGGTACATATGTATGCATGTAGCGGCCGCCGCAGTCCTAGCGGGTGAATAAAGCAGTGTGTATTTAACTACCGAGACGTTTGCTTGTTCTCAATCAATAAAACCGGCCAAGTGCGAGTTGAACTCAGGTGGAGAGGGTTCCGTACAATGCCAAAGTCAGTGAACGTATTTTATTGAGTTTACCACTTTATTTACAATTGATAGAATTCTTATAGGTTTTCCTGTCATCTACAAGCAATGAACTATATTTTGTATTTTTCTCAAAATTATGGTTAATTTTCATCTTCTTTCATAAATAAAATCAAAACTATTTATTTTATATTCATAACAGAAATATATTTGAGATCCTCATAATTTTCATTTATGTATTTATTATGACACAGTAAGGGACGCAAAACTTTTTTTTTTATTTTATAAATTGTCCCCCGAAAATGACCCTTATTTAAAAATATATTTGTTCACTTTTTTTGGGTCATAGAATTACACCATTCTACTAAATTTCACCTGATTTGGTCCAGTAGATTCGGAGCAAATGTCTGTGACATGACCGGACAGACAGACGCACGAGTGATCCTATAAGAGTTCCGTTTTTTTTTTGTACGAAACCCTAAAAACTTTACAAATGAAAATTTCTGCCTTCTTGCACGCATGACCAAATCATCATGACCTACTCTAAAAGCTTCTTCTTGCAGTACAGAAGCAAAAACAGAGTAACTATAATCTGCTACACGTCTCAGACTCACCAGGCTGTTATGGAAGGGCTTCGTACGAAAAATATTGCGTTCCACACACACGTTTCTGCGCAAAGATGAGAAGATGTACAAGTCTGTTATATTTGGTCTTCCCGACTATGTCGAAGAACTACTCCCAAACGAACTTGCTTAGCTCGGTTTCAACAACGTGATGGTTCGAAAAAATTAAGGTTCCCATCGGCAAAGCATCTTACTGTCCACCCTTCTTTGTTCAACCTTCTAGTCCAAATACATAAATACCAGAGCAATAATAATCGTTATGGGACCCAACGCTTTAGATGTCAAGGATTTGGCCACTCTTCTCAGAAAATCTGCCACCACGGTGCATGAAATGTACCGAATCCCATGCAACTAAGGATTGACCTAATAAATCCCAACAACAAATTTATCTTTTTGTCTTGAATTGAAATTATGAATCTGTACATTTGATTTATACAAGTCTATTTTTTTCGAATGAACGTTATATTTTCGTATATACAGGGTGTGGCGTAAAGAGTAGTCAAGCCGTTACCTATGGGTGGGGGGCGTCATGATTGAACAGAAAATCAAAAATTGTGTTTAGTAAAAGTGCCCTGGTTTTCGAGTATTTGGCCATTTTTTTAATTTCATAAATAATTACACCCTTGGTCACTCTTTTCGATGGCATGATCACAAATAAAAGTATTTTCCCAGTTTGTTTTTTGAAAAGTACTCTTGGATAAATGTGCTATCAAATGTAATCTTTTGGTTTTATACAGCTAGCTTAGTTTTTTTATATTCAAAATTTTAGTACAAATATTTGAAGACGAAAAAAAAAATTAAAGTTTGAGCACCCGTGGTGTAAAAAAATGTATGGTGAACTGTGTGACCAAGTAACAATAAATATGCTCATTTCATTGAGATTCTAAAATGGTATAACACACGGTATTTTCAGCTTTATGTTCAAACAATATGCCTATTAAAGGGATCAGTATCTAATATTTTGAGTAATCGGGTACCTGTCATTTTTTTCCTTCAGGAATCACCAGTAGAAGAATTCCAGTGAGTTTAAGTGACCATGGTGGGCACCAAATATTTTCCAGGCTCCCGATCCACCGTCTGGGATATGCACGGTCGAGGTACTGGTGGACATCTCGGGCGTAATGCGCAGGGCAGCCATCGTGTTGCCACATTCTTCTGCGTTGCTCTAAAGGCATGTCTTCCAGTAATGTAGGGACATCATTTTGCAGAAAGTAATATGCATAATTTGCCCTTGGTTTTTTTACAAGTCATGGTTTTGATGGCATACAAAATATACCAAACCGAAATTTGGGGTTATATGAAAGAAAAGACGAAATCATCAGGACTATGTTTCTAATTATGTAAAGAGGAAAGATTTATATGTGTGTATGTAACAAATAAATTATAAACTACTGGGCCGATTTCAAAAATTCTTTCACCACATGAATGCTATATTATTACAGATTAATATTGGCTATATTTTTATTCCGAGATAAGATAAAATCCCACGGGAACGCGGGTGAAACTCCGGAGGACAGCTGGTTGGATATTATTGTAGGTATAACAAATAACTCACCTCTCCAGCACGAAAAGGGGTGTATTGGTGGGAAAACTCGCAGCAAAATCGCTTTTTACTGCGAGCATGATAAGTGATTAGAATTTAGAACACAACAATGACCGCAGATTCGTTCAGAAACTCACTATGGCTTAGATTTAACGATTTGGCGATTTAACTCATAGACATAAAATGTTGTGTGTTATTGTCTTCTATGATGTGAATAAATAGGCTTCAATCACTTCTTACTATTCGCCCAGATGAAGCCTTTTGGGCAATTTCGCGTTCCTAGTCCCATTCGTTTGGGCTGTACGCTGACATGCCACTCAGATCCTTATAATATGTGTTGGGGTAAAAACAAAAGAAAAGTCGTAATCATCAGGACTATATATATATATATTTATTTATACAATGAATATAATGTTGTGCAGAAGACCATCATGGGCAGCGTGCGTTCGTTTGATGTTAACACTCAGGCGTCGTTGGAAAAACATTTGCGAATCTCTAATCAGGGTTGACACAGATACCATTCAATCTTATTTGAGGTGAGGGACACTTGGGGACACAATGTTGGTTATTGTCTTTTTCTAATCCTGTTGCACAATGATTGGCGTCAAAGTTTTCTGGTGACGCTTTTCTTTCAACTTGAGCACGGCTGTCTCCTACTGCCATCGCCAGCACGGCGAGTGCGATCAATAGAACAATCTTGGACATGTCTGGACTGGTTCCTTCAGACGGTACAATAACTACTTGTGCAGTTGAACACTACATCATGACATATTTATATGGAGGGGAGCGTGTTCGGTAAACAATTGATTTCAAAATACAACGTCTTAAAATAATTTTGTGATGTAAATCGAATTGTTAATCTTCCAGTACAGTTCGATTGTCGCCATAATATTCAGCTCTATTTCATTTGATGATTTGAACAACTACATGACGAATTTTCTATTTACAAATAAAGTAACTACATGGATCTAATTACATAATATGCCTTAGCTTATCAGTTTGGCTGGTGTACTCGTCTCACACGCACGCCTGTTAGTAATACTCCTACCAACTGCTTTCAATCGGTATATGCATATTTAGATAAGGATTAACACCCATCGACAAAATAAAAATAAATATATTGAAATGGAAAGGTGTCTAACTCGTTCCGATTCCCTCGAGGGTCTTGTGGTTGTGGATACCAATGAATGGGAAATACAACATCATTCTTGTTATGTATGTAGTACCTACTTAGTGCGTAGGTACATATGTATGCATGTAGCGGCCGCCGCAGTCCTAGCGGGTGAATAAAGCAGTGTGTATTTAACTACCGAGACGTTTGCTTGTTCTCAATCAATAAAACCGGCCAAGTGCGAGTTGAACTCAGGTGGAGAGGGTTCCGTACAATGCCAAAGTCAGTGAACGTATTTTATTGAGTTTACCACTTTATTTACAATTGATAGAATTCTTATAGGTTTTCCTGTCATCTACAAGCAATGAACTATATTTTGTATTTTTCTCAAAATTATGGTTAATTTTCATCTTCTTTCATAAATGAAATCAAAACTATTTATTTTATATTCATAACAGAAATATATTTGAGATCCTCATAATTTTCATTTATGTATTTATTATTACACAGTAAGGGACGCAAAACTTTTTTTTTTTATTTTATAAATTGTCCCCCGAAAATGACCCTTATTTAAAAATATATTTGTTCACTTTGTTTGGGTCATAGAATTACACCATTCTACTAAATTTCACCTGATTTGGTCCAGTAGATTCGGAGCAAATGTCTGTGACATGACCGGACAGACAGACGCACGAGTGATCCTATAAGAGTTCCGTTTTTTTTTGTACGAAACCCTAAAAACTTTACAAATGAAAATTTCTGCCTTCTTGCACGCATGACCAAATCATCATGACCTACTCTAAAAGCTTCTTCTTGCAGTACAGAAGCAAAAACAGAAATGAAATGAAATTGAAATGAAATGAAATTGTTTATTCATCCAAATAGGCCTTCACAGGCACTTATGAATAGTCAGACTCTAAATGCTCGGTTCGGAAGGTTGTTTTTGCTGAGAAGAGCCGGCAATAAACTCAGCAATTACTCTTTTCAAAAACAACTTACACCTATTACATTCAATAATTATTATTTATCTAGTCTCACTGACAATATTTGCGTGTTATGGCGGCAAAAATAGTAATCTATAGAATTTAATTATGACTGACTTAATAAACAACAAACTCAAGCAGACCAGCCCCCACAAGCAGCACCTGTTCACAAGTATGACGCGCGTGGCAGCCATCGCCCTCCTCGCACATTTTATAGGGAAGTGAGCGACCCGCCACACGACGCCGCCGCAAGCAAAGGCCTTAAAGCGAGCATGACTAACTTAAGCTTGCTCCAAACAAAAAGAAACAAAACGAATTAAAACACACAATATGTTATCACTGTTACTACTAACACGGTTTGTAAAATTAGGTAATATAATAGTGTATCTAACATTCCGCGACATAACAATATTCAAACGCACAAATGTTACAAATTTACCAAGCATTATCATCATTAAAATATTCATTTATATTATAGTAAGCCTTTTTTACCAAAACAGTTTTAATACAATCCTTAAATTTTTGCAAAGGCATATCTAAAATTGCAGTTGGGATTTTGTTATAGAAGCGTGCACCCAGTCCTAAAAATGATCCTTGCACTTTCTGAAGTCTATAAGCAGAGGTCACAAGTTGGTGCTTATTTCTAGTATTGATCGAGTGCATATCACTTTTTTTTACAAAAAGATTAATATTTTGATGCACAAATAATATATTTGCATAAATATATTGAGATGCAACCGTGAGTATGCCAGTTTCTTTAAACTTATCTCTGAGAGAAGTTCGAGCCCCCAAGTTATAAATAGCTCGCACAGCCCTCTTTTGCAAAACAAAAATTGTTTCTATATCAGCAGCTTTACCCCAAAGCAAGATGCCATAAGACATAACACTATGAAAATAACTGAGTAACTATAATCTGCTACACGTCCCAGACTCACCAGGCTGTTATGGAAGGGCTTCGTACGAAAAATATTGCGTTCCACACGTTTCTGCGCAAAGATGAGAAGATGTACAAGTCTGTTATATTTGGTCTTCCCGACTATGTCGAAGAACTACTCCCAAACGAACTTGCTTAGCTCGGTTTCAACAACGTGATGGTTCGAAAAAATTAAGGTTCCCATCGGCAAAGCATCTTACTGTCCACCCTTCTTTGTTCAACCTTCTAGTCCAAATACATAAATACCAGAGCAATAATAATCGTTATGGGACCCAACGCTTTAGATGTCAAGGATTTGGCCACTCTTCTCAGAAAATCTGCCACCACGGTGCATGAAATGTACCGAATCCCATGCAACTAAGGATTGACCTAATAAATCCCAACAACTAATTTATCTTTTTGTCTTGTATTGAAATTATGAATCTGTACATTTGATTTTTACAAGTCTAATTTTGGCGTAAAGAGTAGTCAAGCCGTTACCTATGGGTGGGGGGCGTCATGATTGAACAGAAAATCAAAAATTGTGTTTAGTAAAAGTGCCCTGGTTTTCGAGTATTTGGCCATTTTTTTAATTTCATAAATAATTACACCCTTGGTCACTCTTTTCGATGGCATGATCACAAATAAAAGTATTTTCCCAGTTTGTTTTTTGAAAAGTACTCTTGGATAAATGTGCTATCAAATGTAATCTTTTGTTTTAATACAGCTAGGCGATGATAGCTCAGTGGTAAGTGACGTCGGATACCGCGGCGAAGGTCGTGGGTTCGAATCCTTACAATGAGCTTGAGCTTTCGGTGAAGGAAAACATCGTGAGGAAACCACAGCACGGTGGTAGGGTACTTTGTAGTACTCGACTGGCTGGCTACCACCCTCAAGTTGAAAATCTGTCGCCAAGCACCTGTTGGTGTGTTCCGGCAATTGCACTTGAGAGCCAGTTCGCCTTTAAGGCATTGTAATAAGGTGTACAACACATTAGCAATCCCCTGGTATTGCCAATGTCTATAGGCGACGGTTGTCACTTACCATCAGGTGACCCGCCTGCCTCGTTGTCACTTGTGACATAAAAAAAAAAAAAAAAAAAAAAAAAAAAAAAAAAAAAAAAAAGCTAGCTTAGATTTTTTATATTCAAAATTTTAGTACAAATATTTGAAGACGAAAAAAAAAATTAAAGTTTGAGCACCCGTGGTGTAAAAAAATGTATGGTGAACTGTGTGACCAAGTAACAATAAATATGCTCATTTCATTGAGATTCTAAAATGGTATAACACACGGTATTTTCAGCTTTATGTTCAAACAATATGCCTATTAAAGGGATCAGGATCTAATATTTTGAGTAATCGGGTCCCTGTCATTTTTTTCCTTCAGGAATCACCAGTAGAAGAATTCCAGTGAGTTTAAGTGACCATGGTGGGCACCAAATATTTCCCAGGCTCCCGATCCACCGTCTGGGATATGCACGGTCGAGGTACTGGTGGACATCTCGGGCGTAATGCGCAGGGCAGCCATCGTGTTGCCACATTCTTCTGCGTAGCTCTAAAGGCATGTCTTCCAGTAATGTAGGGACATCATTTTGCAGAAAGTAATATGCATAATTTGCCCTTGTTTTTTTTACAAGTCATGGTTTTGATGGTATACAAAATATACCAAACCGAAATTTGGGGTTATATGAAAGAAAAGACGAAATCATCAGGACTATGTTTCTAATTATATAAAGAGGAAAGATTTATATGTGTGTAACGAATAAATTATAAACTACTGGGCCGATTTCAAAAATTCTTTCACCACATGAATGCTATGTTATTACAGATTAATATTGGCTATATTTTTATTCCGAGATAAGATAAAATCCCACGGGAACGCGGGTGAAACTCCGGAGGACAGCTGGTTGGATATTATTGTAGGTATAACAAATAACTCACCTCTCCAGCACGAAAAGGGGTGTATTGGTGGGAAAACTCGCAGCAAAATCACTTTTTACTGCGAGCATGATAAGTGATTAGAATTTAGAACACAACAATGACCGCAGATTCGTTCAGAAACTCACTATGGCTTAGATTTAACGATTTGGCGATTTAATTCATAGGCACAAAATGTTGTGTGTTATTGTCTTCTATGATGTGAATAAATAGGCTTCAATCACTTCTTACTATTCGCCCAGATGAAGCCTTTTGGGCAATTTCGCGTTCCTAGTCCCATTCGTTTGGGCTGTACGCTGACATGCCACTCAGATGAATATCCTTATAATATGTGTTGGGGTAAAAACAAAAGAAAAGTCGTAATCATCAGGACTATATACATATATTTATTTATACAATGAATATAATGTTGTGCAGAAGACCATCATGGGCAGCGTGCGTTCGTTTGATGTTAACACTCAGGCGTCGTTGGAAAAACATTTGCGAATCTCTAATCAGGGTTGACACAGATACCATTCAATCTTATTTGAGGTGAGGGACACTTGGGGACACAATGTTGGTTATTGTCTTTTTCTAATCCTGTTGCACAATGATTGGCGTCAAAGTTTTCTGGTGCCGCTTTTCTTTCAACTTGAGCATGGCTGTCTCCTACTGCCATCGCCAGCACGGCGAGTGCGATCAATAGAACAATCTTGGACATGTCTGGACTGGTTCCTTCAGACGGTACAATAACTACTTGTGCAGTTGAACACTACATCATGACATATTTATATGGAGGGGAGCGTGTCCGGTAAACAATTGATTTCATAATACAACGTCTTATAAGAATGGTTATTTTCCAGTACAGCTCAAATACATCTATAATGTTCAGCTCTATTTCATTTGATGATTTGAACAACTACATAACGAATTTTCCAATTACACACTAAACACACGGATCTAATAAGACGTACCTACATACATATAGGTACCTTATCCGGTATACATTTTTCAAGTGTGAGATGAGTAGTTTTGCCATAACGGCAGCTGGAACACTCTATTACAATTATTTTAGGGAGGTGGTAAAATAAAAAACAATTCTACGGAAACTATTTCAATTTATTTAAATAATAATACAGTTACCACATGTGAAAAAAATACAATTTGTGTCTAAAAATTGGCAGCTAAATTCAGACGTGGCCGTGGGTATCAGGTATCAGGTATCAGGGGTAGGTATGGTATAATTGAACAGTCAGTGAAGTTATGTGTATCAACTGTACCGCCTTAGCTCTCTCTCAAACTATCGAGATATTTGATATCTTGTAACTAAAGATACGACAAAAAATGACCTTACCGAATGAGTGCCCACTCGAACATTTGGGTACTCTTTTAATTTAGTAGCATTCGAACGCTCCGACGGTAAAACCTCAGTGCTTGTGTAAGATGTATTTTGGCTAGCAGGTATGAGTCGTAAAATATTATAGCTTTGTTACATACTACCTAAAAAAACGATGATAGCTCAGTGGTAAGTGACGTCGGATACCGCGGCGAAGGTCGTGGGTTCGAATCCTTACAATGACCTTGAGCTTTCGGTGAAGGAAAACATCGTGAGGAAACCACAGCACGGTGGTAGGGTACTTTTTAGTACTCGACTGGCTGGCTACCACCCTCAAGTTGAAAATCTGTCGCCAAGCACCTGTTGGTGTGTTCCGGCAATTGCACTTGAGAGCCAGTTCGCCTTAATAAGGTGTACAACACATTAGCAATCCCCTGGTATTGCCAATGTCTATAGGCGACGGTTGTCACTTACCATCAGGTGACCCGCCTGCCTCGTTGTCACTTGTGACATAAAAAAAAAAAAAAAAACTGGCCAAGTGCGCGTCGGATTCGCGCACCGAAGGTTCCGTACAAACTTGTAGGTGTGTAAATAGTTTGTTCATCACGGGAATCGAGTGAAGATTTTCAGTTTTTTCCGATGATGTTATTTTTTTTCTGATGTAGCCAAATTTCATGGTTCTAGGTCAACGGGAAGTACACTAAAAATTTTAAAATTTTAATTTTAGTAGTATAGTCAGTCGGATAAAAATTGGTTGTAAACATGATTGTAGGTTTTTGAATCCACTCCTCCATCATAATGTTATTGTAAAATATAATAAAGCTTTATAATATTATAATGAACATTGAACAACTTGTTATGATTCGGATAAGAGGTGTAGCTCGGCTCTTTATAATATTATAATGAACATTGAACAACTTGTTATGATTCGGATAAGAGGTGTAGCTCGGCTCTTTATAATATTATAATGAACATTGAACAACTTGTTATGATTCGGATAAGAGGTGTAGCTCGGCTCTGTATAATATTATAATGAACATTGAACAACTTGTTATGATTCGGATAAGAGGTGTAGCTCGGCTCTGTATAATATTATAATGAACATTGAACAACTTGTTATGATTCGGATAAGAGGTGTAGCTCGGCTCTTTATAGTATTATAATGAACATTGAACAACTTGTTATGATTCGGATAAGAGGTGTAGCTCGGCTCTGTATAATATTATAATGAACATTGAACAACTTGTTATGATTCGGATAAGAGGTGTAGCTCGGCTCTTTATAATATTATAATGAACATTGAACAACTTGTTATGATTCGGATAAGAGGTGTAGCTCGGCTCTTTATAATATTATAATGAACATTGAACAACTTGTTATGATTCGGATAAGAGGTGTAGCTCGGCTCTTTTATAACTTTTATGGGACATTTAACATCGAAATTTCCCCAAAATACTTTCATTAAACTCCGGCAAGGCACCGCAGTCGCCAGTCGGCCATAAACCAATTAGCATTTAATTTGATTTTCCACCGTTTTAATTTATGTTTTAATCAAACATAAGTAGCGGCACAGTTACACGAAAATAATTAAAGAAAATAACAATTCGACAAACAATTGAAGGAACCCGTAATACCATTTATTAATGTGATATTTTAAATTCTTGTTTTGGTGATTCAATTGTAATCTTACTAATATTATAAATGTGAAAGTTTGGATGGATGTATGTTTGTTACTCATTTACGACAGAACGGCTGAATAGATCTGGTTGAAATTTGTCATGGAGATAGTTTATAGTCTGGAATAGCACATAGGCTACTTTTTATCCCGGGTAAAGTTAAGATCCCTCGGGAACGCGGGTGAAACCGCGCGGAACAACTATATTTAACTATAATAAAGACTCACTCTGTCAGTCTGCTCTGCACCCTGCTATTGAACACGAGTTTGATTTATAATTCGGTATTTCTCGCATTTCTCAAAAATATTATTGTTTTTATGTAAAGCTACATGAAAAATAAACATATTGATATACCACATTATATGCAAAACGGAAGATCTATATAGACCTTAGAGTTTATATGGAGATGGTAATTGGTAATAATGAATGTAATCTGGTGATCACATTTGTTATAATGGTGATGAATCATTAATACCGGTACTGAAAGTAAATAAAGCAACTATTTTAAGTTGCGGTTTTATAGAGAAATAAAAAAAAACTAGTCGAACAAATGACTAGAGGTAGCATTGCTAACGACTCGTATTATTTGAATGATATTTAAATATTTAACAAAAAACAAAACAATTTGCTACATTCATTAAGTATTAGGTTCTTTTATAGGATAACAAAATAAACATTTTAGGTTGGAAGAACACAGTTTCGTTCAATAATAATTATAAAATATATTTATTTCTCTTCAAAAAAAGTTAGGTTACTAACTAAATCTTATTTTCTATATAAGTACATTTACTAGATGGGTAGGTAAGATATATAAACACCTGTATTCTGTATATATGCTTTATGTCAGCATATGTCATAGTAATACATTTTAATTCTTCAATACAAGAAGTAAACAATAATCAGCTCATCACCATAATTTTATGATCATAAACATAATAGTATGATCATCATCATTTCCATAAAAAGTGGCTGGTAAATTGTGGTATTGATATTTTTGCAATTTATTTAGATTATTTACTCATGATTTCCTTCATGAATAACTACAGCACCAAAGTATTAATTCGTAAAAACCTCGAGTATGATTGTGTTAGCATCAATAATACTCTAACACAATAAGTAATTTTATAAAAAAAAAACGCGAATGATAAAGTAAAACATTATGAGAGAGTCAAAAATAGTGCGCATTCACCTACTTCAATGTTCGTTGGTTGACTCAAAGATTAATATTGTATAGACTGCAGTCGACTGCGGCAACTTCATGCGAGCCTGCCACTCCTGCGACCTACTCCTACTCGTACTTCATCCCTGCGACTCCTGCCACTCCTGCGACCTACTCCTATTCGTACTTCATCCCTGCGACTCCTGCCACTCCTGCCACTCCTGCGACCTACTCCTACTCGTACTTCATCCCTGCGACTCCTGCCACTCCTGCCACTCCTGCGACCTACTCCTAATCGTACTTCATCCCTGCGACTACTGCCACTCCTGCCACTCCTGCGACCTACTCCTACTCGTACTTCATCCCTGCGACTCCTGCCACTCCTGCCACTCCTGCGACCTACTCCTAATCGTACTTCATCCCTGCGACTCCTGCCACTCCTGCCACTCCTGCGACCTACTCCTATTCGTACTTCATCCCTGCGACTCCTGCCACTCCTGCCACTCCTGCGACCTACTCCTATTCGTACTTCATCCCTGCGACTCCTGCCACTCCTGCCACTCCTGCGACCTACACCTACTCGTACTTCATCCCTGCGACTCCTGCCACTCCTGCCACTCCTGCGACCTACTCCTATTCGTACTTCATCCCTGCGACTCCTGCCACTCCTGCCACTCCTGCGACCTACTCCTACTCGTACTTCATCCCTGCGACTCCTGCCACTCCTGCGACCTACTCCCACTCGTACTTCATCCCTGCGACTCCTGCCACTCCTGCCACTCCTGCCACTCCTGCCACTCCTGCGACCTAGTCCTACTGCGACTCCTGCGAGGGATGAGGTACGAGTACGGGCAAGTACTTTGCTCATTCATGTTTATACAGACTGTTTAATGTTTCAAATTTGAATGAATGATAGTGACTTCTTTTTAACCGACTTCAAAAAAGGAGGAGGTTCTCAATTCGACTGTATGTTTTTTGAAAAAAATATCTTGTCTCCGTGAAAGTAAGTATACATAGATATCGTACACCAGTCCAGTGACATTTATTATTAAATTAGCAACTAATGTATTTTTTATTTATTCAATTAAGTACCGTTGTAAAAATGAAGTATCTCATTCAATATTCAATAGGATGACATTCATCTTGGTCCCTCGCTTCACCTGGTGGACACTTGGGTACACAATTACCGTTACTCAGTTTTTCTAATCCTGTTGCACATTGGTCGCCGTTAAAGTTGTCTGGTGCCGCATTTCTTACAACTTGATAAGGATAATAATATGGTATCGCTCGCGGCCGCATTTGATAGTAGGGGTCATCATAGAACTGAGCATGGCTGACTCCCACTGCCATCGCCAGCACGGCGAGTGCGATCAATAGAACAATCTTGGACATGTCTGGACTGGTTCCTTCAGACGGTACAATAACTACTTGTGCAGTTGAACACTACATCATGACATATTTATATGAAGGGGAGCGTGTCCGGTAAACAATTGATTTCAAAATACAACGTCTAATAACAATTGGTTATTTTCCAGTACAGCTCAATTACGCCGATAATTTGCAGCTCTATTTAAATTCATGATTTGAACAATACCTAAATACTTGAGGAATTTTCCGCATACACATTATCAGAACATTACGTCTAATAAGACACGATCACACCTGATCCATACTCTTCGTTTCAACTCAGCGGTAAGTGATGTGAGTAGCTGCAGAACAGCTGCCGGAACCGGAACACATTGGAACCGGAACGCTATGAAATGGAATGTTTATTCATCCAAATAGGCACTCAAGTATTTGTTGGGCTCTAATGCTCGCTTCGGAAGGTTGCTTTTGGTGAGAAGAGCCGACAATAAACTCAGCAATGACTACACAGTCGGATACTAAAATATTATAGTAAAGTAGTTTATTGTTTAAACAATCTGCGCTACTATTTTTAACCGACTTCAAAAAGGAGGAGGTTCTCAATTCGACTGAATGTTTTTTTTTTTTATGTTTGTTACGCGAATTCCCAGCCAATTATGAATAGATTTTGATGATTCTTTTTTTGTTTGGTAGATCATACTTCAGAGGTGGTCCCATATAAATTTCATCGAAATTGATTAAGCGTTTTTTGAGAAAATCAACAAAAACTATTTTTTTTATCTCGTTTGATAAACCTTAGTGAATCAAACTGAGTCGTTGAACATGACTTTTTGGATTTGGATGAAATTTCGTGTGTATACTTCGATGGGTTCTTCGATGGTTTTAAAATACAATTGGACCCGGTAGGTGGCGCTGGAATCGAGTTCCAAGATTTGTATTAATTTCAGGTCAGCCACCGGCAGTGTGGTGGTATCTAGCCACTAGTCGGAGAGTTTACAAGTTATAAAGAAACAGTGTTGTAGCAACTCGGAGTAGATCTATTACTATTTGTGGCAGCCACCGGCAGTGTGGTGGTATCTAGCCACTAGTCGGAGAGTTTACAAGTTATAAAGAAACAGTGTTGTAGCAACTCGGAGTAGATCTATTACTATGTGTGGCAGCCACCGGCAGTGTGGTGGTATCTAGCCACTAGTCGGAGAGTTTACAAGTTATAAAGAAACAGTGTTGTAGCAACTCGGAGTAGATCTATTACTATTTGTGGCAGCCACCGGCAGTGTGGTGGTATCTAGCCACTAGTCGGAGAGTTTACAAGTTATAAAGAAACAGTGTTGTAGCAACTCGGAGTAGATCTATTACTATTTGTGGCAGCCACCGGCAGTGTGGTGGTATCTAGCCACTAGTCGGAGAGTTTACAAGTTATAAAGAAACAGTGTTGTAGCAACTCGGAGTAGATCTATTACTATGTGTGGCAGCCACCGGCAGTGTGGTGGTATCTAGCCACTAGTCGGAGAGTTTACAAGTTATAAAGAAACAGTGTTGTAGCAACTCGGAGTAGATCTATTACTATTTGTGGCAGCCACCGGCAGTGTGGTGGTATCTAGCCACTAGTCGGAGAGTTTACAAGTTATAAAGAAACAGTGTTGTAGCAACTCGGAGTAGATCTATTACTATTTGTGGCAGCCACCGGCAGTGTGGTGGTATCTAGCCACTAGTCGGAGAGTTTACAAGTTATAAAGAAACAGTGTTGTAGCAACTCGGAGTAGATCTATTACTATTTGTGGCAGCCACCGGCAGTGTGGTGGTATCTAGCCACTAGTCGGAGAGTTTACAAGTTATAAAGAAACAGTGTTGTAGCAACTCGGAGTAGATCTATTACTATTTGTGGCAGCCACCGGCAGTGTGGTGGTATCTAGCCACTAGTCGGAGAGTTTACAAGTTATAAAGAAACAGTGTTGTAGCAACTCGGAGTAGATCTATTACTATTTGTGGCAGCCACCGGCAGTGTGGTGGTATCTAGCCACTAGTCGGAGAGTTTACAAGTTATAAAGAAACAGTGTTGTAGCAACTCGGAGTAGATCTATTACTATTTGTGGCAGCCACCGGCAGTGTGGTGGTATCTAGCCACTAGTCGGAGAGTTTACAAGTTATAAAGAAACAGTGTTGTAGCAACTCGGAGTAGATCTATTACTATTTGTGGCAGCCACCGGCAGTGTGGTGGTATCTAGCCACTAGTCGGAGTTTACAAGTTATAAAGAAACAGTGTTGTAGCAACTCGGAGTAGATCTATTACTATTTGTGGCAGCCACCGGCAGTGTGGTGGTATCTAGCCACTAGTCGGAGAGTTTACAAGTTATAAAGAAACAGTGTTGTAGCAACTCGGAGTAGATCTATTACTATTTGTGGCAGCCACCGGCAGTGTGGTGGTATCTAGCCACTAGTCGGAGAGTTTACAAGTTATAAAGAAACAGTGTTGTAGCAACTCGGATTAGATCTATTACTATTTGTGGCAGCCACCGGCAGTGTGGTGGTATCTAGCCACTAGTCGGAGAGTTTACAAGTTATAAAGAAACAGTGTTGTAGCAACTCGGAGTAGATCTATTACTATTTGTGGCAGCCACCGGCAGTGTGGTGGTATCTAGCCACTAGTCGGAGAGTTTACAAGTTATAAAGAAACAGTGTTGTAGCAACTCGGAGTAGATCTATTAATATGTGTGGCAGCCACCGGCAGTGTGGTGGTATCTAGCCACTAGTCGGAGAGTTTACAAGTTATAAAGAAACAGTGTTGTAGCAACTCGGAGTAGATCTATTACTATGTGTGGCAGCCACCGGCAGTGTGGTGGTATCTAGCCACTAGTCGGAGAGTTTACAAGTTATAAAGAAACAGTGTTGTAGCAACTCGGAGTAGATCTATTACTATTTGTGGCAGCCACCGGCAGTGTGGTGGTATCTAGCCACTAGTCGGAGAGTTTACAAGTTATAAAGAAACAGTGTTGTAGCAACTCGGAGTAGATCTATTACTATTTGTGGCAGCCACCGGCAGTGTGGTGGTATCTAGCCACTAGTCGGAGAGTTTACAAGTTATAAAGAAACAGTGTTGTAGCAACTCGGAGTAGATCTATTACTATTTGTGGCAGCCACCGGCAGTGTGGTGGTATCTAGCCACTAGTCGGAGAGTTTACAAGTTATAAAGAAACAGTGTTGTAGCAACTCGGAGTAGATCTATTACTATTTGTGGCAGCCACCGGCAGTGTGGTGGTATCTAGCCACTAGTCGGAGAGTTTACAAGTTATAAAGAAACAGTGTTGTAGCAACTCGGAGTAGATCTATTACTATTTGTGGCAGCCACCGGCAGTGTGGTGGTATCTAGCCACTAGTCGGAGAGTTTACAAGTTATAAAGAAACAGTGTTGTAGCAACTCGGAGTAGATCTATTACTATTTGTGGCAGCCACCGGCAGTGTGGTGGTATCTAGCCACTAGTCGGAGAGTTTACAAGTTATAAAGAAACAGTGTTGTAGCAACTCGGAGTAGATCTATTACTATTTGTGGCAGCCACCGGCAGTGTGGTGGTATCTAGCCACTAGTCGGAGAGTTTACAAGTTATAAAGAAACAGTGTTGTAGCAACTCGGAGTAGATCTATTAATATGTGTGGCAGCCACCGGCAGTGTGGTGGTATCTAGCCACTAGTCGGAGAGTTTACAAGTTATAAAGAAACAGTGTTGTAGCAACTCGGAGTAGATCTATTACTATGTGTGGCAGCCACCGGCAGTGTGGTGGTATCTAGCCACTAGTCGGAGAGTTTACAAGTTATAAAGAAACAGTGTTGTAGCAACTCGGAGTAGATCTATTACTATTTGTGGCAGCCACCGGCAGTGTGGTGGTATCTAGCCACTAGTCGGAGAGTTTACAAGTTATAAAGAAACAGTGTTGTAGCAACTCGGAGTAGATCTATTACTATGTGTGGCAGCCACCGGCAGTGTGGTGGTATCTAGCCACTAGTCGGAGAGTTTACAAGTTATAAAGAAACAGTGTTGTAGCAACTCGGAGTAGATCTATTACTATGTGTGGCAGCCACCGGCAGTGTGGTGGTATCTAGCCACTAGTCGGAGAGTTTACAAGTTATAAAGAAACAGTGTTGTAGCAACTCGGAGTAGATCTATTACTATTTGTGGCAGCCACCGGCAGTGTGGTGGTATCTAGCCACTAGTCGGAGAGTTTACAAGTTATAAAGAAACAGTGTTGTAGCAACTCGGAGTAGATCTATTACTATTTGTGGCAGCCACCGGCAGTGTGGTGGTATCTAGCCACTAGTCGGAGAGTTTACAAGTTATAAAGAAACAGTGTTGTAGCAACTCGGAGTAGATCTATTACTATTTGTGGCAGCCACCGGCAGTGTGGTGGTATCTAGCCACTAGTCGGAGAGTTTACAAGTTATAAAGAAACAGTGTTGTAGCAACTCGGAGTAGATCTATTACTATTTGTGGCAGCCACCGGCAGTGTGGTGGTATCTAGCCACTAGTCGGAGAGTTTACAAGTTATAAAGAAACAGTGTTGTAGCAACTCGGAGTAGATCTATTACTATTTGTGGCAGCCACCGGCAGTGTGGTGGTATCTAGCCACTAGTCGGAGAGTTTACAAGTTATAAAGAAACAGTGTTGTAGCAACTCGGAGTAGATCTATTACTATTTGTGGCAGCCACCGGCAGTGTGGTGGTATCTAGCCACTAGTCGGAGAGTTTACAAGTTATAAAGAAACAGTGTTGTAGCAACTCGGAGTAGATCTATTACTATTTGTGGCAGCCACCGGCAGTGTGGTGGTATCTAGCCACTAGTCGGAGAGTTTATAAGTTATAAAGAAACAGTGTTGTAGCAACTCGGAGTAGATCTATTACTATTTGTGGCAGCCACCGGCAGTGTGGTGGTATCTAGCCACTAGTCGGAGAGTTTACAAGTTATAAAGAAACAGTGTTGTAGCAACTCGGAGTAGATCTATTACTATTTGTGGCAGCCACCGGCAGTGTGGTGGTATCTAGCCACTAGTCGGAGAGTTTACAAGTTATAAAGAAACAGTGTTGTAGCAACTCGGAGTAGATCTATTACTATTTGTGGCAGCCACCGGCAGTGTGGTGGTATCTAGCCACTAGTCGGAGAGTTTACAAGTTATAAAGAAACAGTGTTGTAGCAACTCGGAGTAGATCTATTACTATTTGTGGCAGCCACCGGCAGTGTGGTGGTATCTAGCCACTAGTCGGAGAGTTTACAAGTTATAAAGAAACAGTGTTGTAGCAACTCGGAGTAGATCTATTACTATTTGTGGCAGCCACCGGCAGTGTGGTGGTATCTAGCCACTAGTCGGAGAGTTTACAAGTTATAAAGAAACAGTGGTGTAGCAACTCGGAGTAGATCTATTACTATTTGTGGCAGCCACCGGCAGTGTGGTGGTATCTAGCCACTAGTCGGAGAGTTTACAAGTTATAAAGAAACAGTGTTGTAGCAACTCGGAGTAGATCTATTACTATGTGTGGCAGCCACCGGCAGTGTGGTGGTATCTAGCCACTAGTCGGAGAGTTTACAAGTTATAAAGAAACAGTGTTGTAGCAACTCGGAGTAGATCTATTACTATTTGTGGCAGCCACCGGCAGTGTGGTGGTATCTAGCCACTAGTCGGAGAGTTTACAAGTTATAAAGAAACAGTGTTTATTTATTTATTTATTTTATTTATTTATTTTTAGGAAGATTTACAGCAAATAAAATTATCTAACAAAGAAAATGAATATCTTAATGCTAATAACAAATCTCCACCGATGTATATCTTTATGAAACTTTGCTAAGCCTAAATACTACATATGTACTACTACCAATTTAAAAAAATAATTAAAAAGAATTTAAAAAGAATAACCTAAAATACACAAATTATACATCATCATCGGCTTGGAAACCATTTGGCATAAAATCTATTAAAGTTTTTGGTCATCGCACTCAGGGAAGGAAGCAAAATAACTTTGTGTCAGAAGACGTTTCACACTTGCTGGTTTTGTGCAAAAAATATCAATATCATGTTCAGAACATAATTTATTAAACTGTTTAGCGCTACGCAATGTAAAGCAGTTTTGCCTATAGTTAGTGTGAGCAGGAGGTACATGTAATATGGGACGTTGTCTAAGGCCCAGTTGACCAGTTCGGATGTATATCATTGAGAGCAACTCAGAACTATCAACAGTACTATGTGCTATATTCATCAAGTAACAAATGTCGCTGATGTTACGCCGTGCTTCTAGGGTAAGGAAATGATAGCGTTTACACCGATGGTGGTAATCAATCGATCTCTGCTGTGCCTTATAGTCTAAGAATCGCAAAAACCTTTTTTGAACACCCTCAATTCTAGACTTATAAATTCTATATTGGGGATTCCAGACCTGGGAGGCGTACTCCAAGTGGCTGCGTACAAAGGCACAGTACAGTATTTTAATTGACTTTAAACTTTTAAATTTTTCAGAGACACGCATTATAAATCCTAGAGCTTTGGAGGATTTATTTATGATATGATCAATATGTTTGTCAAATATTAATTTACTATCAAGGATTACACCCAGATCCTTAATCTCATTAACTCGGGAAAGGTTGTGGCCTAGTAAAGTGTAATGAGAATTGATGCGTTCTCTTTTTCTTGTATAAGAGGCATAAAAGCATTTGGACACATTGAGGTCCAATCTGTAACGTGCGCAGTATAGTTCAAACCTAAGAAGATCATCCTGAAGCTCGCTTATATCGGATTTGTCACGAATGTATTTTAGAATTTTCATGTCATCTGCGAATAACAAAATTTTGGAGTTTAAGAAACAAGTATTGATGTCGATTATAAAGATTATAAAAAGTAGAGGACCTAGGATGGATCCTTGCGGGACGCCAGATGGGATAACTAGCCAGTCAGAAATACTACCAAGCAGCGCTACAGCTTGCGTGCGATTATCAATATAGGATGCAAACCAACGATAAAGATCACCGTGTATACCAGCAGCTAATAGTTTCTCAAGAAGCACACGATGATCTATCCGATCGAAACATTTGGTGTAGTCAGTGAAGATAACATCAGTTTGCACTCCATTATCCATGCCTTCAGTTATGAATTCGTTTGTCAATAGCATGTTAGTTACGGTAGAACGTCTCCTCATAAACCCATGCTGCTCATTACCCAAAGTACATTTAAGTGCTGCATAGACTTCACTATAGACAAGTCGCTCCAAAATCTTCGCAAACAAGCAGAGTTTAGAGATAGGACGATAGTTTTCTACATCATTTTTGTTGCCTTTTTTAAAAACTGGCGTAACAAATGCTGATTTCCATATTGAGGGAACTATACCTTCGGATAAGGAACGCTTATATAATAAAGAAAGAGGAAAAGCCAAGCTCTTGGCACATTTAACAATAAATGTAGGTGGTATAAGGTCCGGGCCACCAGATTTGCAGAGATCAAGAGATTCCAAATATTTAGTAATTAGCTGTATATTTATTTCAATAGAACTAATATTAGACGAACTTATACTCGAGCTACAACCCGGGCTAGAACTGTTGGGAATAGGCTGCGAAAAAGTAGAGTGAAAGTAAGAAGCAAATAAACAACTTATGTCTTCCCTAGTTTCCGCAGATTTTTCTTTATACCGCATGACATTAGGAAAGGAACTAGATTTATTTTTACTTTTCACATAAGACCAAAAAGATTTGGGGTTGTGAATTATTGACAATTCAATTTTGTTCATATATAAATCAAAACAGTTTTTCTCTAAACTAATAGCCCTAGCTCGTAGTAACGAAAATGATTGATAATCTGCCAAGTTACCATATGTTCTGTACCTTTTATGAAATTTACTTTTTTCTTTCAAAACTTTTTTCAATGCAGAATTGTACCAAATGGGATAGTGGCTTGATCTTATAGTTTTAGATGGTATAAATTTATCCCGCAGTTCGTATAATTTGTTATAGAAGAAACTAACTGCTGCATCTAGTGGCACATTTAGTAAATAGTCATTCCAGGAAAAATTATTTAATTCTGAAATTATTGAGGGATAGTCACCCCTATTAAAAAGAAAACTAATTTTGGATTCCTCCTCTAAATTGTGAACTTCAATAGATTCGGCTTGTATACATAGTGATTTGTGGTGACTATCCTCGGGTACAAGTGGATCTTTGCAGGCATGGATATGAAGTGGTCCATTAGAATAAATAAGATCTAATATGCGCTGGTTACAATTTAATTCCCCATTGTATTGATATAAGTTAAAAGTAGTAGTTATGTCAAAGAAGTTACGAAGGTATTCACAAGAAATATTAGTATGGTTAAGCTCCCTATCACTGCTACTAGATTTTGACCAAGTTACGTCGTTCCCGAAATTAAAATCTCCGAGTATAATAAACTTATCAAGGGGATGGGTAAGTAATAAATAATTCAACTTATCGGCAAAGTTATTAAGTTGAGTTTTATATGAGTTACCACCTCCCTCTTTGCATAAGTAAACTGTACATTTATGTATCTTACATGTAGTGGATTTTGGTTTCTTATTATTGAAAGAGACTGTAACCCAGAGGTCTTCAGCGGAGCTACGCCATTCCGGTCTTTCAATTACCGTTAAATCACGTCTTACTGCTAACAAAACACCACCACCCATAACTTGCCCAATTCGGGAATACTCACGATCCCGCCTCCACACAAGATATCTGCCGTCAAACAACTCACTATTCGATATACTATCTAGTAACCATGTCTCTGTTATGGATATTACGTCAAAAGTATTCAAATTCACATTCCTATAGAAATCAGTAGTCTTTGTACGCAAACCACGGGTATTTTGATAGTACAAGCTAAGAATTGCCATTTCTGTAACTTACTATAATAATATTAAATAATCCTGCAATATAAATTATTAAACGTGTATAATTTAAAAGACAAAACTCAAATAAGAATCTACAAGCAATTAATGCATTATTTGCACAAAGATCGATATAATAAATAGGTTTTATCGGGTATAGGCAAATTAATTTATAGCACATAAAAAAGCACAGCAGTGAGTAAATGACACCATCTGAAACAATATTCAACAAAAGCATAAAGGGTTGAGTTCGACCCAAAGACGTAATCCTCCGAAACCAATCAGTCGTAAGCAAAAACTCTCCGCAAACAATAAACAACTCAATGCGTACTGTAATAAAGCTACAATTTACACAATCACCAGCGAGTACACGACGATTATAAATATAAGATTTCTTACCTGCCCGAGCGCGGTGACACAAAATTGAATGGAAAGCAGTATAGACACAGAGCAGGTATATGGTTCCCAAACTGTATGTGACGATGTGTGACAAAATAATAAACAAAATGATTAAGTTTATATAGTTTGATAATTTCACAAAATCTTTGCAATATCCCTTTCCGTTTTGATATATATTATGGGGGAAGTATCGTCTTTTCGCGCGTGTATTTTCGCGTGCTTCACCCAGATGTATCGAAAATCCCGTTCACTGGCTGCTTTTTTGGCTTTTGTTAAAAGATCCTTATTCTGAGGCGTTAGATGATCATTAATAAATATTTTCTGATTGCCTGTCAATCCAATATCACCTGGTGTGAGAAAGGACTTCTTGTTAGATATCCTGGCAGCGGCGATAAGGTCCTCCTTCACGTATCGGTTGTTGAAGCATACTATAATAGGCTTATGCTGATTAGGATCACGTGTTGGAACCCTTGTTATGAAGTTTATTGAGTTTTTAGACACGGGATATTGGATCTTTGAGCCAATGACGTTGAGAACATTGAAAAGATTCTCATTACTTGTCTGGGGTACACCCTTTATCTCAATGTTATTTAGCCGAGTCCACTGATCCTTGGCATTGAGGTCCCACTCTAACTTGTCTAATTGGGCCTGGATTTGGTTAACATGTTTCTGGGTCTTCTCCACTTGATTGAGTCGATCTTCGACTTTAATCATTCTTAAACCAAACTCTTTTACCGCATTGTTTGCCATATCAACTGACGACTTTAAATCCTGAAATTCAGATCTCAGTTCTCTTACTTCCTGAGCCAGCGACTCCAAGGGAGCTAGTTTAGAGGCGAGGGCTCTTATTTCTTTCAGAACCTCAGAGTCACATTCAGACCTGGGTGGTTTGGGTGATGCGACGGTGTCCGTGAGTTGCGAATTTATGCTGGATTGCTTGCATTTAGGACAACGCCATGTTAGTTTTCTGTCTCCTAGTTTGCGGTAGCCGCCCTCGGTGATACCAACACAGTGATGATGAAAATCTTGATCACACGCGTAGCAGTGAGCACCCTCCAATACATCCTCGTTACATAGATTACACACTGATGCATTCATTGTTATATGTTATCCGATGTATAATTATTAAAAAATAACTATTTACAAGTTATAAAGAAACAGTGTTGTAGCAACTCGGAGTAGATCTATTACTATTTGTGGCAGCCACCGGCAGTGTGGTGGTATCTAGCCACTAGTCGGAGAGTTTACAAGTTATAAAGAAACAGTGTTGTAGCAACTCGGAGTAGATCTATTACTATTTGTGGCAGCCACCGGCAGTGTGGTGGTATCTAGCCACTAGTCGGAGAGTTTACAAGTTATAAAGAAACAGTGTTGTAGCAACTCGGAGTAGATCTATTACTATTTGTGGCAGCCACCGGCAGTGTGGTGGTATCTAGCCACTAGTCGGAGAGTTTACAAGTTATAAAGAAACAGTGGTGTAGCAACTCGGAGTAGATCTATTACTATTTGTGGCAGCCACCGGCAGTGTGGTGGTATCTAGCCACTAGTCGGAGAGTTTACAAGTTATAAAGAAACAGTGGTGTAGCAACTCGGAGTAGATCTATTACTATTTGTGGCAGCCACCGGCAGTGTGGTGGTATCTAGCCACTAGTCGGAGAGTTTACAAGTTATAAAGAAACAGTGTTGTAGCAACTCGGAGTAGATCTATTACTATGTGTGGCAGCCACCGGCAGTGTGGTGGTATCTAGCCACTAGTCGGAGAGTTTACAAGTTATAAAGAAACAGTGTTGTAGCAACTCGGAGTAGATCTATTACTATTTGTGGCAGCCACCGGCAGTGTGGTGGTATCTAGCCACTAGTCGGAGAGTTTACAAGTTATAAAGAAACAGTGTTGTAGCAACTCGGAGTAGATCTATTACTATTTGTGGCAGCCACCGGCAGTGTGGTGGTATCTAGCCACTAGTCGGAGAGTTTACAAGTTATAAAGAAACAGTGTTGTAGCAACTCGGAGTAGATCTATTACTATTTGTGGCAGCCACCGGCAGTGTGGTGGTATCTAGCCACTAGTCGGAGAGTTTACAAGTTATAAAGAAACAGTGTTGTAGCAACTTGGAGTAGATCTATTACTATTTGTGGCAGCTACCGGCAGTGTGGTGGTATCTAGCCACTAGTCGGAGAGTTTACAAGTTATAAAGAAACAGTGTTGTAGCAACTCGGAGTAGATCTATTACTGTTTGTGGCAGCCACCGGCAGTGTGGTGGTATCTAGCCACTAGTCGGAGAGTTTACAAGTTATAAAGAAACAGTGTTGTAGCAACTCGGAGTAGATCTATTACTATTTGTGGCAGCCACCGGCAGTGTGGTGGTATCTAGCCACTAGTCGGAGAGTTTACAAGTTATAAAGAAACAGTGGTGTAGCAACTCGGAGTAGATCTATTACTATTTGTGGCAGCCACCGGCAGTGTGGTGGTATCTAGCCACTAGTCGGAGAGTTTACAAGTTATAAAGAAACAGTGTTGTAGCAACTCGGAGTAGATCTATTACTATGTGTGGCAGCCACCGGCAGTGTGGTGGTATCTAGCCACTAGTCGGAGAGTTTACAAGTTATAAAGAAACAGTGTTGTAGCAACTCGGAGTAGATCTATTACTATTTGTGGCAGCCACCGGCAGTGTGGTGGTATCTAGCCACTAGTCGGAGAGTTTACAAGTTATAAAGAAACAGTGTTGTAGCAACTCGGAGTAGATCTATTACTATTTGTGGCAGCCACCGGCAGTGTGGTGGTATCTAGCCACTAGTCGGAGAGTTTACAAGTTATAAAGAAACAGTGTTGTAGCAACTCGGAGTAGATCTATTACTATTTGTGGCAGCCACCGGCAGTGTGGTGGTATCTAGCCACTAGTCGGAGAGTTTACAAGTTATAAAGAAACAGTGTTGTAGCAACTCGGAGTAGATCTATTACTATTTGTGGCAGCCACCGGCAGTGTGGTGGTATCTAGCCACTAGTCGGAGAGTTTACAAGTTATAAAGAAACAGTGTTGTAGCAACTCGGAGTAGATCTATTACTATTTGTGGCAGCCACCGGCAGTGTGGTGGTATCTAGCCACTAGTCGGAGAGTTTACAAGTTATAAAGAAACAGTGTTGTAGCAACTCGGAGTAGATCTATTACTATTTGTGGCAGCCACCGGCAGTGTGGTGGTATCTAGCCACTAGTCGGAGAGTTTACAAGTTATAAAGAAACAGTGTTGTAGCAACTCGGAGTAGATCTATTACTATGTGTGGCAGCCACCGGCAGTGTGGTGGTATCTAGCCACTAGTCGGAGAGTTTACAAGTTATAAAGAAACAGTGTTGTAGCAACTCGGAGTAGATCTATTACTATGTGTGGCAGCCACCGGCAGTGTGGTGGTATCTAGCCACTAGTCGGAGAGTTTACAAGTTATAAAGAAACAGTGTTGTAGCAACTCGGAGTAGATCTATTACTATTTGTGGCAGCCACCGGCAGTGTGGTGGTATCTAGCCACTAGTCGGAGAGTTTACAAGTTATAAAGAAACAGTGTTGTAGCAACTCGGAGTAGATCTATTAATATGTGTGGCAGCCACCGGCAGTGTGGTGGTATCTAGCCACTAGTCGGAGAGTTTACAAGTTATAAAGAAACAGTGTTGTAGCAACTCGGAGTAGATCTATTACTATGTGTGGCAGCCACCGGCAGTGTGGTGGTATCTAGCCACTAGTCGGAGAGTTTACAAGTTATAAAGAAACAGTGTTGTAGCAACTCGGAGTAGATCTATTACTATTTGTGGCAGCCACCGGCAGTGTGGTGGTATCTAGCCACTAGTCGGAGAGTTTACAAGTTATAAAGAAACAGTGTTGTAGCAACTCGGAGTAGATCTATTACTATGTGTGGCAGCCACCGGCAGTGTGGTGGTATCTAGCCACTAGTCGGAGAGTTTACAAGTTATAAAGAAACAGTGTTGTAGCAACTCGCAGTAGATCTATTACTATTTTCTAACTATGTTTATCTGAATGAATCTCAAACAATTAATGTTATTTATAATTCTAACGGGGCCTTTATTTGATGACATTTAACATAGAAATAGGTTTTAGTGAATGAATACTAAACCACTGGTGGGGACACTACAGCACCGTACCGTACTAAATTGAATATTGTCGAGTTAGAGTTTAACGTTGGAGAGAGGTCACGACACGACTGCTAAAGCCTAACTTATGAAACTCGTAATACTCATTAACGCTGTCATGTTCACGCACTAGCGTTTAAAGACGCACGCTCCAACAGCTGTTTTCAAAATAAAAGAAAATCAAAACGTGTCCAAACCATGATTAAAAAAAACACCTTTATTAAATAATAGACAGATTATCTAAATTAATTCATTTTGTACAAACTTTTACTTAGTTTGCTAGGTACCTAGTATACTCAGCATAATGTAAGACAAGAAAATATTTCATTAACAAATAATTGATGGATGATAGACAGCTCGTGAAGGTCGAATCGAAGCTACTAGGTGTCGCCACGAACCACGGGTAGAGATCAGCCTTCAACTGAGAAGAAACAAGACCGACAAGAAACTAAGTGTTTACATAGGTACACATTTTATTTTATTCAGAATTCCAAAAATAAGTAGTTGGTTCCTCTTTTTGTTTATTACTCTGAAGTAGCCAGATAACAAACAGCTGCTCTATACATACAATGTTTAATATTTTGTTTCATACAAGAGTTATACGTATTGTATTAGATAAAGAGGTAAAGTTTTGTTGTATGTAGGAGTCAGTGGCGGCGCTAGACCACCTGTGGACGTCGCGTCGGCGACATACAGTTCGCGAGGCCTCTGTTACTTCGCACTCCAAAGAGCCAAACTATAAAATAATGTATGAGTAAATTTTATTGTTGATAATCAAATGGCGACAAAAAATAATGACACACATAGAAATTAAAATAGTCGAACTTTTCGGCCTTTAGCCTCACTCAATTTTTTCAGGATTGTAACATGTAAAATTTTTTTGCCACTGGTTGGAGGTAATTTCCGAAACAATTGATTCCATTTTGAAAACTATCACTTAATATGAAGCTAAATTATCCCCGAGTGCTACACTTTTTTCATCTCGAAAACGCGGTTGTAACCGCGGGGCGGGACTAGCGGCAGTAATCAGTAGAGACAGGAGTCGGCAGGACGCAGTGTGTTTATAATCCAGTGCGTTGTGAGTCGCGGGAGGGACTGACTGAGAGCCGAGAACCTCTCTGTTGAGACTTGGGGCAAGTGATGCAAATATCTACGAGTTGCACACAACTTTTCACTTACAATTACAACTAGTTAGCGAGCCGAGCTCGTCTCGGCTCCTCGGACCCGCTCGGCTATCCTCGGAGATACTCCGATACGGATGCTCACGATCTTTGTCTCAACTTTAGACGGCTAATTCATTCAAACATTTTACCTCTAAGTACTTTTATTTCTCGCACAGGAACGCGACCGGCTTCCTTTACAGTGCTTCACTAAATTAAATGCGCTGGGCTCTGTCTACCTTTTTATTTGGTCTGAGTCAGTGTATCACTCAAAGAAGAGAACCATTCTACGTTCGATTTATTTCGACTAAATATTACAAATGATGCTTGGCACAAAGATTGAGTACTTTTTATTCTGGTCAAACGTCGTATACTTCGGGAAAGCGAGTAAAATCCCCAGTTTGGATTTATTCAAAATGATTATGATATACCTACTTTAACAAAAGAAATAAAATTATTGTTAAAATTCCCTGTGCTCCTTTGTAATGTAAGTATTCAATTTCCATAATGTACCGGTTCGCACCGACAGTCGACAGTCGACAGTCGACAGTCGGCAGGCGGCACTCCGTAGTTACAAATGAGTGTGAGATGCGGTCCGGCGGCGGTCCGGTGGTCCGGCGGTCCGGCGGTCCGGTGGTCCGGTGGCGCTACCTCGTAACACACAAGCCTATGCAAATTATTATTACCAACACTCATTTGAAAAAAATATTAAAACAAATCCCTTCACACCGCCACCACCCGCCCACATCCGCCCACACCCACCCACACGCGTCATACTTGTGAACAGGTGCTGCTTGTGGGGGCTGCTCTGTGCGAGTGTGGTGTTTACTAAATCACTCTTTACTAAATTCTATTTCTTTATTCCTTTTTGCCGCCATAACACACATATATATATTATCAGTGAGACTATATAAATAATTATTAAATGAGGTCTAAGTTGCTTTTAAAAAAAAGAGTAATTGCTGAGTTTATTGCCGGCTCTTCTCAGCAATAGCAACCTTCCGAATAGAGCATTAGAATTTTACATGAATCAAAAAATTGTGACGATTAAAAATACTTGTGATGAGTTTATTTTTTAAAGATATTTTTGAGTTTGTTATTAAAAACAACTTAATAATGTTCGTATACAACGGAACGGAACCTGCATTGTGTCTCACGTGAGGAAATAACATTACAGAGCCTCACTACCTACACACAATCAACATATCAATCCAGTCACCAAATGAAAACATAAGTTTTGTAACCGTGACTCACTGGCACAGTAACAAAGTAGGAAAGTATCAAACCGCAAAATATATAAACCCACAATCACACACACGGTTTACTTAGATATAGAGCGGCGAGGAGCCAAGTGTCTCCAACATGTCTCCAACATGTCTCCAACATGTCTCCAACATGTCTCCAACATGTCTCCAACATGTCTCCAAGTTCCAACCCTTCCGAACGGTAATCACTTTCCGCTTGATTATGTATCAAATTGGCCGAGACATGGATATAGGGGAAAACCAACACAAAGTGGCTCTCTGCGTTCCCGAGGGATCTTATCTTATCCCGGGATAAAAAATATCCGATTTTTCATTCCAGGATAGTAATAGAAATAGATTAGGAACCAGAGTGTGTAAAGTACCTAGTCATATTGTTTTATAACTAAATCCTTAATCTTCACCCGCACACAATCCCGATACAATAAAAGGATTCAAACGATTGTCCATAAACAACAGAATAGTTGGTAACAATACATTCCCAACACGAAAACACAATCAAATAAATCGCTGGCCATTCTCATAATGGTCAAAGTTGAACCCGACTAAACCGTACGGTACTACTGGCGCCCACTTTATCAACTTACCTCTTTCATTTGTGCGCACTATTCTTCCGAGAGTATTCCGAACAAGTTTAAGGAACTTACCCTCTAACTAATGCATTCAAGTGCCTCCAACCCCCTTGGACCCACACAAGCCGCGTCACCAAGCTACCAGTTAAGGTTGTGTAATGAAACGTGGTGACGGTTCCGTACTCAGTGGAACTTGAGTTACTCCATCAGGCCATGCTACGAGTGGCTCAGTCCACTGTCCAGCCACAGACGACTCCCACGTCGCGCGTCGTGGGAGCCTTCCAATCAACAAGAACTTGAAGGTGCAATCTAGAGTCACTTCACTTTTATTCATTGTACGGAAGCAATTTCTCTGGTATTGGTCCGTAGAGTGTGTAAGGTGACGGTAATCACTTACCATCGGAACGTTAAATAAAATAAAGTCAATTGTATTATTATCAGTATCAGTGCACAGCACAGCAGAGCAGAGCAGAGCACAGCAGAGCAGAGCAGAGCACAGCAGAGCAGAGCAGAGCACAGCAGAGCAGAGCAGAGCTAAGCTCTCTTCTCCTTTATCATGTTTGAGTGAACTCTTATCATAATACAAATTAAATAATTAAATGTACTCTTCGTGATTTTTTGGTTTCTTTGACAATGGAAAAAATAATAAGAAAATGGCTGAAGTCTGTAGAAGACATTTGTAGTTCAATGACAGAACCAGTGTCTTTGAAATAATACCGTTTAAGATTGACCTTATTCCAACTTCTAAAGACACACTTGTAAAGCATAGAGCGCATATTGAAGCACCTAATGTTGCTAAGTGGCGTCCGGAGTTGTACGAAGTTGTCCGGAGTTGTCCGGAGTTGTCCGTGGAACGTTTTTACACAAGTATCTATCTACTGGTAGTTGTGTGTGTCTGTCTGTCTGTGAACTCTGTCTAGTCTATACGGAACACGTGCTGAACCTCAACTGATGAATATTTGAACACCTCTAGCTCTACAATGTTTCCCCTCCGGCCGAAGTGCATCTGCTCATTCTGTTCCGTGCTCATTCCGTTCCGTGCTCATTCCGTTCCGTGCTCATTCCGTTCCGTGCGCATTCCGTTCCGTGCTCATGGACACTAAGTGCATTGTTACTTGGTCGGCTGTTCCTTCATCTATTCATTTTACTTTTTTTTTTTTTTTATGTCACAAGTGACAACGAGGCAGGCGGGTCACCTGATGGTAAGTGACAACCGTCGCCTATAGACATTGGCAATACCAGGGGATTGCTAATGTGTTGTACACCTTATTACAATGCCTTAAGGCGACTGTGCAATTGCCGGAACACACCAACAGGTGCTTGGCGACAGATTTTCAACTTGAGGGTGGTAGCCAGCCAGTCGAGTACTACAAAGTACCCTACCACCGTGCTGTGGTTTCCTCACGATGTTTTCCTTCACCGAAAGCTCAAGCTCATTGTAGGATTCGAACCCACGACCTTCGCCGCGGTATCCTACGTCACTTACCACTGAGCTATCATCGCTTATATAACATTTTAAATGTATGTATTCTTATGTTGGGTGCGTCCCTCGCCGTATCGCCTTGTGCGATACTCTATTCATTCCGGACATTTGATAATGTCATTCGATGAGTTAGAGTTTGAATTATTCAACATGATAGCTCCAATTTTTTGCTTGAATGTTTTATAATAAGAGAAATGTATCGTGGAACTTAACTTCTTATTTGACATAATTGCCTAATATTTACAATTCAATTGTATAGTATAAACACAATATAACAGTTATTGATAATTTGTAAACAAACCTATGATACAAGATGGCAAACAAACATGTGATAACAACACAAGTGTTTAATAACATAAACTAACTCAGTTAGAACACAACACTCTCGTACTCGTCTCGGTACATAACCAACACTATACTATCTAGTAGATCATAGTATCGCTGTGATGACGTCATCTCTTGCAGCGACACATCCGCTTGAGAGCGCGCTTGAGACCGGCGAAGTAATGGATCACCTGCTCCTGTGGACGTGAGGGAAACCAACTGTAGATGAGCTCGATAATAAATAATAACAAAAAAGTGCGACAGACGCTAAAGCGCTGTGAGAATTAAAAATGTGTCGATCCTCTTAAAATGGTGTGATGTGGTGTGGTGTGGTGTGGTGTGGTGTGGTGTGGTGTGGTGTGGTGTGGTGTGGTGTGGTGTGGTGTCGATCCTCTTAAAAATGTGTCGATCCTCTTAAAATGGTATGGTGTGGTGTGGTGTGGTGTGGTGTGGTGTGGTGTGGTGTGGTGTGGTGTGGTGTGGTGTGGTGTGGTGTGGTGTGGTGTGGTGTGGTGTGGTGTGGTGTGGTGTGGTGTGGTGTGGTGTGGTGTGGTGTGGTGTGTACCTGCATGAGGTTGAAGCACATGGCGACGAGCGCCATTCCCAGCATGAGGTAGAGCGAGCACACGATGAAGGAGGGCTCGATGCGCGCCGAGTACACGCGCTCGCCCGGCACGAAGTCGCCGAACCCGATGCTGCACCCAACCGAACCGAACCGAACCGAACCGAAACAAACAAACAACTATCTTTACAATTTTTTAAATCACGCATTATATCATCTTTACTTCTACATTAGTTAAAGGTGCTCCTAACATGAAACAAAGTCCTCCTTTGAATTAATTGTTTGGTTTAGCAATGAAGACTGGTGTGAACTAGCGACGGTACTCACCTGCTGAGGGATATGAAGCAGAAGTAGGCGCCGTCGAGCTGGTCCCACTTCTCCCACATACCGAATATCATTGAGCCAAATAATAAATAACTGAAACAAATAATCATATTCATTCGCACATACTATAATCCTGCTCAATCCAGCAGTAGTGATTACAAAAAATGTGAACTAACCCAACCATAATGGAGACACAAACACTGATCGGTACAGTAATAGCTTGAGCATCGAAGGTGACGTAGCTGAACTCGCTAGAGTCCTCCGTCTCGCTTCGGACCCCGAGCGGCTCCGAGTATCCCCGAATGTGCACGCGCGGCTCCAAGTGAGGTGGAGGCCGCTGGGAGCTCTCCCAAGGTTGCGGCATCGAAGCGCTCCTGAAGTAGTCTGCTCTCCTAGTAACAAACACAATGTGTTAAAATAAATGTTAAAGGAGATCTTTCAGGATTATGCGGTACTCTTATTTTTTATACCACAAGTGACAACCACGCAGACGGGTCACCTGATGGTAAGTGAATACAGTCGCCTATAAATATTAGCAATACCAGGGGGATTGCCAATGTGTTTTATACTTTTTTACAATACCATAAAGGCAACTGGCTTTCAAATGCAACTGCCGGAACACACCAACAGGTGCTTGGCGACAGATTTTCTACTTGAGGGTGGTACTCGTAGCCACCCAATAGAGTACTACAAACAAACTACCCTTCTACCGATATTTCTCTATTCTTCACGATGTTTTCCTTCCCCGAAAGCTCAAGCTCATTGCAGGGTTCAAAACCACGACCTTTATCACGGTATCCGACGTCACTACCACTGAGCTGTCACCACTTTAAAACTTTTTCAGCAATACTTTATATCTACACAGATACAATGTGACCACATTCTCATCGTAGTTAGTGATAATGAGGTCGAACGTGCAATAAAAAAAGTACGTGCAAAATTAAAGGTACCTTTGATAGCCGCGAGGATGTGGCGGCGTCCTCTCCTCTGGAGTGACATCAGAATCTGAGTACCTCTGAGTATATCTCCAAGCTTGTGGTCGTTCTATACTTTCTGCTTCACTAATTTCTAACTGAAATTAAAATCAGTGTACTCAGTAAAACAATAACTAATTTATTATATTAGTATTGATATTAAACGTGATATTACCGGGGGCCTAAATCTAGTAATTCTTCTTCTCGTGAAGCCGGGACACCCCCGGCATAGACAAACTAGTGCGTACAAACACTTGAACCATCGCGCCAGCAGCTCTCCTGTAAAGTGTACAGATTTAGATCCATCATTCTACGAGTAATAGCGACAGGTACCTGAATGGCGAAGGGACTGCGAACACTATCGCATGCAACAGAAGCATAGAGATGAGTCTCAACTTGTTATAGATGGGTGGTCGTTAACACAAAGGCATGTAGTAAGTAGTTATACATCCCGACGACTAGCGATCGAGGAGTGGCGACAGTGGCGACAGTGGCGACAGTGGCGTGCAACTAGTGGCAGCAAAATAGAGATTTAGTACTAGCTAGCTACAGGCTACAGCACACCATCCTATAAAATAAGTAATAGTTATTTTCACCTCCCATTTATCGAAGAGCAAAAATACTCTTTCCGAGATGGGGGGGGGGGTGAAAAATAATTTTGCAATATTTTGCACAAATTATATCAGACACAGAGATCATTATGATTCAGAAGTGTTTTAGACATTATATTTCACTATTATAGGGTTATGACATTCTTCGTCAATCACAAACAATTTGAAGCGAACTGTTAAATACTGAATGAATCTTACCAACATTACTAAGGTACAGAAGGAAGAGCGGCATCCCGAGGAGCGCGTACAGGATGGTGGTCACCTTCCCCCAGTTGGTCCGCGGGGACAAGTGACCGTACCCTGGAACGTAGGTACAACAGTTACTCCTAAATAATGCCTCCTGTGTTTCTGTCAATATTTTGAAAAGAGAAGCCCAAACGAAACTATAACCATTATAGCAATAAGCGATACCTATAGTGGTGATGACGGTGAGGGAGTAGAGGAAGGCTGACGAGAAGCTCCACTGTCTCGACGAGTGTCCGCTCCCCGCGCACCCCGCACACCCCGCGCCCCCGTCCCATCCCCCGCGAGCCGCCACCACCACCTTGCGCTGATACTTCACCAGCTCTATGCTGATCCTGTAACAAATGGACCGACACACGTATTATGGCAAGGGTATGGCGTGGCTAGGAGAGGCTAGATCCGGGCGCGTGCTCACCTCTCCTTGAGTGCAGTGTCGTTGAACAGGTTGAGCGCGAGGGTCACGTTCTCCCAGAGGTAGTCGGCGGTGTGGTTCCGCTCGCGCGTCATGTTGTTGGCGCGCTCCACCTCGCCCGCGCCCTCGATCGCAACGAACATGAATGCACCTGCAACAAACAAACACACACGCACACATACATACATACATACATACATGTACCTATACTCACCACACCACACCACACCACACCACACCACACCACACCACACCACACCACACCACACCACACCACTCACCACCACACACCACCACACGCTACCACACATCACCGTTCACCACCAGATCAACAGGACGTGCCATACATTACTTATATTACATACAACATTAATCGTGTTTTATTAGTTCTGAATACGTTTGTAAGGTCCATTAATTTTAATTCAAACTTTGAAATAGTTATGCGAAGTCAAGGGAGAAAGAAGATATTAAATAATATGTAATTGATTGCTACCACTGCGGATATATTCGTCTTTGAACTTTTATAAAAGTATATAATAATTTGAATCAAACAACGGAATTTTAATAACGATTCTATGCGTTTAGAAATGAAGTAGCTCGTATAAATCTTTAGAATAAGTTTCATGTTTGAAAAGAAACATCTTTAGAAGAATATTTGATATAATTAGTCTGTATCCCACTCCCACCCACTGCCAGACGTATGACTATTAATTGAGTGGCGCGGAGGTCAACGTGTGAACATAAATCAGCGGCTAGCGGCTAGCGGCTAGCGGCTAGCGGCTAGCGGCTAGCGGCTAGCGGCTAGCGGCTCCTCGTCGTACGACAAAAACAACCAACTTAATATTATAATATACAATCTGAGCTCGATGTGCTGGGCTGGATAGTTTTTTTTTTTTTTTAATTCTGGATAGGCTTTTGTTTGACCACAATCTCACCATGGTAAGTGATGATGTGGCCGAAGATGGTAAGCACACAAAGCCTAGATGGGTGATCCTCTCACCTCGGCTCTACATATTATGCTACTTATCTACAAGTTTACACTAAGTATTCATGGAGAGGGAATTATGTGGCGACTCAGGAGTTATACCGGAATATTCAGTTTAAGAATTTAAAAAAAATTACTCCCGTTTTACCCGCGCTCCAAAGGGATCTTATCTTTTCCTGGCATAAAAAGTCTCGAATATTTTATGCCAGGATATGATCTACCTGTACACCAAGTTTTATCAAAATTCGTTCAGCCCTTTTTGCGTGATTGAGCAACAGACATACAAACACAAACATTCAAATCTCAAATAGGAAGGAACATTAATAGGAAGTGATTACATTAAAGATACTTGTTTTTTTGTTTATTATAATTGGAACGAAGTTCCTTATCGCGCGTTGTGAAAGGGGGCTAGACGGAAAAAATTCTCACGAAAAATTGTCACCGACACTTTTGTAAGCTGTGCGGCGTGCGCATGTTTCTCTGTCTGTCTCTCTCTCTCTCTCTGTCTCTCTTATAGAAAGCAAGCCAGATATTTTCATTTCTATTTATATATATTTATAAATAGAAATGTTTTTTTTTTATATATATATATATATATATATATATACTCTCTCGACTTATATAACTTCGTTCCTTCCGGGTGTCCCTTGACACCTCTCAAGTTTTTTTTTGTTTCTGGGACAGTCAATATATTCACAATAAAATTGGGACTCCATGAATACTATAACCGAAGAACCCAGAATATTATTTTTATCGAAGGATTGCCTAACAATGAAGTTCGCTTCCAAGCGCTCAAAATTGTAAAAGGATCATTGAAGTATAACTTGCGGAACGCCCATCGCCCGCCCCGCGCCGCCCCGCGCCGCCCCGCGCCGCCCCGCGCCGCCCCGCGCCGCCCGACTTCAGCTTGTAGCTTTCAAACTCTCTAATGATGATGTCGAGCGACAAGCGACAAGCGACATTCTACTAGTGTTGCCGCCATATTGATTCCCCATCATTTAGGGTTTAGTTATATCTTAAGCACAGCTATAAGGTTGCTATTTTCAGGTGCGCTATATTAAAGATAATGTAAAGACTACAGTCCACTGGCCTGGCCTGCGGGCTTCAGTGGGCATGCCTTCGAATCTCAATTATATACTTTTTTTGATGCCTTTACGTTTGGTTACGTACTTTTTCCTTCAAGCAAAGTTGTCCGCATTTTATCTATTTATGTATATTGTTTTCCTTGACCGTTTCAGTTCGTACAATATTTTTCTGTATCGAAGTACTTTTTTTAAAGTGCATATTTGAGGTTACTAAAAGTAAAGCGCCTTATTGAAAGGCAGTGGTCGCCAGGGCACAGGTTGAGGTGAGTGGAGACCTGTAGGAGTGTAACTTACCAGCGATAGTGTAAGCGACGACGAGCACAATGATGCCGACGTTGCTGAAGAGGAAGGCGAGCAGACCGCGCACGAACTGTCTCACGCGCGACCACACGCGACGCCGACCACCACCACCACCACCACCACGACGCCTACCACCCATCACCACATACACGCACACACGCGGCTCATGGTGACCACACGTGTACACATGCGCACACACACTCTGCGCCGGCGCCGCGGTCTCGCCCACACCTGCCTGGTGCGCAGGACCTTTAGGTCATGCTCGATGTTGCAGGGTGGAGGGACCTGGAATGAACACGACACTGTTTAATAACTCGCCATGGTGCGTTAGGATTAAAGCTTATCTGCGTCCTATAGAATTAACATCATCAAGTTAAAAACATTAAAATCAAATTTTCGGTGATGGGATGAAAATAGAAGTAAAAATCCTGTGCATGTAGGAGCGTCCATACCTAAGGGTACCGAAGTACTTTTACTTATTTCGATTAGTTTTCTGTCGAATGGCTCGTGAACTAAATCTCATTAGACGTGATAGTTTTCCTTGTAACTTCGAACTTAGATCTAGCGCTATTTTTTAGGGTTCCGTACCCAAAGGGTAAAAACGGGACCCTATTACTAAGACTTCGCTGTCTGTCCGTCCGTCCGTCTGTTACCAGGCTTGCTTACTTGTATTTCTGTTGCCGCTATATCAGCAAATACTAAAAACAAAATAAAATAAATATTTAAGGGGGCTCCCATACAACAAACGCAATTTTTTGCCCTTTTTTGCTCGATATCAATAATGGCAACGGGTAGGCACTTGAAATATTCACAAAATACTCAGTTGTATTTTTACTTTAATAATAAATAATAAAATTAAAATAAAATAAATATTTAAGGGGGACATACAACAAACGTATTTTTTTGCCTTTTTTACGGAACCCTTCGTGCGCGAGTCCGACTCGCACTTGGCCGGTTTTTTTCTTATTTTCAGAACTAGTATTTATATACTGGTGTAATCTAAGAATCTAGCGAATCATTCAGTCAGACACGAATCATGTCATGTCATGACGCGAGAGAAGCGAGAGGCCGTTTGTCTTCGTCATCTATCATTTAGGTTTCTATTCGTTGAAGTTACAGTTGGTAGGAACAGTTACTGTTGGTGATTGGTGAGTGGTGAGTGGGTCGATACATTGTCGAGGTCTCTGTCTGGAGCCTCTAGTCTGTGCCCTTCACCCTTCGCCCTTCGGCTGGGTTACTGGACGTAGGTACGCGACTCATTCGCATGATCTCGTTGAAACAAGTATTAGGTACAGTTAGGTACACGACACGACACGACACTACACGATACGATACGACACGACATGACATGAGCACGCACAAGTCGGCGAGTGATGTAACGGCCGGATGCACTTCATATAAAATAATATATATTGGCGAGATTCCGGAGAGCTGACGGACACACACACAACACAAATCATTGAATGAACAGTTGAACACGGAATACTGACCACGCGACCACCACCTTCAAATAATATAATATATTGTAAGTAACGGTTGACGCACACGCACAGCCGGACGATACTATCATTCATAATCACTATTATATCAATCCCACGTCCACAAAAATGTATTAATATCATTTATTTTTGATGTAAGTATACATGATGAATGTTGAGTGAGGCGCCGGCGCCGACTAGCCGCTGTCCGCTGTGCTCTGTCCGGTCTGTATAGTGATCGGTAATGGTAAGAGCACCTGTGACCTGACGACAGTGTGACGACAGTGTGACGACAGTGTGACGACAGTGTGACGACAGTGTGACGACAGTGTGACGACAGTGTGACAACAGTGTGACGACAGTGTGACGACAGTGTGACGACAGTGTGACGACAGTGTGACGACAGTGTGACGACAGTGTGACGACAGTGTGACGAATATTTCAAAGTAGATTACAGAGTACAAACTCTACTTAGTTAGTGATCAGATATGGCTGTCTGTGATAAATGTCACAGCAAGATATAGTCGTAACGTAACTATGATGGCTGCTGAGAGAGTGAAGTGAACTAAAGCTGATAAGGCCGTCTAAATTGTTTCGAACAGACATCATAACCCATACACACTCCCACCAAGCCTATCACGACACTATCGATTCATTATCTATATTTTAGAGCACAATCAAAATTTATATTTTCAGAATAATCTGTTATTATATTCTTATCCATCATCGATATACATATAACACTTTTCTGAATCCACAACAAAAGATTATCTTTTTCATTTTTTTGTTATTTCTGGATAGGCTTGTGTTTGACTACAATCTCACTATGGTAAGTGATGATGTGGCCGAAGGTGGTAAGCACACAAAGCCTAGATGGGAACAGCTCTCAAGTACAGCTGTCGGAACACACCGATAGGTGCTTGGCGACAGATTTTCAACTTGAGGGTGGTAGCCGGCCAGTCGGGTATTACAAAGTACCCTACCACCGTGCTATGGTTTCCTCACCATGTTTTCCTTCACCGAAAGCTCATTGTAGGATTCGAACCCACGACCTTCGCCGCGGTACGAGCTGGTGCGCGTGCGCGTGCGCGTGCGGTTCAACACAAACAAACGCGCACGTTTACTCTCTTAGTGCACGTGACGTCATTGTTGTAAATCACGCCTCGAGAATTGATGGAGATTTCACCGGAATCACTTCAACTGATAAATGAGCTTGTTAAACTGTGAATAAAACATGCTGCTCCTAGAATTGCACTCGGCCTCGGACAAACACCAGCTCTAGCCGAACACCACACACCACACACCGGCTACCGCACACCAGCTGCCAGCAGGGTTAACCAAATACCTCGCAGATCCACTCGCTGTTTGTGTAAACGTTAACCATGCCTTATGTACCTATTATAAACATTCCTATAAAGCGGAGTATGTTGTTCTTGAAGCAGCGCTGTCCCTACCAATGACCATCACTCTCTCGTCGCTGCATCGCTGGACCGCTGGACCGCTGGACCGCTGCACCGCTGCCAAATAACATGTCACGAGCCGATGATAAGTCAGTCTATACTATAGTGACGTCGAATACCATGACGATCATATGTTACTATGAGCTTGAGTCGTCGGTGGTAGGGTACTACGGAGTACCTACACCTTGGCTGACTTGACTATGATCCTGACGTATAGTGACGTCGAATACCATGACGATCATATGTTACTATGAGCTTGAGTCGTCGGTGGTAGGGTACTACGGAGTACCTACACCTTGGCTGACTTGACTATGATCCTGACGTATAGTGACGTCGAATACCATGACGATCATATGTTACTATGAGCTTGAGTCGTCGGTGGTAGGGTACTACGGAGTACCTACACCTTGGCTGACTTGACTATGATCCTGACGTATAGTGACGTCGAATACCATGACGATCATATGTTACTATGAGCTTGAGTCGTCGGTGGTAGGGTACTACGGAGTACCTACACCTTGGCTGACTTGACTATGATCCTGACGTATAGTGACGTCGAATACCATGACGATCATATGTTACTATGAGCTTGAGTCGTCGGTGGTAGGGTACTACGGAGTACCTACACCTTGGCTGACTTGACTATGATCCTGACGTATAGTGACGTCGAATACCATGACGATCATATGTTACTATGAGCTTGAGTCGTCGGTGGTAGGGTACTACGGAGTACCTACACCTTGGCTGACTTGACTATGATCCTGACGTATAGTGACGTCGAATACCATGACGATCATATGTTACTATGAGCTTGAGTCGTCGGTGGTAGGGTACTACGGAGTACCTACACCTTGGCTGACTTGACTATGATCCTGACGTATAGTGACGTCGAATACCATGACGATCATATGTTACTATGAGCTTGAGTCGTCGGTGGTAGGGTACTACGGAGTACCTACACCTTGGCTGACTTGACTATGATCCTGACGTATAGTGACGTCGAATACCATGACGATCATATGTTACTATGAGCTTGAGTCGTCGGTGGTAGGGTACTACGGAGTACCTACACCTTGGCTGACTTGACTATGATCCTGACGTATAGTGACGTCGAATACCATGACGATCATATGTTACTATGAGCTTGAGTCGTCGGTGGTAGGGTACTACGGAGTACCTACACCTTGGCTGACTTGACTATGATCCTGACGTATAGTGACGTCGAATACCATGACGATCATATGTTACTATGAGCTTGAGTCGTCGGTGGTAGGGTACTACGGAGTACCTACACCTTGGCTGACTTGACTATGATCCTGACGTATAGTGACGTCGAATACCATGACGATCATATGTTACTATGAGCTTGAGTCGTCGGTGGTAGGGTACTACGGAGTACCTACACCTTGGCTGACTTGACTATGATCCTGACGTATAGTGACGTCGAATACCATGACGATCATATGTTACTATGAGCTTGAGTCGTCGGTGGTAGGGTACTACGGAGTAGCTACACCTTGGCTGACTTGACTATGATCCTGACGTATAGTGACGTCGAATACCATGACGATCATATGTTACTATGAGCTTGAGTCGTCGGTGGTAGGGTACTACGGAGTAGCTACACCTTGGCTGACTTGACTATGATCCTGACGTATAGTGACGTCGAATACCATGACGATCATATGTTACTATGAGCTTGAGTCGTCGGTGGTAGGGTACTACGGAGTAGCTACACCTTGGCTGACTTGACTATGATCCTGACGTATAGTGACGTCGAATACCATGACGATCATATGTTACTATGAGCTTGAGTCGTCGGTGGTAGGGTACTACGGAGTACCTACACCTTGGCTGACTTGACTATGATCCTGACGTATAGTGACGTCGAATACCATGACGATCATATGTTACTATGAGCTTGAGTCGTCGGTGGTAGGGTACTACGGAGTAGCTACACCTTGGCTGACTTGACTATGATCCTGACGTATAGTGACGTCGAATACCATGACGATCATATGTTACTATGAGCTTGAGTCGTCGGTGGTAGGGTACTACGGAGTACCTACACCTTGGCTGACTTGACTATGATCCTGACGTATAGTGACGTCGAATACCATGACGATCATATGTTACTATGAGCTTGAGTCGTCGGTGGTAGGGTACTACGGAGTACCTACACCTTGGCTGACTTGACTATGATCCTGACGTATAGTGACGTCGAATACCATGACGATCATATGTTACTATGAGCTTGAGTCGTCGGTGGTAGGGTACTACGGAGTAGCTACACCTTGGCTGACTTGACTATGATCCTGACGTATAGTGACGTCGAATACCATGACGATCATATGTTACTATGAGCTTGAGTCGTCGGTGGTAGGGTACTACGGAGTACCTACACCTTGGCTGACTTGACTATGATCCTGACGTATAGTGACGTCGAATACCATGACGATCATATGTTACTATGAGCTTGAGTCGTCGGTGGTAGGGTACTACGGAGTACCTACACCTTGGCTGACTTGACTATGATCCTGACGTATAGTGACGTCGAATACCATGACGATCATATGTTACTATGAGCTTGAGTCGTCGGTGGTAGGGTACTACGGAGTAGCTACACCTTGGCTGACTTGACTATGATCCTGACGTATAGTGACGTCGAATACCATGACGATCATATGTTACTATGAGCTTGAGTCGTCGGTGGTAGGGTACTACGGAGTACCTACACCTTGGCTGACTTGACTATGATCCTGACGTATAGTGACGTCGAATACCATGACGATCATATGTTACTATGAGCTTGAGTCGTCGGTGGTAGGGTACTACGGAGTACCTACACCTTGGCTGACTTGACTATGATCCTGACGTATAGTGACGTCGAATACCATGACGATCATATGTTACTATGAGCTTGAGTCGTCGGTGGTAGGGTACTACGGAGTAGCTACACCTTGGCTGACTTGACTATGATCCTGACGTATAGTGACGTCGAATACCATGACGATCATATGTTACTATGAGCTTGAGTCGTCGGTGGTAGGGTACTACGGAGTACCTACACCTTGGCTGACTTGACTATGATCCTGACGTATAGTGACGTCGAATACCATGACGATCATATGTTACTATGAGCTTGAGTCGTCGGTGGTAGGGTACTACGGAGTACCTACACCTTGGCTGACTTGACTATGATCCTGACGTATAGTGACGTCGAATACCATGACGATCATATGTTACTATGAGCTTGAGTCGTCGGTGGTAGGGTACTACGGAGTAGCTACACCTTGGCTGACTTGACTATGATCCTGACGTATAGTGACGTCGAATACCATGACGATCATATGTTACTATGAGCTTGAGTCGTCGGTGGTAGGGTACTACGGAGTACCTACACCTTGGCTGACTTGACTATGATCCTGACGTATAGTGACGTCGAATACCATGACGATCATATGTTACTATGAGCTTGAGTCGTCGGTGGTAGGGTACTACGGAGTACCTACACCTTGGCTGACTTGACTATGATCCTGACGTATAGTGACGTCGAATACCATGACGATCATATGTTACTATGAGCTTGAGTCGTCGGTGGTAGGGTACTACGGAGTACCTACACCTTGGCTGACTTGACTATGATCCTGACGTATAGTGACGTCGAATACCATGACGATCATATGTTACTATGAGCTTGAGTCGTCGGTGGTAGGGTACTACGGAGTACCTACACCTTGGCTGACTTGACTATGATCCTGACGTATAGTGACGTCGAATACCATGACGATCATATGTTACTATGAGCTTGAGTCGTCGGTGGTAGGGTACTACGGAGTACCTACACCTTGGCTGACTTGACTATGATCCTGACGTATAGTGACGTCGAATACCATGACGATCATATGTTACTATGAGCTTGAGTCGTCGGTGGTAGGGTACTACGGAGTACCTACACCTTGGCTGACTTGACTATGATCCTAACGTATAGTGACGTCGAATACCATGACGATCATATGTTACTATGAGCTTGAGTCGTCGGTGGTAGGGTACTACGGAGTACCTACACCTTGGCTGACTTGACTATGATCCTGACGTATAGTGACGTCGAATACCATGACGATCATATGTTACTATGAGCTTGAGTCGTCGGTGGTAGGGTACTACGGAGTACCTACACCTTGGCTGACTTGACTATGATCCTGACGTATAGTGACGTCGAATACCATGACGATCATATGTTACTATGAGCTTGAGTCGTCGGTGGTAGGGTACTACGGAGTACCTACACCTTGGCTGACTTGACTATGATCCTGACGTATAGTGACGTCGAATACCATGACGATCATATGTTACTATGAGCTTGAGTCGTCGGTGGTAGGGTACTACGGAGTACCTACACCTTGGCTGACTTGACTATGATCCTGACGTATAGTGACGTCGAATACCATGACGATCATATGTTACTATGAGCTTGAGTCGTCGGTGGTAGGGTACTACGGAGTACCTACACCTTGGCTGACTTGACTATGATCCTGACGTATAGTGACGTCGAATACCATGACGATCATATGTTACTATGAGCTTGAGTCGTCGGTGGTAGGGTACTACGGAGTACCTACACCTTGGCTGACTTGACTATGATCCTGACGTTGAAAATCTGTCGCCAACCATTTTCCAGCATTTTTGCTTGAGTGTAATTTTTTTTTTTTTATGTCACAAGTGACAACGAGGCAGGCGGGTCACCTGATGGTAAGTGACAACCGTCGCCTATAGACATTGGCAATACCAGGGGATTGCTAATGTGTTGTACACCTTATTAAGGCGAACTGGCTCTCAAGTGCAATTGCCGGAACACACCAACAGGTGCTTGGCGACAGATTTTCAACTTGAGGGTGGTAGCCAGCCAGTCGAGTACTACAAAGTACCCTACCACCGTGCTGTGGTTTCCTCACGATGTTTTCCTTCACCGAAAGCTCAAGCTCATTGTAGGATTCGAACCCACGACCTTCGCCGCGGTATCCGACGTCACTTACCACTGAGCTATCATCGCCTTAGTCAGTTGATCTTTAAGCATAGACGGTAGCAACTTAATATCAGGGAACAAAAACACAGGAACATTACATTGTACTATGCAAATAATGAAAGCGTGTGATGATGTCATGTGTGTGACGTCACGCATTCATCACGTCATCGTGCCCATCCATATTATCGTCTACATAAATTACGTCTTCCAACTCTTGTGTTGCTTCCAAGCTTTGACCTAAATAATTACGGCATGAGACGGTATCTCCTATAAATCTTAAGAGACCGATTCCTGCTTTAAATCCTCAGGAATTCCTGAAATGCAGTATCAATTACCTAAAATGTGGTTTTAATAAAACACCTAAGGTGATTAGGAGGAGCGTATTGACATGAATCAGTCCAATGCCGACACGTTTCGTTCAGCTAACAGTTTTGTTGGTGTTCTTGTACATTTAAGTATTGTTTATATATAATTCATGTGCTAAATGTATTTTTGTACTCGGTTCATTTCAGTGAACCGTGAGTGGTGACGGATGTGGGTGGTGACGGATCTCGTCCAACACGACCGCGACTCTGTTTATGTATCCGATAGTTAAACGTGTTCTCTGTCACGCCCGGAGCCCTCGCAGGAGTGCTGGCAGTAGATGAGTCCGGCGTCCTGTCCGGTGTCCGGTGTCCGGTGTCCGGCGTCCGGCGTCCGGCACTATTTGTTTCATACAAAGAAATTTAAATATATGTCTTTGGAACAAACGTTCCGAGTTTTAACCGCCACATGTCCCTCAATATTTGATGATGTCATTTAACTTTATAAAACAGTTTTGGAACTCGTCCGCGCGCGATAACGCGCATCCTTCAGTTCTACTTGCTGGCTTCATACAAACTAACATATTCATTCATTAAACATTTAGATATTCCCCGTTCCTTTGTACATACAAATATATGTATAGCACCAACCTGTCTATTATAATTTGAGTGAACCGTTCATTGTGACAGAGTCTCTGTCTGTCTGTCTGTCTGTCTCGAGTCATCGTATGAAGTAAAGAATGGCGCGCGGCGCGGACTCAAAGGGAGCTCGTTTGATGTGGCCGCCATGCATGGATGCCAGCCATGCTCCACTGAACATTAATCAACATCAAATAGATAGACAACTAAACAAACAAAGGGTTAACATTCAACTGAATTCTGCTCTTTTGTTTTTACATTCATAAAAATGTCAAGTCAATGGATGGAGGCATTTCAACCTGTTACCTACCTGTTATAGGCACCTAGCTCATACACGTATGGGCAGGGCAGGGCAGGGCAGGTGGACGCGCAACCCGCGGCCGGACTGCAGCTGCCATTACAGACCCTACCAACCTAGACTCTACGAACGTGTCCTCGACCAGCGACGAGGATTCGGGAGTCGAGCGACAAACGATCGTGATTACTGTTTGCGTAGGCATGTTGTAAAATGAAATGATTGCGCATTGATGTGTGACGTCATGCGACATGCGCATTGATGTGTGACGTCATGCGACATGCGCCCACGCACTCGGAGCTCGCGCCCCGCACGCACGCACCACCCTCGCCACTAGTCGCCACTAGTCGCCACTAGTCGCCACTAGTCGCCACTAGTCGCCACACGATCTGTGACCACCACCAGATGATTGTAGTCAACCATCCATCGTGCCTGAGTACGTTTCATTACGGAGGTTAATATTCCTGAACCATTATACGCTCCGAATGAATACTAATCACATCACATTTACAGCGCGAGTTTGACAACTAGCTATACCTACCGCAGGCGCAGATACCTACTCTGATGCTGATCATTCTAATTGTAGTCAACTATAAAACGGTATCCAAGAAGACGATGTAGTGAAGGTAACACCTGACCAGGATGAACTAGGTATATGAGCCACCAATTTGTGTTCCGTCGCATGGATGCGCTACATTTAGATACAATCTTAGTTGATTTCATACAATACATTCGTCATACTCATATGGCCGTCCGCTCGTCAACACATGTGATGTGTCCGCCCCAGGCGTCAGGTGCCAGGCGCCAGGCGCCAGGCGCCAGCTGAACATGTTGTTTCAACTAAACTAATGAAAACAATTCTATTAATGTTAGATAGATACAACAGGAGAGCTTCGGTCGAGCACTAATCTTTTCTTCGGCTGCTGTTGTTTAATTTATTACTTTAAAGTGCTGTTTTATAGAATGTTCGAGTAGAATGTTCTGTTCTTAGATCTAAACACACGGGAGCGTGTCAAGCCAAGTTCAAGGAACAGAACTGGCGAGCCGCACCGTGTGTAATATTACACGAACCATTTGGAGCCACTTTTGACCCCCTCATAAATCAAAAACTATTTTACATAAACGTATCAAATTTGGCTCATATATTGAGACTTGCGAGATACATATGTGTTCTAAATTTCATAAGCTTATCTCAAACGGTTATTTAGATATTAATGTCCAAAATTCCTCATTTTGACTGTGACAACCGAATCGAACCGTTGACGCGAACGTGGCCGAGCGAGCGGCAGCCGCGCTCATAAGCGCGAGCGCCGTCTTGCTGTCCGGTTGTCTCTCGATATCTGACCTATAAGGTTATGCTCCTGAAGAGCCTTATGTTCGATGGGTAGTTTCTACCAGCAAGCCAAATTTTCGGAATAATAAAATAAGAACCGAAAGGTAACAGGTTTAGAACATGCGAAGGCTATATAATTCGTATGGGAAAACCAGCCAAGTCAGCCCTTAGACTACATATTTGGATTTTGCATAGAACTTGGCACTCAATCTCAGATCTCCATTCTTATTGCGGCGAAGCCCACAGCAGAGAATAATTTTTGTATTGAACTTGGCTCTCCTTTTTTACATTTATGTTTTTGGTGGGATATTTATTATTTGTTAGTGTTAAGGTCGTCCGTTAGTGGAAGTGTAGACTCTTATAGTTATTTGTTTGTTCAGGTAGTCTGCACAGTCGGGTAGGGTGGCGGGGGGCGGGTGCAGAGTGCAGGCGTCGGAATATTGAATGTGCTTTACACTCAAAAGTTTAGAGAATTACATTCATCTTTGGTTCATAAATTGTTGATTGCACACAACGGAGATGTCAACGATACTCAAGCGTCACCCTCTTGAGTATCGTTGACATTGTGTGTGTGTGTGTGTGTGTGTGTGTGTATGTGTGTGTGTGTTAGAGATACTTTGGAAGATGCTCCGATGACAACTTTGAGGGAATAGTTTGTCGTGGAGTGGAGGATAGCTAGAGGAATTAAGGAGAGAGTAGCCATGTCCAAAAGAACGAGAAGTGTGAAGTTAACTCGACACAGGATGGGAGGACGAGATGGAAGAAGGAATTTATGGATTCAAAGTCAAATAAATTTATTATGTTTAAGTCCCAAGAAACTTATGAAGTTACCACCGTTTCGAACCTTCAGTCTTCAACTGAGAAGAAACAGCAAAAAATTCGATTAGGTAAAATTTTGCTATTGTAAAGAATCATAATGACTAGAAAATGGTTAGAGATCAAAAGCGATGTCATGATGGATACATGATGGCTACTTTACGATATGTAAGTACGAGAGTATGAAGCAGTACAACAAATTAATAAAATTATTTTTAAAAATAAAAAACAAAAAAACGACTTCAAAACTGTAACCTATACCTATGTACAAACCTAAAAAGTAAAGAATAATATTTTAATTTCAAAGCAAGAGCCTATCTATTTAATATTTATAAACAGTTCTTTTTGGAGTCGGTGCCAGTCAAGAAGAAGGACAGTTTTGAACTGGACACGAAGTGTTCATACGAGAAAACGTCTTACGACACCTCTCCTTACTGTAATGTTCCTTAGGTCTGCGCCGTCGCTCCCCTACTTTTCGATGTTTGTTACAAAGGCAGAATTAAACTGTCCTTCTTGACTGGCACAGACTCCAAAAAGAACTGTTTATAAATATCAATAATTTTGTTGATTGTCCTTTAAGACTTTGAAATTAAAATATTATTCTTTACTTTTTAGTTTATGTTTGTACATAGTATGGGTTGTACATATATGGGTTACAGTTTCGAAGTCGGTTTTTGTTTTTTATTTTTAAAAGGAATTCTATTTTTCAATTTTTTAAGTTTATTCCTAATTATATGTTATCCTAGGCAAAACTAGTTTGTCCTGAAATCGGGTCTGGCCGGTAAAATATAATATATAACTAGCGGGCCCGGCAGACGTCGTCCTGCCCTGAAATTAAAACAAATCTTGGAACTCGATTCCAGCGCCACCTACCGGGTCCAATTGTATTTTAAAACCATCGAAGAACCCATTGAAGTATACTCACAAAATTTCATCCAAATCCAAAAAGTCATGCTAAACGACTCAGTTTGATTCACTAAGGTTTATCAAACGAGATATTATTTTTTTTTGTTTTTGTTGATTTTCTCAAAAAGTGCTGAATCAATTTCGATAAAATTTAAATGGGACCACCTCTGAAGTAGGATCTACCAAACAAAAAAAAATCATCAAAATCTATTCATAATTGGCAGAGTAATCGCGTAACAAACATACAAAAAAAAAACATACAGTCGAATTGAGAACCTCCTCCTTTTTTGAAATCGGTTAATAAACGAAATGCTATATAGCTGAAGCTGAAAGAGTAACCCGTCCACGTTCCACGTCACACTGTGTTGACAGTTGAATGACGTTTCCTTGACGCAACACCGCGCGCGCTGTCAGACTGACATCACACTACTCTACAGACTACATCGTACGCTGTGCGCTGTGCGCTGTGCGCTGTGCGCTGTACGACGTGGTTGTCTCGTTGTGCGTGAACTTCAGCTGTCTGTCTGTCAGTGTATTGTATATTTATCTGCCGCTACGTAACCACGCTTGTTTTTAGAGCTTTTGAAAACGGACGAGTAGCGCGCCGCTTCACTCCTTATCCATTAGCGAGAGAATTTAGAAAAATCACAATATACACATTGCATGAATATTTATATCAAGTTTAAAATATATCTGACCACACAAATATTGCCCATAAAATATTTGTACCCCTCGCCATCTAAGGAGTTGAATTTCGAAAAACGCTGCAGTACGATTATTATTAGAAATGCTGAAATGGATTTTTTGGACACTCACAATAAATTTATGGGCTTGCGTTTGGCCACTGACCCGTCCATGAAGGACGAAGACGAGGCCTAAGATGGAGCACGCTTGCCGAGAAGGTACCTATTCACTCTGGCCTTAAAGATCCCCAGATTATAGGAGTCTGGAAACACAGACACCGGAAGCAAGTTGCCGTTCGCACCAAAAAAGAGGACGCAAAACGCTGTGTCCGCATGGTCGGCATGTCAACGACGTACGGGTGGAAATTCTCCCGGCGCCTTGTGGTTCGGTGTAAAAATGGGGATGGTGGAATTAATTTGAATATTGAATGTTGAAATGAAACTTGATCAGTGCCATCCACCCCGGTAAAAGCAATAGCGGGGTAGATGCTACTTGATCAGTGCCATCCACCCCGGTAAAAGCAATAGCGGGGTAGATGCTACTTGATCAGTGCCATCCACCCCGGTAAAAGCAATAGCGGGGTAGATGCTACTTGATCAGTGCCATCCACCCCGGTAAAAGCAATAGCGGGGTAGATGCTACTTGATCAGTGCCATCCACCCCGGTAAAAGCAATAGCGGGGTAGATGCTACTTGATCAGTGCCATCCACCCCGGTAAAAGCAATAGCGGGGTAGATGCTACTTGATCAGTGCCATCCACCCCGGTAAAAGCAATAGCGGGGTAGATGGTACTTGATCAGTGCCATCCACCCCGGTAAAAGCAATAGCGGGGTAGATGCTACTTGATCAGTGCCATCCACCCCGGTAAAAGCAATAGCGGGGTAGATGCTACTTGATCAGTGCCATCCACCCCGGTAAAAGCAATAGCGGGGTAGATGGTACTTGATCAGTGCCATCCACCCCGGTAAAAGCAATAGCGGGGTAGATGCTACTTGATCAGTGCCATCCACCCCGGTAAAAGCAATAGCGGGGTAGATGGTACTTGATCAGTGCCATCCACCCCGGTAAAAGCAATAGCGGGGTAGATGGTACTTGATCAGTGCCATCCACCCCGGTAAAAGCAATAGCGGGGTAGATGGTACTTGATCAGTGCCATCCACCCCGGTAAAAGCAATAGCGGGGTAGATGGTACTTGATCAGTGCCATCCACCCCGGTAAAAGCAATAGCGGGGTAGATGCTACTTGATCAGTGCCATCCACCCCGGTAAAAGCAATAGCGGGGTAGATGCTACTTGATCAGTGCCATCCACCCCGGTAAAAGCAATAGCGGGGTAGATGCTACTTGATCAGTGCCATCCACCCCGGTAAAAGCAATAGCGGGGTAGATGGTACTTGATCAGTGCCATCCACCCCGGTAAAAGCAATAGCGGGGTAGATGGTACTTGATCAGTGCCATCCACCCCGGTAAAAGCAATAGCGGGGTAGATGCTACTTGATCAGTGCCATCCACCCCGGTAAAAGCAATAGCGGGGTAGATGCTACTTGATCAGTGAGACTATCGGGTGCTATCGGGCTCGATGAAACACTTTTTCTGTTGCACTGGAGGATGGAAGGGAGTGAGACGTGTTGATGTCAGTCAGTCAGATTGTACTAGACTTGTGAGTTGACATTCAGCCAGCCAGCGGCACCGTACACCGTTCCTATCCTCTTTCACCTAGTGCCTAGTGCCTAGTGCCTAGTGCCTAGTGCCTAGTGCCTAGTGCCTAGTGCCTAGTGCCTAGTGCCTAGTGCCTAGTGCCTAGTGCCTAGTGCCTAGTGCCTAGTGCCTAGTGCCTAGTGCCTAGTGCCTAGTAGTGTACGTAGCTAGTACAAGGATTCGTTCCGTATCTTGCCACCACTTCACACCAAACAAAGGAGAGAAAACATCTATAAAGATAATTTGTTTGTTTGAAACACGCTTACATACATAGTTGTTAGTTTTGTTTGGTCTTTATCTTCATGCTTCGCTACAATTTATAGGATGCCGAATTTAGAATTTATACAAAATGAAGCACCTAACGGGTATTAAATTAGTAATGTTGAGTGCTGTAAACAATGAATGTTAAATGCAAGACATTCTACTTGTGTCTACGGGTGATGATGAACAGGGCATGAACATGCACTCTATGTAGTACCTCAGTATCACCATGAACCTATCAGTTGACTCCCTTCATCCCTTGTGCTCACTGTACTTACATTATTCTGAATGAAGTAGCAGGGCAGCTGCCAGCACAGTACAGCACAGCACAGCGCAGCACAGCACAGCACAGCACAGCACAGTAGAGCAGTGCGTTAGGTGAGCACTGCGGCTGTCTCGCACTGATGTCATCAAATGATCAATCCAGCGAACATTGTGACACTATTTACTACCACTTTTATTATTAAAAAACACTGTATTTATTTCTATTTATTTGTATAGTAATCAAACGTATACAGCATATCTACTAGTCCAGTCCAGTCCAGTCCAGTCCAGTCCAGTCCAGTCCACATGACAGTTCAATGCTCTCAATATGTAGGTATATATAGATAACGTAGGTAACTAGTGTTGTGTCACACACACACACACACACACACATACACACACACACACACAATATCAGATGAACAGGTAAGCGCGTTGAATGTTCTATACTTGACTTATTGATGAATCCGCACCAACTGATACTCTACACTCTACTACTGCAGTCTACTGACTGACTGACTGACTGACTGACTGACTGACTGACTGACTGTAACTGTGACTGACCTGTGCCACGCCACACACTGCTGTGCCGGGGTTGGTTGGTTTATACGATCACATAGACTATGTACTTGTCCAGCATGCAGACGGGACGGGATGCAGACATCTTGGATGAAGCGTTTACAATTAGTGACCGTCTTCATTACACACCTTTGACTTGCACCTTGAGTGAACAACAGCTCACCACGCGTTGTGGTCTTTTAAAACATCTTCATGATGAAATTCGTGCTGGGGACTTATTAACACTAACATTTTTTTTTATAAAACAAGTTCGTTTTTACAAGTGCCATGCCTCGAATCCCGCATTGTAGGTGTTTAATAGATGGGTGGATTACGTGAGAGCTGATATGGGAAAGAAATGAGTAAATTCCTATATGTATATGAGGGATAGATGGATCGAATAGAAGAAAAGTCGTCACAGCGCGTCGACCATAAATAATTGGGAACATAGCACTGCAGGCAGATGAGGTGTTTAACAGAAACCAAAACGCGCTGTGAAGTCTGTGAAGTCCATCTGTACCATCTGCTACTGTAACTACTGGGAATATTATCTCGCCTACTTACTGCTGCACTCTGCACTCTGCACTCTGCACTCTGTACTCTGCACTCTGCACTCTGCACTCTGCACTCTGCACTCTGCACTCAATATGTGGGTAGAACAGAAGCGATGTGTGATGATGTTGTGTGGTGTGTGGTGTGTGGGGTGAGCTATCTGTATAGTTACATGATCTGCGGCTCTCGTCTAATATTAGCACAGATATTAGTGCGCGGTGCGCGGTGCGCGGTGCGCGTGCGACGAGGCGGCGCGGTGCGCGTGCGACGAGGCGGCGCGGGCGTGCGCTACTTGTTGCGTTGCGTTTCGTATCGGTTTTAGTTTAGTTTTTATTGTGCCCTCAGCGACATGGCAGTGGCCTGTGGCAGTCGTGCGGCGCGGCGTGCTCGTTCCTAGCGCTGTTGTTTGTATTTCGGGAATCTCCGGCTCCACACTCGGCTCTCGCTAACGATATGTGATCGATGTATTTAGTAGATATGTTTGTTTATATCTGAATAAAGTTGCATGTCATGCTTGTTGTACAATAAGAGAGAGAGGCCAAACAATTGTTCATTTACCTTTTCCCGGGATAAAATATAGGTATCCTTATTCCAGGATATAAACTATATTTTAAAGAGGAACAATTCCACACCGCACCGAAGATCTCAAAAGGAATTTTTCCCCGTTTTTGCAACATTTTTCATTGACGTTCCGCTCCTACGAGTATTGGTCATAAATAGTCATAATGTCATATCATATGATAGTGTTCCTCGATAAATGGACACATATTCAACACTAACATCAGTAGGTAGGTATTTTATACTGACCATTTATCGAAGTAACTTTCGGAAAACTAATAAGTTTTATACGATTACCTAATTTGCATTTTGCTACTGCTGCTAATTAAATCAACCCTAATAGTCATACAGTCTGCTATTTATTTTATCGTCTATCGGACCCTAGCGCCCTAACGCGTGCAAAAATAAGAGGCATTTTATCCCGGGATAAAAAAATATAGCCTATGATAATCTGCAATAATGCGCCATTCAAATGGTCAAAGAATTTTTGAAATCGGCCCAGTAGTTTTTGAGTTTATTCGTTACATACCTAGACCTACATACATACAAAACTTTCTTCTTTAGATAATATTAGATAGATAGAAGAATAATATATAATATTGGTGGTGTCTTGTCCATTAAAGATCAATGTAAGTGCACGAGTGAAGTGAAGTGAAGTGAAGTGAAGTGAAGTGAAATGAAATGAAAGCGTGTACATTATGTTTCAGGTTGTCCCTAAAAGTGTGTGATAAGTTTTAGTGGAACAGCCGCCTATTTCACAAAAACCTGACTGGACTTTTACGACCGAGGAGTAGACTTAACAGACGGATGAACGTCACTCCTACCTAATGGCTCCTACATAGATTAAGAATTGGTCCTCACTCGACGTTTTATTCATCTAAGGGCTCCTAAAAATTGAAGCATTTAAGACTTGTCAATCAGGCAGTAATTCAGACAGTCTTTTCCCATAAATCAAAGTTATATAATAATAGGTACCTACCTACACACAGCTACACATGTTCCTAACTAAGATAAGGATTAAAGTGGACAAAAAACGTGCAAAAAGATCCATCAATGGATCTTTTCAATGGATTTTAGTGGACATCGTGATGATAACGCGCAACACAATCAAGCGGCGACCATTCACTTGTATTGCGCTATACATTTTTTTACCTAAATTTTGATTACACGTATATTTAGGTAAAAAATACTCTGTGTGAGAAATCTATTTTTTTATCTGCCGTTAGCGAGCGTCGGAGTCAGGTCAAGTGATATCTAGCGTGACTCAGTGACATCTAGCGACAGAATATGAAACGAAAGCTAAGTGACGTCCTTTGGTAGGTATATTATCTCTCTGGTCGATATCTATAAAAGCTTATAATAAAAACATCGAATCCTTTCTACGTCGCAACCAATGTTTCATATAAATACTGGTCGCAACATTCCAGATATCGGAACAAAAAAAAGCATAACAGACAGGTTGCCGGTTGGTAGCTTAGCTAGTTGGTAGGAAAGTAAGTTATTTTTAGCGGATATACGACTGAATCAAAAAAAGGATTAAATAATTTTCCTTACCTGTTTTTAGCTGAACGTTCTATTACTTTCCTCTATGGCTGGATGCGTCTCAACAAATAATAATTTTACTCTAGCGGGAAGAATATCAACTACGATGAAAAAAAGGCGTCACATTAAAACACTGCCCACAGATGGCGCCCGCCGAAAAATGATGACCGGAACAAGCTGCGCGTTATTTAATAGAAGGTAGTGCTATTGAAGAATGTATAAATAATAATATTTTGAACGATACATACTTAATTCAAGCATATTATTATTATATCTCCTACCAACTTATCTGTGAAATGGCGAAAATTGGAACTACGGCCGTCATGAACATTCGAATTTTGATTCGAATGTCACACACACACAACCTGTCAGGTACCTATTCATTTCAGTGATCACTCACTAGCGCCACCCTTCAGTTCACAGATAAGTTGGTGGCACCAAGAATTACAAAATATACAAAATTTTATACAAAATGGATAGGTAACTTTGAATTACCTACTTGAAGCAAATACCTATCAATTGCGAAAAAGAGAAAGATAACAATCTCTCTTTCTAACCTTACTTACCCTTTATGAAAGAAAGAGAGATTGTCCCAACGTAGTTTTTATCTTTCTCTTTTTCGCAATTGATAGGTAATTACTTCAAGTAGGTATTTAGAGTTACCTATCCATTTAGAATACATATTTCTTGGGTGGCAGTTTATCTCGCAGTTTATAGTTCCGTTGCAATATTATTGATCTGTGGTTGCAGTGCTGGTTGCCAAGTTTGCCAGTCTTAGGAGAAATCCCTAGATTTTAAGTAAAAAATAAAAATAAAATAGGTACGTTACTGTGTAAACGTTGGATAGATATATTATAGTTTAAACAACAGTGTCATAATATTTTTTTTTAAGATACTGTGATTGTATAAATATAGCGAATTGAGAAACGAATCCATTCATATTTATTATTATTATTTAACATTCAGAGAATGTGATATTGAGGGCATCATGTATTTTTCGACTAGGTTAGTGGAGTAGCACATTAAGATTGTTTACTATATTTTAATCTATACCTACTAATTTTATAAAACTGAGGTCTATTTTTTTTAAATAATGTTGCCATATTTATTGTAAAAGTGATTTCAGTATTAATTCAACCCTTTGCACATTTTGAATGGGCACTAATGCACTTATAAATATTATAATATAATAGAAATTATCTTTAGGTGTACTCATTGCAATTAGGTAGATTTATTTAAAGTTCTATTAAATCCGCAGTTAATTAAAAGAAACAACATGGCTATAATTCTTAAAACACGTAAGTATGTATGCCCTACTCGGCGGATTTGATCTTGGCTTTACCGACGACGCCGGGACGCGCCGCCATTTCTTTTGTTATTGATTTGGCTGGCATCGGGTCAGTTATAATCACTTTCCTCTATGCATCGGGTATTCGTCTTCTATCTAACTCTGGTATGAGTGCACAGATGTTCCATTAGTTCACAACCTGTTTTTAAGATTTTTGGTACGTTTTGTATGCGGTTATTTTTAAGTTTTTTTTTTGTTAGACTGTTGTTTTATTGTTTTGTTATCAATACGATAGACTTGGATACTCAACCAAGTACGTCATGCCAACAAAACTATCTTTCTCCACAGAAAGAAGAGGCTAAGGGTTGCTTAGCGCTACAAAAAAAAAAATGATGCGTAATGTTTACAAAAATACGTGTTTGAGGTGAAATCCCCGAAAAAAAACAAATGTGTCTTTAAAACAGCTGAAAACTTAGCAATCAGCAAAGTAACTGTGTGTGTACAGCATTTTTAAAGAATATACTGATAATTAAATAGAGAATGAAATTATCTTGATAGGCAGGTAATGGATTTAAAACTTTGCAACACTGGCTAGCAATTGTCAAACAAAAGTCATTCAATACCACAGGAGTTCCATCACACGTCAGTGCGTTCAATACAATACAATCCATACAATCATGAATGAAGTGATGTTGATAATCGACTAGAAGTTAAAAGCATAATAATATATCGATTAATAATCTATGTATAAATCAATCATGTAAATTATAATTACAACAACAATTGTACCACCGAAATTGGCCCAAAAGACAGTGTAGGTACCTTAATAAAGTAAACTATAGTATTAAATTAGTTATTTAATAATTCTGTTTTAAATCAAGCTTCTAGAAGAGTTAAGAGAGGAGAGAAGAAGAGAGTTTAAAGAATCTGTCAACCAAGGGCAATTTTGTTGATAAAGTTAAATTCAGTATCTTTACGGAAGGTTACAGACTCTATCAGGCTCAATTTTTTTGGTTGGTTACTAATTGTTGAAAATTTCGCAGGCCCTTTATTTACTTTGGTTAGTAACTAGTCTAGTTAGGTAAAAAGTAAAAAATTACAATAGATCGCACAATAAAAATTGTCTAATATTTTTTATTATCATAAATTTAATCGATTAAATTTCTATAGTCGATTATAGACGGTTATTGAAATTTGATCATTCAGTCTCATTCATGAATGCATACAACACTTTGATCAGACAATTCTTTCTTCTTGACATTTTGTCCAAGACGAACGTTTAATTTCGGCTTTACACGTTTCGTGTCATAACGACTTAAAGTAAGTGTTAATTATTAAAAATATGTGAACAAATATAATCGTAGGTCCATAGTTTAAGTGTATGATCTATTAAATGTGTAAATTGTGTTTTTTTGACTGTGATAATTTCGGATGAAAGATGGGCGCAAAACTTCGCCGTCGAGTTCGCGGTTGTCACTTATGCATTGAATTTCAAATATTGATTAATACTTGAGTCCTGGTTTTACATTGTAAATGAGTACCTACTTGTATTCTACCTATAACAATATATTTCACGAGGTTTTGTTTCCCACTCGTCTCTGAAAGGTCAAAAACATAAACAGCGTGGTCATACTAAGTCCTATCAACCAGTTCTGCGTGTCCTATCTTCGGTCAGAATTTGCCTTATGGTGTCATTCACGGCTCCAAACATATTACCTAATATTCCGATCCGATCCGCGATTCAAAGGGTTATACATTTGTAGGCATAATAATTATCTAGCTGCATAACTTCATCAATATATTGTGATATTCCAGAATGCGTTACGTGGCCGCGTACCTACTGGCAGTGTTGGGAGGCAAGGCATCGCCTGCGGCCGCAGACCTGGAGAAGATCCTGAGCTCTGTTGGTATTGAAGCTGACGGAGACAAGCTCAAGAAAGTCATCGCCGAGCTCAACGGCAAGGATATTGAAGACCTCATGGCCAAGGGTAAGATTTCTACGCAATACATTGTATTATACCTGTAGGTAATTCACTATCTGGATTAAATAGGCAGTAACATTTCGGTTGTAATAACTGATCCATCATTACACTTAACTATGATATCTGGTTTTGACTGTATAAAGTATCTTTACAGATTAAGATGGAGAATATTTATTACTATTTGCGAGGTTACTATTTATATTCATAATGTTTATTTTGGATTTGTCTAATATCTAAATGCTACTGAAGCCATAAAATAGAACCTGGGAAAGAGTTAGATTTCCAGTGAAGCTGCCCGAGTACTGTACAGAAAACAGGTTGATCTGTACACTTGATAAATGAGAGACACTTTATAAAATAACTTACATGATATGATGATATATCAATGATCACCATCTTTCGTCTGAACGACATTGCTGCTCCTACATTGACTGACGATGCTGTAGCAGTAGTGCAGTATTGTTAGTAGACAGTGAACATATGTGTAACATGTGGTGTGCTTGTGTGGTACGTACAGGTCGCGAGAAGCTGTCGTCGATGCCGGCGGGAGGAGCTGCTGCCCCCGCCGCAGCCGCCGCGCCCGTCGCCGCCGCTGCTGAGGAGAAGAAAGGTTACCAATCCACCACTAACTATACTTCAACCATACCTTCTATGGCTACATTTACATCCTCCTAGTAGCAAGCTATTTGGTGTGCAGGCTCGATGCTACATGCGTGTAGGTTGTGAGTTTAATTCCTGCTGGGGATGCTCATATTCATGTTGTAATGGTGATAATATCCAGTGTGTCTAGGTGGTTCTAGATCCGCCCGGAGGGGGGGGGGGACTCCGAAACATCTGTCTGTATGTCTCGTGTGGATTTTCACATTAAAACTGATGTTGGAGTTGTGAGCTAGTGGTTATATATAGTATAGCCATATTGATCATGATGATTATCAAATACACCATCTTTCGACTGATGATTCAGTGCTGTAAATATCTCAATACTGACGTTATTATTCTACCGGTACCAAGGTTGTCTGTATTATCGTATAATCACTGACACTTCAATGTTATCTTGCAGATGAGAAGGAGGCCAAGAAGGAGGAGTCGGAGTCTGAGGACGAGGACATGGGCTTCGGTCTCTTTGACTAAACAAACCCTCACTCGTGATCAGTACAGTACGCGACGCTGGTCGTTATATTCCATATTATGGTGTAAGCGTAACTTGACGGCATTTATGTTTCTATGAAATATACTTGTTACCAATTTTCATATTAGTTTTATTTGTGGTTTTTATTTTACTCTTGGGTAAGCTGTTTGACCCCAATCTCACTATGCTAAGTGATGATGTGACTGAAGGTGGGAAGCACACAAAGCTAAGAAGGAAACTGTCTGTCAATGTCGGATGCAACTGTCAGAACACATCAATGCGAGCTTGGCGATAGACTTTCAACTAGTGTGTGGTAGCCAGCCAGTTGAGTACTACACAGTAGGTACCCTACCACCCTCCGTGCGTGCATGCTAACCATATGCTGACCCTCAATCGTGCCTCTGGGCTCTGGCTGACTAAATAGATGCGAATTTTTATTACTGATTATTCTATGCATTACAATAGGTTCTATTCTGTAGACTACAACCTGGATTGATTTTCCATTCTTTAAAAAATTAACAACCTACCTAAATCAGTATGTGTCGTGCACACCATGGTTTTATAACATAGTACAAGACGGCGAAGATATCAGACTTTTAATACCCGACCAATTTTAATAGCTCTTTATTATTCTCGACTACCTCTACACTTATTACCTACTTAACTAAAGGGGTTAATACATTTTACGGTACAAAGCAATAGATGGCGTTGTTATGAAATATGAAAATTAATTTTAAACGAAGTTGTGTAATAATTTAAAAATTAATGGTTTCGTGGAGTTATATATAAAAAAATATCAAAATTATCATATCTGTACTTTTTTTATATAAATATTTTTTTTCTATAAATGTCAATTGTCAACAAATGTCAAAATGGCGTTGGAAGCACGTGGATGGAAGTCAGATTTTCATTTCATTCCGTCTTTTTTCTCTCGTGTTAATGGATGTGAATAAACTGTTACGTGTATTTACGACGACCCGGCTTGTTTCCCTGAGTTTATATGCAAGATGTGATCAATAATATAATTAAAAGTAATTTGTAATAAAAAAAATATACAATGATAAGAATGATAGGGTGCAAGTACTTTCATTCCAATATTGTAAAAAAAGGCAGAATAAATGAATTATTAATGTTTTTCTGTGCGTTTAACTTATGTGTTTTTTCTCCATAATATTTTGAAAAGACAGGGTAATATTGTTAGAGTACGTATGTGGTTATACCTTACTATCTATATAATTAATTTTGGTACAAATCAAGAGATGTCGCTACTTCCAAAAACCTTTGAATGATGACTCCATCTCAGATATAAAAAGGTACTCTGTGGTGCACACCTTACATTACATTCATAACAGCTGAGTAATTTGTGAAACCTAATTCATGTACAATTTTCGAAGGAATTTATGTACTATTTAATATACATAAATAACCTAATCTAATATACATAACCTATAATAAAATTTTCGTGTCACTTTTTGTGTATATTTGGGAGGTCTGATTGTATATTCAGCGCTAGATCCCACCGATCCCACCGATCCCACGGGAACAAGGTTTCAAATCGCGGGGGCAGCTAGTGTAATATATACATTTCACGCAATTTTCAGTAGAATTCAATTAATCTGTTGACTCGCGACATTAAATAAAATAAAATGTTGTGTTATCAGCAACTCCACTAAACTATACAGTGTTAATTCCTTGATTTCAACTATTTTCGTCGGATACCGCGGCGAAGGTCGTGGGTTCGAATCCTACAATGAGCTTGAGCTTTCGGTGAAGGAAAACATCGTGAGGAAACCATAGCACGGTGGTAGGGTACTTTGTAGTACCCGACTGGCTGGCTACCACCCTCAAGTTGAAAATCTGTCGCCAAGCACCTATCGGTGTGTTCCGGCAGTTGCACTTGAGAGCCCGTTCCCATCTAGGCTTTGTGTGCTTACCACCTTCGGCCACATCATCACTTACCATAGTGAGATTGTAGTCAAACACAAGCTTATCCAGAATAAAAAAAAAAAAAAAAAATATGTTCTTATCGATTTCAACGGAGTCACCATTCTACACCCTGCGCCCTGCGCCCTGCGCCCTGCGCCCTGCAGCACATAGTTACTTTTTAACGAATTAGATGAATGCGTACATTTTATTTTTATTTACTGCCAGTTGAAATAGGTGACCGTTCCATCACACCACTCAAACTTAATACTGTTTGAGACTATTGGAAAGTCACGATTTGCATCTGATTTTCGAAATGTATGTACGCTCATATAACTTACGTGTGACTGCACCAAATTCAATTGGATGATTCTTTTTATGTACTTATTCGTTATTGTTAGGACAAGGTTTGTATAAAATAAAAATTTCCACGGGAACGACGGGTGAAACCGCGGTGACAGCTAGTATTAAAAAAAACTCCCGCAACGTCACTTCGCAAGTTCCCGCCAAAAAGATTTGTAGTGGTCAGGATATTCTGGTGTATTTTGAATTTTATTGAATAACTAGCTTTCCGCCCAGTGCACACCCGCGATCCCGTATCTCCATATACACTTTGGATTGGACCCCCGTTTCACCCCCTTAGGGGTTGAATTTAGGAAAAACTTTAGCCAATAGCATAACAACTATTTGCATGCCGAATTGCAGCGCAATCCGTGTTGTAGTTTAAGCTGTGTGTTGATTGATCGTTCAGTCAGTCGGTAACATCCACTTATGTTCTAGCGATGACAATGCAATCATTTGGGGGCACGGTAGTGCCCCCGCCAAGTCTCGAGCAAATGAATGTGATTTTCATACTTTTCAAAATCACTGATTGATTTGAAAATTTTGCATACTTATCAAGGACCGATGACAATGCAATAATCTGGGGGCACGGCAGTGCCCCCGCCAAGTCTCGAGCAAATTAACGTGATTTTTATACCCCCCCTATAACTTCGTTGAGGATTTAATTAAACCCAGCATCGTTGGCGCATTAAAGGGGAGAATGTGTCGAATTGAACCTACTTTCATAAAAAAAACGCTTTTGAAAATAACCAAACTAAAAATTAGAAAATAAAATTAATAGTTAAAAAAAAACTAAAAAAAGGAAGTAGTCATTTTGAACGCTTTTTTTTAGAATAAAATTTTTTTTTTTGGTAATCACTTTTAACTACAATTTTTTTACCTTTTAGTTAGATTTGTTATAAAAGCGTGTTTTCTAGTATTTTTAATTTTATTGTGGCGCTACGTTAGAAGCAAGCCGTCATCAGAGATACGAACCGGACGGGATTATCGAACCAATTTACAAGCAATAAAAATAAGTATGTACCTTTATGGAATTTTAAATAATTTTATTAACATAACTTAGCATTTCATCTTAACTTTAAACGGCTCCATCGTCTATTTAATATAATCAACCCGTTTTAGTTGCCATACGCACCATCTGCATCGTTCACATTAAATTCATTCCATTATCGGAGAGATAGTTGGAGCCGGTGATACTCTTCGCCCTCTCGCTCGCCAGGAACAAGATCAGGTCTGCGATCTCCTCCGGGTCCGCCATCCGACCGAGCGGGATCTTGATATTAGACCCGTCGAAGGGCAGCTCCTGGCCCGTGTTCTCCATGATGTCCGTCTTCACGGGCCCCGGACTCACGATGTTGGCGCGCACGCCGGCCGCCGCCAGCTCCACTGCCGTGTTGCGCGTGAAGTAGTCCAGCGCCGCCTTCGAGGCGCCGTACATCGAGTAGAACGGCACCGACTTGGTGCTGATCGAGCTCGACACGTTCACGATGTTCCCGCGCGTCGTCTTCAGGTGCGGCACCGCCAGCTTGGTGAGGTGCACGACCGCGCGCACGTTCGTGGCGAACACGCGATCGTACGTCGCCACCAGGTCGTCGTCCGCGACGCTGCAGAATCTCAGAATCCCGGCATTGTTCACTAGCACGTCGAGCCTGCCGTAGGTGGCGATGGTTCGCTCGATGATCGACTCGGCTTCCGACTCGACGGCGACGTCAGCCCGGACGACGAGCGGCGCCTCGCCGACTCGTTGGCAGCGCGCGGCCACGTCGGCGAGCTTGGTCTGGTTCCTGCCGACCATGACGACGTGGGCACCTTCCTTGGCGAACAGTTCGGCGGTGGAGGCGCCGATGCCGGAGCTCGCCCCCGTCACTATCACCACTTTGTTCGTGAAGCTCATCGTGTCCGTGTCCGCGCGTCTGAAACGATACTGACCGACTGACTGACTGACTGACTGACTCACTTGGTACAGTTGACCTCGCTATACATAGGTAGGTGCCGACACGACAAACTGGTTTGATGCTAAGTCGTCGATCAACCACGATATTATCTAAGTATATTATTTATGACACCTCTGTGATAATACCAACTCGATAAGTATAATTATCTTAATTAATTACATTTTATCGGCAGACGACTGGTAGGCGGGTATATTCAATCCCACCAAAACTAAATGTAAAAAGGGGGCCAAGTTCGGTGATAGTGGAGTCTGGAGTATAAGTAACGTTTAAAATCATATATCTAAGCCTAATATATAATATCCAATGTAGGTTGGTGGAAGTGAGTACCTATGTGTGTGTGTATGTGTGTGTCGATGTGAATACCTAGTTAGTGTGTGTGTGTGTGTGTGTCGATGTGAATACTCGTGTCTAGTTAGTGATAGGTTACTACGTACTTTTGTCCGAAACCGATTTGGTTGAATTTAATTCAGGAATAATTACTATCATTAAACGAACAAAAACTAGTTTCAAGGCTGTTTGTGGCGTGGTCATGTTGTGTGTGTGTGTGTGTGTGTGTGTGTGTGTGTGTGTGTGTGTGTGTGTGTGTGTGTGTGTGTGTGTGTGTGTGTGTGTTTGTGTGTGTGTGTGTTGGTGAGATAGTAGGCATCAGCGTTGTTATGTGCGTGGTCCTGTCCTGTCATGGTTGAATTAACACAGAAACCTTACCTACATACAACCTTACTAACTAACTAACTGCAAACAGTATTCCAACAAATACTTATGTACATACCTGCCTACTTATGCATCATTTATAACGAATATATGAACGTGACTGTTCACGCCGCGCGCCGTTCAAATAGAAACGTTCCAATACGCATACATACACTACCGCACATCACTTTATTAAAATTCAATCACTCACCCCATTCATTCCTTCCCGCTCATTCTTTCAATCCAATCTTTTCGCAACTCGCACCCGCACTCGCAAAATTAATGTAAAACCCGGCGCCGGCTCGCGTGTGATCTCCGCTATTACTTGTGCACAAGAAGGAAGTACCTACCATCCAGCGACCTAAGAAGAAGCATATGTGTTCTAAATTTCATAAGCTTATCTCAAACGGTTATTTACATATTAATGTCCAAAATTCCTCATTTTTATCATTGACTGACCTATAGACCAAAACTCTAACCCAGTTCCAGATGACCTAGAGAATTAAAATTTGGTATGCAGATAGGTAATTAGATGAATACAAAGGAATAAATAAAAAACTGGCAATTTTTAAATAATTAGATACTATTATGAACGCTTAACATAAATACCTAATATTACTTAGGGTACCTACGTTATTAACTGGGATTAATTATTTATTATTTTTATATTTAGCGCACACCAATAGTGTAAAATCATTACCTACTCATAAATAATGATAAAATAATAGGCATTTAGATTTTCGGTATATACACGACGCGCGCGCGCCGAGTGACGCCGGAGCGGCGCGGGCGGAGTGGGTGGGGCGCTGTGACAACTGAATCGAACCGTTGACGCGAACGTGGCCGAGCGAGCGGCAGCCGCGCTCATAAGCGCAAGCGCCGTCTTGCTGTCCGGTTGTCTCTCGATATCTGACCTATAAGGTTGCGATTTATGCTGTGAAATTGCTAAGTTTTCTTAAGGAAAACTTATAATTTGTAGTAATATTATTATTACAATTTCTTTAATAAGTAGGTACGTACGTATAGTATTATAGTATAGGCAATAGTTTAAATAAATAATAATTTTATAGTTATAAGTAGGTAGGTGTGTATACTTATCCTTTTGAAAGGACCCACGGCGTTACGAGGATATGTACTTACCTACAAAAAGTAATGATATCCCACCAAAACCATAAATGTAAAAAAGGAGAGCCAAGTTCAATACAAAAATTATTCTCTGCTGTGGGCTTCGCCGCAAAAAGAATGGAGATCTGAGATTGAGTGCCAAGTTCTATGCAAAATCCAAATATGTAGTCTAAGGGCTGACTTGGCTGGTTTTCCCATACGAATTATATAGCCTTCGCATGTTCTAAACCTGTTACCTTTCGGTTCTTATTTTATTATTCCGAAAATTTGGCTTGCTGGTAGAAACTACCCATCGAACATAAGGCTCTTCCATGACTGTGTAAAAGTAGGTACTTACATTTTTTTTTTTTTTTTTTTTTTTTCAAATCCATTACTGCTAGTATAACGACGCTAGCAGCCTTAAGAGCTAGAAGAAGACTCGAAAACGGAAACTAATGTTAACGCCTATCAATTCCATTAGTTTCCGTTTTCGAGTCTTCTTCTAGCTCTTAAGGCTGCTAGCGTCGTTATACTAGCAGTAATGGATTTGAAAAAAAAAAAAATGATTTTTAAAAATCTTTTGCTGTACTGGCAGCACTAATTGAGCACTAAATGGTGACGCCTTTCAATTTCATTAGTTCCCGTTTTAGAGTACTTTCCTCGCTCTTGAGACTGCTGGAGTCGTTATACTAGCAGTAGTTGATTTGAAAAAAAAATAAAAAAAATTATTGTCCAAAACTTCTTTACTACAATGACAGCACTAATTGAGCACTAAATTATTAGCTGATGTGCCTCTCGCTCCAACTGTATCATAGCGCGGTCACGAATGGTACACTGCTAGCTTAATGAAAAGTTAGCAGTGTTCTCATTTTCAGTCCCCCTATCACAGCACCAAATATCTGTTTTCAGCACTAAATTAGCACTAATTGAGCACTAAATTTTGAGATATAAAACGAGTGATTCTGCCGACTTGACCTTTCTAGCTTTACAGACGTTTTATGAAGGCAATCTGTACTAATCATACTGTATGTATGGAGACAACTACCTATTTAAATATTCATCATTTTCACGTTTTATTACTCACTAGCTGTCCCTCCCCGTTTCACCCGCGTTCCCGTGGGATACTATGTTTTAGTTAGTTAGTTAGTTAGTTAGTTAGTTAGTTAGTTAGTTAGTTAGTTAGTTAGTTAGTTAGTTAGTTAGTTAGTTAGTTAGTTAGTTAGTTAGTTAGTTAGTTAGTTAGTTAGTTAGTTAGTTAGTTAGTTAGTTAGTTAGTTAGTTAGTTAGTTAGTTAGTTAGTTAGTTAGTTAGTTAGTTAGTTAGTTAGTTAGTTAGTTAGTTAGTTAGTTAGTTAGTTAGTTAGTTAGTTAGTTAGTTAGTTAGTTAGTTAGTTAGTTAGTTAGTTAGTTAGTTAGTTAGTTAGTTAGTTAGTTAGTTAGTTAGTTAGTTAGTTAGTTAGTTAGTTAGTTAGTTAGTTAGTTAGTTAGTTAGTTAGTTAGTTAGTTAGTTAGTTAGTTAGTTAGTTAGTTAGTTAGTTAGTTAGTTAGTTAGTTAGTTAGTTAGTTAGTTAGTTAGTTAGTTAGTTAGTTAGTTAGTTAGTTAGTTAGTTAGTTAGTTAGTTAGTTAGTTAGTTAGTTAGTTAGTTAGTTAGTTAGTTAGTTAGTTAGTTAGTTAGTTAGTTAGTTAGTTAGTTAGTTAGTTAGTTAGTTAGTTAGTTAGTTAGTTAGTTAGTTAGTTAGTTAGTTAGTTAGTTAGTTAGTTAGTTAGTTAGTTAGTTAGTTAGTTAGTTAGTTAGTTAGTTAGTTAGTTAGTTAGTTAGTTAGTTAGTTAGTTAGTTAGTTAGTTAGTTAGTTAGTTAGTTAGTTAGTTAGTTAGTTAGTTAGTTAGTTAGTTAGTTAGTTAGTTAGTTAGTTAGTTAGTTAGTTAGTTAGTTAGTTAGTTAGTTAGTTAGTTAGTTAGTTAGTTAGTTAGTTAGTTAGTTAGTTAGTTAGTTAGTTAGTTAGTTAGTTAGTTAGTTAGTTAGTTAGTTAGTTAGTTAGTTAGTTAGTTAGTTAGTTAGTTAGTTAGTTAGTTAGTTAGTTAGTTAGTTAGTTAGTTAGTTAGTTAGTTAGTTAGTTAGTTAGTTAGTTAGTTAGTTAGTTAGTTAGTTAGTTAGTTAGTTAGTTAGTTAGTTAGTTAGTTAGTTAGTTAGTTAGTTAGTTAGTTAGTTAGTTAGTTAGTTAGTTAGTTAGTTAGTTAGTTAGTTAGTTAGTTAGTTAGTTAGTTAGTTAGTTAGTTAGTTAGTTAGTTAGTTAGTTAGTTAGTTAGTTAGTTAGTTAGTTAGTTAGTTAGTTAGTTAGTTAGGTTTAGGTTTAGGTTTAGGTTTAGGTTTAGGTTTAGGTTTAGGTTTAGGTTTAGGTTTAGGTTTAGGTTTAGGTTTAGGTTTAGGTTTAGGTTTAGGTTTAGGTTTAGGTTTAGGTTTAGGTTTAGGTTTAGGTTTAGGTTTAGGTTTAGGTTTAGGTTTAGGTTTAGGTTTAGGTTTAGGTTTAGGTTTAGGTTTAGGTTTAGGTTTAGGTTTAGGTTTAGGTTTAGGTTTAGGTTTAGGTTTAGGTTTAGGTTTAGGTTTAGGTTTAGGTTTAGGTTTAGGTTTAGGTTTAGGTTTAGGTTTAGGTTTAGGTTTAGGTTTAGGTTTAGGTTTAGGTTTAGGTTTAGGTTTAGGTTTAGGTTTAGGTTTAGGTTTAGGTTTAGGTTTAGGTTTAGGTTTAGGTTTAGGTTTAGGTTTAGGTTTAGGTTTAGGTTTAGGTTTAGGTTTAGGTTTAGGTTTAGGTTTAGGTTTAGGTTTAGGTTTAGGTTTAGGTTTAGGTTTAGGTTTAGGTTTAGGTTTAGGTTTAGGTTTAGGTTTAGGTTTAGGTTTAGGTTTAGGTTTAGGTTTAGGTTTAGGTTTAGGTTTAGGTTTAGGTTTAGGTTTAGGTTTAGGTTTAGGTTTAGGTTTAGGTTTAGGTTTAGGTTTAGGTTTAGGTTTAGGTTTAGGTTTAGGTTTAGGTTTAGGTTTAGGTTTAGGTTTAGGTTTAGGTTTAGGTTTAGGTTTAGGTTTAGGTTTAGGTTTAGGTTTAGGTTTAGGTTTAGGTTTAGGTTTAGGTTTAGGTTTAGGTTTAGGTTTAGGTTTAGGTTTAGGTTTAGGTTTAGGTTTAGGTTTAGGTTTAGGTTTAGGTTTAGGTTTAGGTTTAGGTTTAGGTTTAGGTTTAGGTTTAGGTTTAGGTTTAGGTTTAGGTTTAGGTTTAGGTTTAGGTTTAGGTTTAGGTTTAGGTTTAGGTTTAGGTTTAGGTTTAGGTTTAGGTTTAGGTTTAGGTTTAGGTTTAGGTTTAGGTTTAGGTTTAGGTTTAGGTTTAGGTTTAGGTTTAGGTTTAGGTTTAGGTTTAGGTTTAGGTTTAGGTTTAGGTTTAGGTTTAGGTTTAGGTTTAGGTTTAGGTTTAGGTTTAGGTTTAGGTTTAGGTTTAGGTTTAGGTTTAGGTTTAGGTTTAGGTTTAGGTTTAGGTTTAGGTTTAGGTTTAGGTTTAGGTTTAGGTTTAGGTTTAGGTTTAGGTTTAGGTTAGGTTAGGTTAGGTTAGGTTAGGTTAGGTTAGGTTAGGTTAGGTTAGGTTAGGTTAGGTTAGGTTAGGTTAGGTTAGGTTAGGTTAGGTTAGGTTAGGTTAGGTTAGGTTAGGTTAGGTTGGACGATTGTAACTTTGCGGATACTGGACGGATATTGATGAGATTTATAACTTAGACTATTGGCTCGTTATACTGACTATTGATACCGTTTCATCTCGTGACTTGGCTATACTTTCGGATTTTGACTTTTTGTTTTGATTGGATTTGTTTTGTTGATATTTTTTTGTTATATTTGTTAAGTTTTTTCGGTGTTGTTGTTGTTGTGGAACAGCTTGTTTGAGCTTGTTTTACAGCGGCGGCTGCCGTCTTGCCTTCGGGCTTTGTTTTGTTACTACCTTACCTTCGGTTCGGTAGATATTTAGTTTTTAAGTGTTAATTTTTCTTGTTAAATTTTATCATTTAAAAATTTTAATTTTGTTTGTGACGCCATTTCGTGGGGTCAACCCCTACGGCTGTGGAAGTACTGTCAGCGGATAGAGGGCAACGCCCCCTATAACGCGACACCTTTCGCTCCGTGCTACGACCCTCGGTTTAGGCGCAAAGCGGATAACGCAAGTTATTTTTTGGTTGAATTTTCAGTGTAATTTTTTGTTTGTTTACATTTTTGCTTCTGAAAAAAGTTGGTGTTGCCGCTGTCGCTCAACGCCCTGTTTGGGGCTGGGATATAGCGGCAATAGTCTACTTTCGTGTAGGCTAGGTCCGGTTACTGCATCCCTAAGGGATTCGAAGTAATCGGATTTTCTAAATTTTATTTAAAATTTTATTGAATTTTTTGTGTGAAATTTTTACTAAAAATTAGTGTTTTTGGTGTTTGCTCCATTTCGTGGGGTTAACCCCTACGGTATTCGTAGGGGTCTCAGGGGATAGGGGGCCTCGCCCCCTATTTTTGTATATTTTTTGCACCTGGCTACGATAGCCAGAAGCCAGCCAATACAATATTCCGTGGAGCCCTGAATCAATATATTGCTATTTTATTGATTCAGGCGCTTTTCAGATATTGTATGGGATTATTAAAAGCCGGCACACCCTTGACCGTTTTGTTAACCTAAGTCTGTTTTTAGGCTATAACTTCGGCTAGGGTGGTCCGAGCTGGACAATTTTTTCCCACAACGTGGACGAGGCCGACATGGCCACAACCGCGGAAGGGGGGGGGTCCCCCCGCAGGAGGGGGGGGAGAATTTTTAGTTCTCCCTCCGAATCAGAGGTAGAAGACCCCACAGAGGTCTCGGAGACGGCTCCTCAACCCCAGAAAAGGGGGCATGAGGACAAGGAAGACGACCCGAAGCCCGACCACGGGCCCAAGGTGGCTACCGCCCACAGGGGGAAGCCCAGGGGGTCATATTCGGGATTGGCAGCGGCGCGGGTGAAGCTCCGTGAATCGGAAACATATTTCAGTTCCGACACGGACACCACCCCCGCTGCCTATTACAGGAAGGACTTCCCTGAGCTCCGCTCCAAGGGGAGGAGTGGGGGAACTCCCTCCCCCCCAAGAACGATAACCCCAGATGAGGTTTTGCCCTCGACGGGGGACTGTGACCCGGTGGAGGCCGCCCGACAGGCGGCACTGAGAATTTTTGAGGCGGCCCGCAAGTCGGGCAACCTGAAGGGAGAGGTGTGGGGCACCATGAACCGGGGCGTCCGCACCATTCTGGACGCAATGGAGGACATAAAAGCCTCCAGGACAGAGAGCGAGGAGATCCGCATCCTGAAGGCGGATAATAAGAGGATGCGGGAGGAACTCGCTCTCTGTACGACGGAGCTCAAGGCGCTGAGAACTGCCTTTTCTGAGCGCCAGTCCCCAGCCCCGGCCCCACAGCCGTTGCGTGGGACCCCGGCCCCTAGGGCTCCTCCGCCGCCACAGTCCGCCGCTGCGGAGCTGGCGGAGATGTTGGAGACGATGAAGCGCGACTTGACGGTCTCCCTCGGCAACATGCTGAATGCCAGAATAGAGGAGATCAGCAGTCGCCTTCCCCCCGCGCCAATAATCCGCCCCCCGCTTGCGGCGGATAAAAAGAGGATGAGGCCGCCCCCGCCGGCCTCTGCCATGGAAGTTGCCTCCGAGCCCGAGAGCAGGGCCAGGCTCGGGGACGGCAGGCCTAAAAAGGCCGCTAAAAAAGCGGCCCCGGCGACAACAGCCCCGGCGACCGGGCCTCCCCCGACACCGGGACCTGCCCGGGCAGCAAGATCTGCCCCGGTAGCAAGATCTGCCCCGGCAGCAAGATCTGCCCCGGCAGCACGACCTGTCCCGGCAACAGGATATGCCCCGGCAGCTGGAGCCGCCCCGGCCCCGGAGGGAACACCAGGGCCCTTGGCCAAGCCATGGAACCTCGTGGCGAAAACGGCCAAGGGGAAGGGGAAAGGGAAAACGACAGCTCCCCCAGCCCCCCTCCCCGCCCCCGCTCCCGCCCCTGGATCCTCTTCTAAAAGGAAGAGGAAAAGGAAGAAGAGGTCGAAGGCCCTCCAAGCCCCGAAGTCAACGGCGGTGGTGATCAACCTTAAAAAGGATGCCCCCGCCGCCACCACGCTGAAGGAAACCATGGCCAAGGCTATAAATGCCTTGAGCCTTGAGGAGGTAGGCCTTCAGCATGTGAGGGTCCGGACTTCGGTGACGGGGGGCCGAGTCATCGAGGTCCCCGGGGGAAACAGCGGTAGGGCTGCGGACGAGCTGGCCAATAGGCTGCAGGCCATTGTGGGAGACGTAGCCCACATCAGCCGCCCCGAAAAGATGGCCGTCATCGAGGTCTCAGGGTTGGACGAGTCGGCGACCAGGGAGTCGCTGACGGCGGCTATCGTCAGGGCGGGGGCCTGCAGCGCAGCCCACGTAAAGGCGGGGGGTATACGCCGTGTGTATGACGGCACCGCGTCTGCCCTGGTACAGTGCCCGGTGGTCTCCGCGAGGGCCCTCCTATCGCGTGGTCAGATCCTGGTAGGATGGTCATCCGCCAGGGTCAGCAAGGTTGGACCAGCACCCATGAGGTGCTATAGATGTATGGGTGTTGGTCACTCAAGGGAGCTGTGCCCCTCAAGCGTGGACCGGACACTCTCTTGTTACCGGTGCAGCCAGGAGGGGCACAGATCCAGCGAATGCTGGGAAGAAAGGGCGTGGTGCGCAGTGTGCCACCACGCCAAGCTCCCCGCTGACCACGTGATGGGAGGAAGGAGTTGTTTCCCACCGGAGACAAGGGGCAAGGATGTGAGGACCCGACCCACCCGTCCTCCACGCCCCCCACCTGCCGAAAAAGCCGCCAGTACCAGCCGGCCCGCTGAGGACAACCAAATGGACGTCTAAATGCCAGCACACCGACATTTAGACGTCCTGCAGACGAACGCCAACCACTCCGCCAGAGCTCAGGATCTGCTCATGCAGACCATGGCGGAGTGGGCAATTGGCGTCGCGGTTGTCGCGGAGCCCTACTTCGTCCCCCCCCAATCTAATTGGGTAGGGGATACCGACGGAGTAGTGGCGATCGCAGTGCCGGCGGTGGGGGACTTCCCCCCCTTATCGAGGATCGAAGGCGGCCAGGGGTTCGTGGCGGCCAAATGGGGGAGTAACACCACAATAGTGGCAGTGTACTTCTCCCCCAACAAGCCGCTACACGCCTTCGAGCGGTTCCTGGGGGTCCTAAGCGGGGTAGTCAGAAGGGCTGCCCCGTCACAAGTGATGGTCATGGGGGACCTCAACGCTAAAAGTTCGGCGTGGGGTTCCCCCATCACGGACCTCCGAGGGACCGCCCTCGAGGACTGGGTGACGGCAACAGGACTGGTAGTCCTGAACCAGGGCAGCGCCAACACCTGCGTGCGGAGGCAGGGGGGGTCAATCGTGGACGTCACGTTCGCGACCCCTGCCATAGCCGCGCGCGTATCGGATTGGCGCGTCCTGGAGGACGTCGAGACCCTCTCTGATCACGTATACATCAGAATGAGGGTCTCCAATGATGGCGTCCAGCCGTCACCCACCCTAAGGGGGGGAAGAGGCAGAGGGGGTTTCCCCAAATGGTCCCTGGTCCACTTGGACAGGGACAGGGCGGACGAGGCGGCCATGGTGGAGGCATGGTGTGCTGCCCCAACCGTCACCCTCGGAGTCGAGGAGAGGGCGGCACAGTTCCGCGTCGCATTACAGACGGTTTGCGACGCGGCCATGCCTCGGGCCGGTCGCCTGTCCGCCCGTAAGAGGGTTTACTGGTGGTCCGCAGAAATTGCGGCCCTGCGGACCGCCAGCAACAGTGCCCGCCGCGCCTACCAACATTGTAGGCGTCGGCGGCACACTGATGAAGAGGAGGAAGGGCTTCATAGGGCCCTCAAAGAGGCAAAGGGGGCCCTCCAGGTGGCGATCGCCAAGGCCAAGGACGAAGCACATGAGTCGTTCTTGGCCACCCTGGACAGGGACCCGTGGGGGCGGCCGTACAAGGTGGTGCGTAACAAAATGCGCACCGCCCCCCCCATGGACTCCCTGGAGCCCACCCTCCTCCAGCAGATAGTCGAGGGGCTGTTTCCGCCAGCCCCCTCGATCTCCCCCCCGACGATGGCCGACCCAATAACGGAGCCGGAGGCCGAGCTCGTCATTGCACCGATAAGCAGTGACGAGTTCGAGCGAGTGACGGACCGACTCCGGGGCTGCAAAAAAGCCCCGGGGCCAGATGGAGTCCCAGGTCGCGTCCTCGCCGTCGCCCTGGAACACCTCGGGGACCGCCTCAGGCACGTCATGGACGACTGCCTGAGGGAGGGAAGGTTCCCGAGGGTGTGGAAAGAGGGGCGACTATGCCTCCTCCGTAAAGATGGTCGGCCACCCGATTGCCCGTCCGCCTATCGCCCCATAGTGCTGCTGGATGAGGCCGGAAAAGCGTTTGAACGCATCCTGGCCTCCCGGATCCTGCAGCACCTGGAGACCGCCGGCCCGAACGTCTCTGATAGACAATTCGGGTTCCGGGAAGGGCGGTCCACGCTCGACGCGTTGAAGTCACTGAGGGACTTCTGTGAGTACGCGTCGAGCAGGGGGGAGGGTGTCATCGCGGTGTCTTTAGACATCGCAAACGCATTCGGCACCCTCCCCTATGGGGTGATCAGTGAGGCACTTCGATACCATGAAGTGCCTCACTACCTAAGGCGGATTGTTGAGCACTACCTTACCGAGAGGGTAGTGCTCTGGGAAAACAAAGACGGGCAAAGGGGGGAGAAAAGAATGGCCTGCGGCGTGCCCCAGGGTTCCGTGCTCGGTCCACTTCTATGGAACCTGGGGTACGACTGGGCAATCCGGGGGGAGTTGCTTCCGCGCACACTCGTCGTCTGCTACGCGGACGACACAATGGTGGCTGTGCGCGGGAGCGACAAACGGGAGACCTCCCGGAGGGCGGAAGTGGCGGCTGAGCTGGCGATTGGGCGGATCGCCAGACTCGGCCTAAAGGTGAGCCTCCCGAAGACTGAGGCTATAGTCTTCGGGGGGCGCGGTTGGAGGCTGCCTGCTGAGGCGGCGCTCACCGTGGAAGGAGAAGCGGTCCAAATCAAGCCCCACATCAAGTATCTGGGGCTGATATTGGACCGCAAATGGGATTTCGGGGAGCACTTCTCAAAGCTAGCTCCCCGAATCGTGGGCGCCGCTTCAGCGCTAGGTAGACTCCTTCCGAATGTTGGAGGGCCGGGCTCCTTATGCCGGCGGCTATATGCCGGTGTGACAAGGAGCATGGCCCTCTACGGGGCCCCAATATGGGCGGACAAGCTGTCCGCCCGGAATAGGGCCCTGCTGCGGAGGCCCCAACGGGTCGTGGCCCTCAGGATGGTGAGGGCCTATATGACGGTGGCCCACGCAGCGGCCTGCCTCCTCGCGTGCACCCCTCCGTGGGAGCTAGACGCAGAGGTGCACGCAGAGACCTACCAACGTAGGTCCAGGATCCGGGCAACAGGTGAACGCCCGGACCCTGAGGAGGTAGAGGCCTCCCGCCGGATGACGGAGCGCCGACTGAGGGACCGGTGGAAAGCCCAGCTGGAGGTCGCCCCTTATGGTGTCCGTACCATAGGGGCGATCCTCCCGTCGCTGGACCACTGGTCGAAGCGGAAGGTCGGCGCTACGTCGTTCCGGCTAGTGCAGGTACTGACCGGGCATGGGTGCTTCGGTCACTACCTGCACAAAATCGGGAGGGAGCCTGACCCGCGGTGTCATGAGTGCGGCGATCCCGACGACACCGCTCAGCACACCCTTGAGGTGTGCAGTCGTTGGGACGCGGAACGTGGCCTCATGGCACGCACCATCCAGCGGGTGGACCTCTCGCTCCAGAGCGTTGTCTCTGCGATGCTCAGCAGCGAGAGGTCCTGGGAGGCTGTGGTCGCCTTCTGCGAATTCATCATCTCGCAGAAGGAGACCGCGGAGCGGGAGCGCGAGGAAAATCCCCTCGCGCATCCCCTCCGGCGCAGACGGCTCGGGTTGAGAAGGCGGCGTTTTGCCGCCCGACTCAACCCATAGTGGCTGCAGGTGGAGGATGGGAGTCCTCTGCCTGCGGTAAAAAGCCACCTAGCGGTCTGGGAGAGGGGCCAAGCGTGCTCGGCCATCTCCCCTTAGGCGCGGGAAGCCCCGGCAATGGCTGGGGCGCCGTCGGTGGGCACCGTGGTCTATGCCTTCGCAGGTACCACGGTGTCCAACAAAACCGGCAAGAGGGCACGTCCGGGTGGTTTTTAGTGGGTAGCACTCCCTACCCCTCCTTATTCTGAGGAGGGTGAGGCGATGTGTAGTCCCACATAACCCTCCGCCACTCCCATGTGCGGAGGGTATGCGTAACGCATTTTCCACCCGGTCAAAAAAAAAAAAAAAAAAAAAAAAAGGTTAGGTTAGGTTAGGTTAGGTTAGGTTAGGTTAGGTTAGGTTAGGTTAGGTTAGGTTAGGTTAGGTTAGGTTAGGTTAGGTTAGGTTAGGTTAGGTTAGGTTAGGTTAGGTTAGGTTAGGTTAGGTTAGGTTAGGTTCCCCCCCGACTGTGTTGCCACCTTGTCGTGGTGGGGGGGCTTGCGTGTCCCTATGATCTCCGAGGCTTTACCGGCAGGGTCACCCATACCGGCCAGGCTCGGGGTGAGGGTCCAGACGAAGAGCAACACTCCCTTCCCCATCCTTCCCTCGTTCCGCTTCCCATCCTCAAAGGGCGGTCTTCTCCCGGTACTTCTCTCATCAGGAGAGTGGACCGGCGATGTTGACTGTCCCAAAATCCTTTCCCTTTCCTTCCCTTTTCCTATTTTCCCAACAGGTCCGACGGAGTGGCGGCGGGTCCGGTGTGCACTTACACTGCCCCGGACTGGCCTTTTTCAAGGCCAACGCCGGTCGACCCGTAATCCGCAACGATGGCAGTGGGCCTATGCGGACCGGGGGGCTCTGCCTTAGCCAGCAGGGCCTGCGAGGAAGAAATCCTCTATAAAAAATCACCCGAATCTCAAGCGGCGCCGCACCGTGAGGAGATGAATGGCTCCACGGAATTGGAGTTCCTAGTGCGTGTCCCCACACTGGTACCTGTCGCCCCCAGTGTGGGTTACAAAATATAGACTTTCCCAGGCACGGGATCTCGGCCTGTGGACGACGTTAGTTCTCTCATAATCGTGGGTATAAAATGGAAATTTCTAAATCTAAAAACAACAACAATCTGACGGAGGAGAAGATGGAGGAGGAGAGGACGGAGGAGATGGTAACGAAGGAGGTGTGTCCCAGAAAATTACGTGTCGCACTAACTAGGTTGTCGGAGTCAGACTCGGACGGCAGCCTGATGACCGTAATATCTTCTGGGACGGAGTCAGACGCGGGCCTAGTTGGTCGTGTCTGGCGGAAACGAGGTCTGAGTGTGTCAGACGATGAGGAGGAGACGGTGTCGCCGATCAAAGGGGCGGCACATAAGTCCAAAAGGGGGAGGGGCCGCCCGCCAACAACAGGCAAATACGTGGGCCTGGCGCAAGCCAAAGCACAGCTCAACGCTGCCAAAGAGGCCGAGCTCCGCCTCGAAGCGGAAGAGAGGGTGGCCGGCATGGCAAGGACTCTTCAGGAGTCCAGAAAAGCCAGCCGCCATGCCCTCAACCCTCCCACTGCGGGAGAAGATTCAGCGCAGACCATGTCTGCGCTAAACAAGATGGTAATGGACGCCGCGGACACTATAGTCAACGTGGCTGCGACGTCCAAAAATCTGAAGGGCACATCTGTGCGGGCCCTGAAAGAAGCAGCGGTCCTCATCAAAGAGGCCGTGGCAGGTCTAAGGGCTCGCACAATTACGGAGGAGGTCGTCAAGCTAGAGGCGGCCAACTCGCAGCTCTCGAGCCAGTTGGCGGAGTTGCGAGCAGAGGTGGCTGAGTTGAGGCGGCAGCCGGCAGTAGTGCCGAACGCTGCGGTGCCCGACACCTCCTCTATCAAGGAGATGATGGAGGAGGTCTCGCGTACAAGCTTCGCACAATTTGGTGCGATGCTGAACGCGAGATTCGCGGGCATCGAGGACCGCCTGCTGCCGGAGCAGCGCCTCAGGCCGCCTCTAGCGGCCGACAAGAGGAGGTCAGAGGAGGCGGCGAAGATCACTTCGCCGCAGCCCTCAACTTCGGGGGTTCCAGCCACTGCTGCCCCTAAGCGACCGCCATCAAAGACGACAGCTCCCCCCCCAACCAGCCAGTCTCAAAAGGCGGGTAAAGGTAAGGGGAAGGGTAAAAAGACGGCGGCAGCAAAGGAGGCGGCCAAAGCTAGGGACTCGGGCCCGTTCGTGCCCGCACCTCCACCACCTCCATTGAAGGAGCCGTGGAACCTGGCGGCACGGCGGGGCACCAAAAAGGTCCCCCCGAAAAAGGCGGAGGAGCGAGCGCCGGTCTCGAAACCGGCCCCCTCCAAAAAGGCGACGGCTAAGCTCCGTTCACCGCGCACGGCAGCTGTGACTATCACCCTGCTGCCGGCCGCGGCAGAGAAGGGCGTGACCTATCGACGGGTCATGGCCGAGGCTCGTAGTTCTGTTGACTATGAGAGCCTCGGCATTGAGGAGCTGCGCTGTAGGACTACGGCCACAGGCGCCCGCATGCTCGAAGTTTTCGGCGATGCGGGCTCCACGAAGGCAGACTCCCTGGCTTCAAAGCTCAGGGAGGTCCTGAGCGCGGAAACCGTGAAAGTCACGCGCCCTCTCAAAAGGACGGAGCTAAGAGTCACCGAGCTCGAAGACTCGGTGACGGAGGAGGAAGTGGTGACGGCCGTCGCCAAAAAGGGAGAGTGCCCCGCCGATCTCATCAAAGCTGGTGTGATCGGCGCTGGCGGCTCACTGTGGCTGAGTTGCCCGGTGGAGGCCGCAAAAAAGGTGGTCGCGGCTGGCCGCCTCAGGGTGGGCTGGGTATCAGCACGAGTCGTGCTGCTCGATACCCGGCCCCAGCGGTGTTACCGCTGCCTAGAGGTCGGTCACCTCGGCGCAAAATGTGCGGCTGATACGGACCGCAGCGGCCTCTGTTACCGCTGCGGAAAACCGGACCACCGGGCAAAAAGTTGCCAAGCCGAGCCGCATTGCGCCGTCTGCGCAGCGGCGGGTAGACCGGCGGGCCACCCCCTTGGTGGAGCCGGGTGCCAAAATGGCCCCAAATCTGGGCCTAAAAAGAGTCCCCAAAAGGGACGCAAAAGGCCCAGAAAGAAGAGGAAGAAGAAGGCCGGGGCAAAGAAAGCCCCTGAGCCGACTCAGTGCCCAACGGGCACAGCGCAGGAGCCCATGGAGACCGCTACTTAATGCACCGTCTCTGGCACCTACTGCAGGCGAACATCAACCACTCTGCCAGGGCTCAAGACTTGCTTGTCCAGACCATGGCGGAGTGGGAGATACAGGTAGCCGTGGTCGCCGAGCCTTATTTTGTCCCCCTCCGGAATGACTGGGTTGGGGACCATGAGGACTCGGTGGCCATCGTCGCCCAGGCCTCCGCGGGTGCTCCGCCCTTCGAACGTGTTACGAAGGGTCGGGGCTGCGTGATGGTTGTCGTGGGCGACGTTGCAGTAGTGGGGGTGTACTTTTCACCCAATCGGAGTCTCGCCGAGTTTGAGCAGTTGCTCGTCGAGGTCGGGGCTCTGATGGGACAAGTCGCCCCCAACCCCGTGCTAGTCGCCGGGGATTTCAACGCCAAATCTACGGCGTGGGGATCTTCGGTGACGGATGCGCGGGGCGAGGTGCTGGAGGACTGGGCGGTCTCCGTGGGACTGGCCGTCCTCAACACGGGCTCGGAGAACACGTGCGTGCGGCAACAGGGTGGGTCCATCGTCGATATTACGTTCGCGACAGCCCCCCTGGCGCGCCGTGTCCAGAACTGGCGGGTGGAGGTGGACGTGGAGACACTGTCGGATCATCGCTATATCCGATTCGACGTCTCCACGCTCCCTACCTCCCAACCGAGTAGAAATACCCCCCGTGTTGGGGACGGCCGGCGTTGGGTACTGGGTCGGCTGAACCGAGAGGTCGCCGCAGAGGCGGCCATAATCGAGTCCTGGGTGTCGGGACCCAACATCGTCGCCGACGTTGACGAGGAGGCGGAACGCCTCGGCACTTCGCTCACTCGCATCTGTGATGCGGCGATGCCGAGGGCGAGACCCCTCCCTCCGAGGCGTCGGGTGTATTGGTGGAACAATGAGCTCCGCGACATGCGTCGAGCCTGTGTGCGCGCCCGCCGTCGATACACCCGATGCAGGCGACGACGGGTCAGAGACACCCAGGAGGAGAGCGCCTCCTACGCCGCCTATAGAGAGCTGCGCAAGGCCTTTCAGGCGGCAATTGCGCAGGCAAAAGAGGCGGCGTGGGAAGAATGGCTGGCGATTCTCGACGGGGATCCCTGGGGAAGGCCGTACAGGGTCGTGCGAAACAAGCTACGGCCCTGGGCTCCCCCCCTGACGAGCAATCTCCAGCCGGCGCTCCTCGACGAAGTGGTGGGCACCCTTTTCCCACAGCGGGGACAATGGGTGCCCCCAACGATGGGCTCTCATCCGGTGCGAGACGTCGGGGACGAAGTTCCCCCTGTGTCTGATGGGGAACTTGGGGCGGCCATTCTTAGAATGAAATCGAAGAAGACCGCCCCGGGCCCGGATGGTGTGCCGGGCTGCGTCCTGGCGATCGCGCTGGATGAGATCGGTGAGAGGGTGAGGTCTCTGTTCGACGCGTGTCTTGAGCGGGGTCGATTCCCCCGGAGGTGGAAAACGGGAAAGCTCGTCCTGCTTCCTAAGGGCGGGCGCCCGGCCGGACTGCCGTCGTCCTACCGTCCGATTGTGCTGCTCGACGAGGTGAGTAAGTTATTCGAGCGTGTTCTCGCTGCTCGCCTCGTCGAGTCCATGGATCCGGATTTGGATGACGCACAGTTCGGTTTCCGTCGGGGTCGATCGACCCTGGACGCGATCGCGCGGGTCAGGGACCTCGCCGAGGAGGCCGTCTCCCAGGGTGGTGTGATGTTTGCGGTGTCACTCGACATCCGCAACGCTTTCAACACGCTGCCCTGGGAAACCGTGCTGGTCGCGCTGCAGTACCACGGAGTCCCACAGTATCTGCAGCGCGTCGTGGCCGACTACTTCGCCGGGAGAGCGGTGGTCTTCCCGACGAAGAACGGCTCCGGGAGGAGGGAAATGTCGTGCGGTGTTCCACAGGGATCTGTTCTCGGTCCGCTCCTGTGGAACATCGGCTACGACTGGGTGCTGCGCGGGTCGTTGCTACGGGGGGTCGGCGTCACTTGTTACGCTGACGATACCCTCGTCTTTGCCCGCGGCGGCACCTATCGCGAGGCGTCCCTCCTCGCCACGGCGGGTGTGGCCCAGGTGGTGGCAAGGATCCGCGCCCTGGGACTCGAGGTTGCCCTGAACAAGTCAGAGGCTCTCGTGTTCCATGGGCCGCGGCGAGCACCACCACCCGGAGCCACCATTATGGTGGGAGGAACCTCCATCGCCGTCGGGTCGACGATGAAATATCTAGGACTCGTCCTCGACGGTCGATGGAAGTTCGAGGAGCACTTCCGGCGGCTGGCCCCAAAACTGGTGGCCACAGCCGGAGCGCTGGGGCGTGTCCTCCCTAATGTGGGAGGCCCCGGGAGTGCTTGCCGACGGCTATACACCGGTGTGGTGCGCTCCATGGCGCTCTATGGGGCGCCAATATGGGCAGGAGCCATGAGCGCCCGAAACCTGGCCGCGCTACGACGTCCGCAGCGCGCCATGGCGCTCAGGGTGGCCCGAGCGTACCGCACCGTGTCGTGCGTCGGCGCGTGTGTGCTCGCCGGTACACCGCCGTGGGACCTCGAAGCCGAGGTGCTCGCCGCGGTGTACTGGCGAACAAAAGAGGAGTGTGCAGTCGGTGGTGGCCGCCCCCATCAGCGGGAAATTGACCGCTGGAGAGAGGACGCTCGCAACGTCCTCCTCCAAAGGTGGGCGGCCCGCCTCGAAGCTCCCGGCGTGAGTCGGGAGTTAGTGGCCTCCGTTCGGCCTGTCTTTCGACAGTGGCTGGAGCGGGGGCACGGGGCTCTCTCCTTCCACCTGACACAGGTCCTCACTGGGCATGGTTGTTTCGGCGGCTACCTGTGCCGGGTGGCGGGTCGAGAGCCCACAGAGGCGTGCCACCACTGCACGGCGGGGGTCGCGGACACGGCGCAACACACGCGCGAGGAATGCCCTGCCTGGGCAGTGCCTCGCGCCGCCCTGTCCGCGACTGTAGGAGGAGACTTGTCGCTGCCGACCTTGATCGCATCCATGGTCGGCAGCGAGGAGTCCTGGCAGGCGGTCGCGACCTTCTGCGACGTAGTCATGTCGCAGAAGGAGGCGGCGGAGCGGGAGCGAGAGGACGACGCAGACTCGCTTCCACTGCGCCGCCGGAGACGCGGCAGGCGGCGTCTGGCCTTCGCGGGCCGAATGCCGCCGTAGCCTGGGACCTGTGGACGGCAGAATCGGGGGGTTCCGTCGTCTACACTAAGGGTCCCATGCCGAGACGCCCATGTGTTCCTGGGCGCCTCGGCGGAGGGGGCGGGTCTATGTGTTAAGACCCGCCCTACAGAGGTGGGCTCCCCTACAGGGGAGCGACGCCGGCGGGGCAGGCGGAGATAACAAGCCTGGTCCCGTAGCCCCGCCACTATGGCGTGAGAAGGAACACCGGGGTGGTTTTAGTGGGTAAAAATCCCACATAACCCGGTCACGTCCCCCATTGTGACCGGGTATCTTTCTGAAGATTTCCACCTCGTGAAAAAAAAAAAAAAAAAAAAAGGTTAGGTTAGGTTAGGTTAGGTTAGGTTAGGTTAGGTTAGGTTAGGTTAGGTTAGGTTAGGTTAGGTTAGGTTAGGTTGAGGTTAATAACTTTGCGGAATACTTACGGATCTTGTTGAAACTGATACCACTTACCTTTGGCGTGCTCTTTTGACGATCGATTCTGTAAAAACCCGTGACTTGGCTTTCCTTCTTGGATTTCGACTTTCTGTGTTGATTGGACTTGTTTTGTTTGTAATTTTTTGTTATATTTGTTAAGTTTTTTGTGTGTTGTCGTCGGTGTGGAACAACCTTTTTAGGCTTGTTGCATAGCGGCGGCAGCCCTCTTTCCTTTGGGCTTTGATTGGTTACTACCGAACCTTGTGTTCCGTAGATATTTAGTTTTTAAGTGTTAAATTTTCTTGTTAAATTTTTTCATTTTAAAATTAAAATTTTGTTTGTTACGCCATTTCTTGGGGTTGACCCCTACGGCCGCAGAAATTGTGTGAGCGGATAGAGGGCATCGATCCCTATTACGCAACACCTTTCGCGCCGTTCTACGATCCCCGGAAGTGGTCGAAAAATCGATAACGCAAGTTATTTTTTATTGTATTTATTTAGTGTAAAATTGGTTTGTTTACCTTTTTGCTTCTAAAAAAAGTTGGTGTTGCCGCTGTCGCTCAACGCCCTGTTTGGGGCTGGGACATAGCGGCAATAGTCTACTTTCACGTGGGCTAGGTCCGGTTACTGCATCATTTAGAATTTTGAAGAAATCGGATTTTTAAAATTTTATTTAAAATTTTAATTAAAATTTTCATTGAAATTTTGACCAAAAATTGGCAATTTTGGTATTGGCTCCATTTTTTGGTGTTAACCCCTACGGTCATAGTAGGGGTTCCAGGGGATAGGGGGCCTCGCCCCCTATTTTTAGATATTTTTGGCGCCTGGCTACGATAACTAGAAGCCAGCCAAACTAATTAAACAGAAGGCCCTGAATCAATAAATTGCTATTTTATTGATTCAGGCGCTTTTTGTTTATTGTATGAGATTTTTAAAAGCCGGCACACCCTTGACCGTTTTATTAACCTAACTCGGTTTTGGGTTAATAACTTCGGCTAGGGTGGTCCGATCCGGACAATTTTTTGCCACAACGTGGACGAGGCTGGTATGTCCACGAACGCGGAAAGGGGGGGGTCCCCCCGCAGGAGGGGGGGGAGGATTTATAGTTCTCCCTCCGAATCGGAGGAGGAAGACCTCGTAGAGGCCACGGAGGTGGCTTCTCAGCCCCAGAAAAGGGGGCACGGGGTGGGGGAAGATGACCCCCAACCTGAAAGTGGACCCAAGGTCCACACAGCGAGGAGGGGGAAGCCCAGAGGGGCCTATGCGGGGTTAGCGGCGGCGAGGGCGAAGCTCGCGGACTCGGAACCTTTCCGGTTCTCGGATTCGGACATCGCCGCTGTGTCGTACCGGAAGGACTTCCCGGAGCTTCGGTCTAGGGGGGGGAAAAGTGGGGGAACTCCCCCACTGAATAAAAAAGGTGAGAAGGGGCCGTTTGCCGACCCGATCGAGACCACTCGACGGGCGGTAGATACCATCTTGGAGGGGGCCCGCAAGTCGGGGAATTTGAAGGGCGAAGTGTGGGGCCAGATGAACCTGGCCTGCTTCACAATTATCAGTGCGATGGACGAGGTTGAGCTAGCCAGGCCCAAAAGTGAGGAAATCCGCATCCTTAAAGCGGATAACAAAAGGATGCGGGAACAGCTTACTCAGTGCCTGGCAGAGCTCAAGGCGCTCCGAGTAGCTTTCTCGGAGCGAGAGACCTCGTCCCCTCTGGCCCCCGCGCCGGAACGGATGACCGTGGCCCCTACGGCCCCCCCGCCGCTGCAGTTCGCCGCCGCGGAGCTGGCGGAAGCTCTTCAGGAGCTAAGACAGGACCTGTTCACCTCCCTGGGGAACATGATCAACACCCGTCTGGAGGAGATGAACAGGCGTCTCCCAGCAGAGCCCATACTCCGCCCCCCGCTTGCGGCGGACAGAAAGAAGAAGGGGCCGGCTCCACCGGCCCCACCTATGGAGGTAGCTTCGGAGCCCGAGTCCAGGGCCCGACTGGGCGATGGGCGGCCTAAAAAGGCCGTTAAAAAGGTGGCGGCCCCCAAGGTCACCCCAACCACCGAGACTGCCCCGGCCCAAATGGCCGCCCCGAAGACCACCAGGCCCTCGGAAGGGGGACCAGGCCCTTCGGGCCAAGTAAGACCGGGCGAGAGCTGGGCCCAACAGGTGGGGAAGAAGGCGAAAAAGAAGGCGAATGGAGCTGCCACAGCCCCTCGCCCCGCCACCGCCCCCGCCCCCGCCCCCGGCCCAGCCCCCACTTCTTCCTCTTCCAAAAAGAGGAGGAGGAAGAAGAAAAAGAGGACTTCGAAGGCCTTAAAGGCCCCAACGACGGCGGCGGTGGTGATTAATATGAAAAAAGATATCACCACCGCCACAACGCTGCAGGCCACGATGTCCAAGGCTATCAACGGGATAAGCCTTGGCGAGGTCGGCCTGCAGCACGTGAGGGTTCGGACCTCTATGACGGGGGGCCGAGTCATAGAGGTTCCCGGGGACGACAGTGGGCGAGCGGCCGACAACCTGGCCGCAAAGCTGCAGGCCATCATCGGAGACGTCGCTCACATAAGTCGCCCCCAGAAAATGGCCGTCGTAGAGGTCACCGAGCTGGACGAGGCGACGACGAAGGAGTCGCTGACGTCGGCTATCGCCAGGGCGGGGGCCTGCAGCGAGGCCCACGTCAAAGCAGGGGGCATCCGCCTCCTGTACGATGGAAACAGGTCCGCCCTGGTCCAGTGCCCGGTGGGAGTGGCGAAAGCCCTCATTTCGCGTGGGAAGATCCTGGTGGGATGGTCAGCCGCCAGGGTCAGATCGGTTGGTCCAGCACCCATGCGGTGCTTCAGATGCATGGGGGTTGGACACTCGAGGGAGCTGTGCCCCTCTACTGTGGACCGGACATTCTCCTGCTACCGGTGCAGTCAAGAGGGGCACAAATCCAGCGATTGCTGGCAAGAGAGGGCATGGTGCGCGGTTTGCCACCATGCCAAGCTCCCCGCCGACCACGTGATGGGGGGCAGAAGCTGCTCCCCACCAGAAACGAGGGGTAAGGAGGTGAGGACAAGACCCACCCGTCCTCCACGCCCCCCACCTGCCGAAATAGCCGCCAGCGCCAGCCGGCCCGGCCCTGAGGACAACCAAATGGACGTCTAAATGCCAGTACACCAGCATTTAGACGTCCTGCAGACGAACGCCAACCACTCCGCCAGAGCCCAGGATCTGCTCATGCAGACCATGGCGGAGTGGGCAATTGGCGTCGCGGTTGTCGCGGAGCCCTACTTCGTCCCCCCCCAATCTAATTGGGTAGGGGACTCCGACGGAGTAGTGGCGATCGCAGTGCCGGCGGCGGGGGACTTCCCCCCCTTAACGAGGGTCGAAGGCGGACAGGGGTTCGTGGCGGCAAAGTGGGGGAGGGACACCATATTAGTGGCGGTGTACTTCTCCCCCAATAAGCCGCTACACGCCTTCGAGCGGTTCCTGGGGGTCCTAAGCGGGGTAGTTAGAAGAGCTGCCCCGTCACAAGTGATGGTCATGGGGGACCTCAACGCTAAAAGCTCGGCGTGGGGCTCCCCCATCACGGACCCCCGAGGGACTGCCCTCGAGGACTGGGTGACGGCAACAGGACTAGTAGTCCTGAACCAGGGCAGCGCCAACACTTGCGTGCGGAGGCAGGGGGGGTCAATCGTGGACGTAACGTTCGCGACCCCTGCCATAGCCGCGCGCGTCTCCGATTGGCGCGTCCTGGAGGACGTCGAGACCCTCTCTGATCACTTGTACATCAGATTGAGGGTCTCCAAAGATGACGTCCAGCCGTCACCCACCCCAGGGGGGGAACGGGGAAATAACAGGCGGGGCTTCCCCAAATGGTCCCTCGCCAATTATGACAGGGACAGGGCGGACGAGGCGGCCATGGTGGAGGCATGGTGTGCTGCCCCACCAGCCACCCTCGGAGTCGAGGAAAGGGCGGCACAGTTCCGCGTCGCACTACAGACGGTGTGCGACGCGGCCATGCCTCGGGCCGGCCGCTTGTTCGCCCGAAAAAGAGTGTACTGGTGGTCCGCAGAAATTGCGGCCCTGCGGACCACAAGCAATGGCGCCCGCCGCGCCTACCAACATTGTAGGCGCCGGCGGCACAGCGCTGAAGAGGAGGAAGGGCTCCATAGGGCCCTCAAAGAAGCAAAGGGGGCCCTCCAGGTGGCAATCGCCAAGGCCAAGGACGAAGCTCATGAGTCGTTCTTGGCCACCCTGGACAGGGATCCGTGGGGGCGGCCTTACAAAGTGGTGCGCAACAAAATGCGCACCGCTCCCCCCATGGACTCCCTAGAGCCCGACCTCCTCCAGAGCGTAGTCGAGGGGCTGTTCCCGCCAGCCCCCTCGATCTCTCCCCCGACGATGGCCGACCCCATAGTGGAGCCGGAGGCCGAACTCGTCATCGCACCTATAAGCGATGACGAGTTCGAAATAGCGACGGAACGTCTCCGGGGCTGCAAAAAAGCCCCGGGACCGGACGGCGTTCCGGGCCGCGTCCTAGGCGCCGCCCTTGAACACCTCGGGAACCGACTCAGGCAAGTCATGGATGACTGCCTGAGGGAGGGTCAGTTCCCGAGGACATGGAAGGAGGGGCGCCTATGCCTCCTGCGCAAAGAGGGTCGGCCACCAGATTGCCCGTCCGCCTATCGCCCCATCGTGCTGCTGGACGAGGTTGGGAAGCTATTCGAGCGCATCCTGGCCTCCCGGATTCGGCAGCACCTCGAGACCGCCGGCCCGAACGTCTCTGACAGACAGTTCGGGTTCAGAGAAGGGCGGTCCACGCTCGACGCGCTGAAGTCCCTAAGGGATTTCTGCGAGTACGCGTCGAGCAGGGGGGAGGGTGTCATCGCGGTGTCTCTTGACATCGCGAACGCGTTCGGCACCCTTCCATATGGGGTGATAAGTGAGGCACTTAAATATCACGAAGTGCCTCACTACCTTCGGCGGATCATAGAGCACTACCTCACCGAGAGGGTAGTGCTCTATGAAAACATGAACGGGCAAAGGGGGGAGAGGATGATGGCCTGCGGCGTGCCCCAGGGCTCCGTACTCGGTCCACTCCTCTGGAACCTGGGGTACGACTGGGCCATCAGGGCGGAGTTGCTTCCGCGCACACTCGTCGTCTGCTATGCGGACGACACGATGGTGGCTGTGCGCGGAAGCGACATGCGGGAAACCCTGCGAAGGGCAGAGGTGGCGGCCGAGCTGACGATTGGCCGCATCGAACGGCTCGGCCTAAAGGTGTCCCTCCCGAAGACTGAGGCTATAGTCTTCGGGGGGCGAGGGTGGAGGCTGCCCGCTGATGCGGCGCTCACCATTGGAGGAGGGGCGGTCCAAATCAAGCCCCACATCAAATATCTGGGGCTGATATTGGACCGCAAATGGGATTTCGGGGAGCACTTCTCGAAGCTAGCTCCCCGAATCGTGGGCGCCGCATCGGCGCTAGGCAGACTCTTGCCAAATGTTGGAGGGCCGGGCTCCTTATGCCGGCGGCTATATGCCGGCGTGACAAGGAGCATGGCCCTCTACGGGGCCCCAATATGGGCGGACAAGCTGTCCGCCCGAAATAGGGCCCTACTGCGTAGGCCCCAACGGGTCGTGGCCCTCAGGATGGTGAGGGCCTACATGACGGTGGCCCACGCAGCGGCTTGCCTCCTCGCCTGCACCCCTCCGTGGGAGTTGGACGCAGAGGTGCAGGCAGAGACCTACCAACGTAGGTCTAGGGTCCGGGCAACAGATGAACGCCCGGACCCTGAGGAGGTGGCAGCCGCCCGTCGCATGACGGAGCGCCGACTGCGCGACCGATGGAAAGCCCAACTAGAGGTCGCCCCTTATGGTGTCCGTACCATAGGGGCGATCCTCCCATCGGTCGACCTATGGCTAAAGAGGGCAGTCGGCGCTACATCGTACCGGCTCGTGCAGGTGATGACCGGACATGGCTGTTTCGGCCATTACCTGCACAAAATTGGAAGGGAGCCTGGCCCGCAGTGCCATGAGTGCGGAGATCCCGACGACACAGCCCAGCACACCCTCGAGGTGTGCAGTCGTTGGGACAGGGAGCGTGGCCTCATGGCACGTACCATCCAGCGGGCGGACCTCTCGCTCGAGAGCATTGTCTCCGCGATGCTCAGCAGCGAGGGGTCCTGGGAGGCTGTGGTCTCTTTCTGCGAGTTCGTCATCTCGCAGAAGGAGACCGCGGAGCGGGAGCGCGAGGAAGATCCTCTCGCGCATCCCCTCCGGCGCAGACGGCAGGGGTTGAGGCGGCGGCGGTTTGCCGCACGCCTAAACCCATAGTGACTGCGGGTGGAGGATGGGAGTCCTCCGCCTGCCGTGGCAAGTCACTGAGCGGTCTGGGAGAGGGGCCAAGCGTGCTCGGCCATCTCCCCATCGGCGCGGGAAGCCCCGGCAATGGCTGGGGCGCCGTCGGTGGACACCGTGGTCTATGCCTTCGCAGGTACCACGGTGTCCGACGAAACCGGCAAGAGGGCACGTCCGGGTGGTTTTTAGTGGGTAGCACTCCCTACCCTTCCTCACTCGGAGGAAGGAGAGGCGAAGTGTAGTCCCACATAACCCTCCGCCACTCCCATGTGCGGAGGGTATGCGTAACGCATTTTCCACCCGGTCAACAAAAAAAAAAAAAAAAAAAAAAGGTTAGGTTAGGTTAGGTTAGGTTAGGTTAGGTTAGGTTAGGTTAGGTTAGGTTAGGTTAGGTTAGGTTAGGTTAGGTTAGGTTAGGTTAGGTTAGGTTAGGTTAGGTTAGGTTAGGTTAGGTTAGGTTAGGTTAGGTTAGGTTAGGTTAGGTTAGGTTAGGTTAGGTTAGGTTAGGTTAGGTTAGGTTAGGTTAGGTTAGGTTAGGTTAGGTTAGGTTAGGTTAGGTTAGGTTAGGTTAGGTTAGGTTAGGTTAGGTTAGGTTAGGTTAGGTTAGGTTAGGTTAGGTTAGGTTAGGTTAGGTTAGGTTAGGTTAGGTTAGGTTAGGTTAGGTTAGGTTAGGTTAGGTTAGGTTAGGTTAGGTTAGGTTAGGTTAGGTTAGGTTAGGTTAGGTTAGGTTAGGTTAGGTTAGGTTAGGTTAGGTTAGGTTAGGTTAGGTTAGGTTAGGTTAGGTTAGGTTAGGTTAGGTTAGGTTAGGTTAGGTTAGGTTAGGTTAGGTTACTTCGGTACCATGAAGTGCCTCACTACCTTAGGCGGATCATAGAGCACTACCTTACCGAGAGGGTAGTGCTCTATGAAGACAAGGACGGTCAAAGGAGGGAGAGGGTGATGGCCTGCGGCGTGCCCCAGGGTTCCGTACTCGGTCCGCTTCTTTGGAACCTGGGGTACGACTGGGCAATCCGGGGGGAGTTGCTTCCGCGCACACTCGTCGTCTGCTACGCGGACGACACAATGGTGGCTGTGCGCGGGAGCGACAAGCGGGAGACCTCCCGGAGGGCGGAAGTGGCGGCCGACCTGGCGATTGAGCGGATCGCCAGGCTCGGCCTAAAGGTGAGCCTCTCGAAGACCGAGGCGATAGTCTTCGGGGGGCGAGGTTGGAGGCTGCCCGCTGACGCGGCGCTCACTTTGGGGGGAGAGGCGGTCCTGATCAAGCCCCATATCAAGTATCTGGGGCTGATACTGGACCGCAAATGGGACTTCGGGGAGCATTTCTCTAGACTTGCTCCCCGAATTGTGGGCGCCGCGTCGGCGATGGGCAGACTCCTGCCCAATGTAGGAGGGCCAGGCTCCTTATGCCGGCGGCTATACGCCGGCGTAACCAGGAGCATGGCCCTATACGGGGCCCCAATCTGGGCGGACAAGCTATCCGCCCGGAACAGGGCCCTTCTGCGGAGGCCGCAGCGAGTCGTGGCCCTCAGAATGGTGAGGGCCTACGTCACTGTGGCCCATGCGGCGGCATGCCTCCTCGCCTGCACCCCGCCGTGGGAGTTGGACGCAGAGGTGCAGGCAGAGACCTACCGACGTAGGTCCAGGGTCCGGGCAACAGGTGAACGCCCGGACCCTGAGGAGGTAGCGGCCGCTCGTCGAGTGACGGAGCGCCGACTGCGAGACCGGTGGAAAGCCCAGCTGGAGGTCGCTCCTTATGGTGTTCGTACCATAGGGGCGATCCTCCCGTCGCTGGACCACTGGTCGAAGAGGGCAGTCGGCGCAATGACGTTCCGGCTCGTGCAGGTGATGACCGGACATGGCTGTTTCGGTCATTACCTGCACAAAATAGGAAGAGAGCTTGGCCCGCAGTGCCATGAGTGCGGCGATCCCGACGACACGGCCCAGCACACCCTTGAGGTGTGCAGTCGTTGGGATCGGGAGCGTGGCCTCATGGCACGCACCATTCAGCGGGTGGACCTCTCGCTCCAGAGCATCGTCTCTGCGATGCTCAGCAGCGAGAGGTCCTGGGAGGCTGTGGTCGCCTTCTGCGAGTATGTCATCTCGCAGAAGGAGACCGCGGAGCGGGAGCGCGAGGAAGATCCGCTCGCGCACCCGCTCCGACGCAGGCGGATAATGTTAGGTTAGGTTAGGTTAGGTTAGGTTAGGTTAGGTTAGGTTAGGTTAGGTTAGGTTAGGTTAGGTTAGGTTAGGTTAGGTTAGGTTAGGTTAGGTTAGGTTAGGTTAGGTTAGGTTAGGTTAGGTTAGGTTAGGTTAGGTTAGGTTAGGTTAGGTTAGGTTAGGTTAGGTTAGGTTAGGTTAGGTTAGGTTAGGTTAGGTTAGGTTAGGTTAGGTTAGGTTAGGTTAGGTTAGGTTAGGTTAGGTTAGGTTAGGTTAGGTTAGGTTAGGTTAGGTTAGGTTAGGTTAGGTTAGGTTAGGTTAGGTTAGGTTAGGTTAGGTTAGGTTAGGTTAGGTTAGGTTAGGTTAGGTTAGGTTAGGTTAGGTTAGGTTAGGTTGGGGGAGGGTGTCATCGCGGTGTCACTAGACATCGCAAACGCATTCGGCACCCTCCCCTATGGGGTGATCAGTGAGGCACTTCGATACCATGAAGTGCCTCACTACCTAAAGCGGATTGTTGAGCACTACCTAACCGAGAGGGTAGTGCTCTGGGAAAACAAGGACGGGCAAAGGGGGGAGAGAAAGATGGCCTGCGGCGTGCCCCAGGGTTCCGTGCTCGGTCCACTTCTATGGAACCTGGGGTACGACTGGGTAATCCGGGGGGAGTTGCTTCCGCGCACACTCGTCGTCTGCTACGCGGACGACACAATGGTGGCTGTGCGCGGGAGTGACAAGCGGGAGACCTCCCGGAGGGCGGAAGTGGCGGCTGAGCTGGCGATTGGGCGGATCGCCAGGCTCGGCCTAAAGGTGAGCCTCCCGAAGACTGAGGCTATAGTCTTCGGGGGGCGCGGGTGGAGGCTGCCTGCTGATGCGGCGCTCACCGTGGAAGGAGAAGCGGTCCAAATCAAGCCCCACATCAAATATCTGGGGCTGATATTGGACCGCAAATGGGATTTCGGGGAGCACTTTTCAAAGCTAGCTCCCCGAATCGTGGGCACCGCGTCAGCGCTGGGCAGACTTCTGCCCAATGTCGGAGGGCCAGGTTCCTTATGCCGGCGACTCTACGCCGGCGTTACAAGGAGCATGGCCCTATATGGGGCCCCAATATGGGCGGACAAGTTGTCCGCCCGGAATAGGGCCCTGCTGCGGAGGCCCCAACGGGTCGTGGCCCTCAGGATGGTGAGGGCCTATATGACGGTGGCTCACGCAGCGGCCTGCCTCCTCGCGTGCACCCCTCCGTGGGAGTTAGACGCAGAGGTGCATGGAGAGACCTACCAACGTAGGTCCAGGATCCGGGCAACAGGTGAACGCCCGGACCCTGAGGAGGTAGAGGCCTCCCGTCGCATGACGGAGCGCCGACTGCGGGACCGATGGAAAGGCCAAATGGAGGTCGCCCCTTATGGAGTTCGTACCATAGGGGCGATCCTCCCATCGGTGGACCTTTGGTTGAAGAGGGCAGTCGGCGCTACGTCGTTCCGGCTCGTGCAGGTACTGACCGGGCATGGGTGCTTCGGTCACTACCTGCACAAAATCGGGAGAGAGCCTGACCCGCGGTGTCATGAGTGCGGCGATCCCGACGACACCGCTCAGCACACCCTTGAGGTGTGCAGTCGTTGGGACGCGGAACGTAGCCTCATGGCACGCACCATCCAGCGGGTGGACCTCTCGCTCCAGAGCGTTGTCTCTGCGATGCTCAGCAGCGAGAGGTCCTGGGAGGCTGTGGTCGCCTTCTGCGAATTCATCATCTCGCAGAAGGAGACCGCGGAGCGGGAGCGCGAGGAAAATCCCCTCGCGCATCCCCTCCGGCGCAGACGGCTCGGGTTGAGAAGGCGGCGGTTTGCCGCCCGACTCAACCCATAGTGGCTGCAGGTGGAGGATGGGAGTCCTCTGCCTGCGGTGAAAAGCCACCTAGCGGTCTGGGAGAGGGGCCAAGCGTGCTCGGCCATCTCCCCTTAGGCGCGGGAAGCCCCGGCAATGGCTGGGGCGCCGTCGGTGGGCACCGTGGTCTATGCCTTCGCAGGTACCACGGTGTCCAACAAAACCGGCAAGAGGGCACGTCCGGGTGGTTTTTAGTGGGTAGCACTCCCTACCCCTCCTTACTCTGAGGAGGGTGAGGCGATGTGTAGTCCCACATAACCCTCCGCCACTCCCATGTGCGGAGGGTATGCGTAACGCATTTTCCACCCGGTCAAAAAAAAAAAAAAAAAAAGGTTAGGTTAGGTTAGGTTAGGTTAGGTTAGGTTAGGTTAGGTTAGGTTAGGTTAGGTTAGGTTAGGTTAGGTTAGGTTAGGTTAGGTTAGGTTAGGTTAGGTTAGGTTAGGTTAGGTTAGGTTAGGTTAGGTTAGGTTAGGTTAGGTTAGGTTAGGTTTTTTTTTTTTTTTTAAAGGTATGTTTACCGGATTACCAGTCCCCGCTTGGGATACGGGCGGCTGGGTCCATGTTTCGAATTTTTAAATGGTGGCTTTTATATTTATATAGTTTGTTTTATTATGTGTTGAGGGTTTGTTTATATTTAAGGATCGATAATTTGGTTTTTTAGTTATGTACCATTGAACATTTTCAGAGTATTTATTATTTTATTTGTGAATTTTATGAATGATTCTGTTGTTGTTTCCTTTGTGTTTATTTCTTTTAAATTGTAGGGGTTGATTCTGAAGTGGTTACAGGTAGCTTCGTGGTTTTGTCTGTCTATGGTGTATTTAGGGCAAGTTTTTAGGAGATGTTGTATAGTTTGGGTGCTTGCGTTGTCACATGGACACAGATCATTTTCGACAATTTTGAATTTATGCAAGTACTGCTTGTGGTACCCGTGTCCAGTGAGAATTTGTGTTATCTGGAAGGATAGTTTTATGTGTTTCCTAGCTTCTCTTATTGAGTGTATATCAGGTAGCCACAGCTTTTGGTGTTCTCCTGTGATTGATTTAATATATACATTATTGCTTTCGGTGTCAGTTTCCTGTTTTCTATTATATATAAAATGGCTTATAGGGAATTTGCTGTACTCAGGTACTTCCTCCAGGTTTGCAGCACTCTTTGCTGCCTGATCAGCCTCTTCATTTCCGGTGACTCCGCAGTGCGCCTTAACCCATGCTAGTATTATTTGTCCATTATTATTGTTTTCTATTGTTCTGATTTGTTGTTGGATTTCGTGAACTACGTGATTCAGGCTATTGGTGTTCTCGATTTCTTTGAGCGCTGACATAGAGTCTGTAAAAATTATTGCGTTGTTGATTTTGTTCGAGATACAGTGTGTGATGGCTTTCTTTATTGCAACACATTCAGCCTGAAACACGGAGCAGCTTTCGTGCAGTCTCATTCGAAGGGTCACTTTTTCACCACAGGGATGGCAAACCACTGCGGCGGCCCCCACCCGTCCGTCATGCTTGCTTCCATCAGTAAATATTTTTATTTTGTCCGGTGCTTCAATGAGTTTACTGATGTCATCTGTTTCCAATACAATTTGCATTTTAGTTCTCTGGCTCGGGTGGGGAAGCTGAGAATGATGGACGGGTCCTTCCAATTTGATGTTTTGTGGTAAGTATTTTGAAGTTCCCTGTCGCTTTGTACTTTGTATTTCAGCTGTTTCTACAACCTTTAAGTCCAGAGGGGTCAGGTCAGCCAATGCTATTGCTGCCGTTGTGGAGATTGTGCGGAATCCTCGAATTATTTTAATCGCAAACCCTCTTTGAAGTTTTCGCAGAGCATGTTTTACTTTTTCATACTTTGTTGCTTTACCCCATATCTCGGCGGCATATGTGATTGTAGGTTCTATTACATGTTCATAAATTGTGGTAACATTTTCAGATTGTACTCCCCATGTAGGACGCACAAATTGGCAAATTTTCAGGTAAATTCTTTGAGCCTTTTTTATAGTATACTCTGCATGCTTAATAAATTTTAGATTTTTGTCTACTATCACTCCCAGCAGTTTGATTTCGTCGCTGAATTCTATGTTATTTTGATCTATTTTGATGTTTGCATTTTTAGCTTTAGGAGTGTTCGTAATCATGTGGGTTTTGTCCGGGCTGAAGGTAAGTTTGTTCCTTTTTCCCCATTCAGATATTGTTTTAAGGGCGCTATTTGTTGTTATTTCTAGTTGTTGTGCAGTCTTTCCGGTGGTTATTAGAAGTACGTCGTCGGCGTATGCTTGTATGTGGCAGTCTTTGGTTAAAGGTGTGTTCAGCAAGTTATCCATGATAATGTTCCAAAAGATCGGTCCTAAAACCGATCCTTGGATACATCCGCGTGATAGTTTTTTGGTAATCGTGGCGTCTGAGTAGCTGAGGATAACTTTTCTGTCTGTAATATAACTTTTGATTAGCTTGTATAGATTTGCAGGGCATTTAATATGGTGTAGACTTTTTATTAACGCCGGCCACCACGCGTGGTCAAATGCCCCTTTGATGTCGAGAGATGTGGCTATCACTAGTTTTTTGTTACGTTTAGCTTTTTCCATTCTGTCTATAGCCATGTGTAGAGCGTCTGTAGTCGACGTTTGCTGCTTGAAACCAAATTGTTTGTTGTTGGAGAGACCTGTGGCGTTCATATGGTATGTTAGACGTTTGGATATTAATTTTTCCAGCAGTTTCCCGAAAACATTAATTAATCCAATGGGACGGTAGGAGTTAATATCTTTATAGTCTATTTTATTAGGTTTAGGGATCGTTTTTATGAATGCTGTCTTCCATTGGGTGGGAAAATGCGAGATGTTGAGGCATCTATTTAAGAGTTTTGTAAAAAGGGAGGGGTAACAATGTATAAAATTACGGCAAATATCTGAGGTGAAGTGATCCAACCCCGGGGCTTTCTTAGGATTCATCTCATCGATTGCCTCCAGCACCTCTCTCTGTGTGAATTCTGCATCGTTTTCGGTGTTAGGAGTTGTGTCTATTATTTTTCTTATGGTTTTCTGTTGGTAGTCGTCGTCGGTGTCATCAGGGAAGAACTTGTCGACGAGTGCTTGGGCTGATTCGGTACTATTGTTTGTGTATTGGTTATTTCCTGTATGTAAAGTTGAAGGTGGTTCTGGTTGTGGAGTGTTTTTGAGGAGTCTATTTGTTAATGACCAAACATCTTCTTTTCCCTGCTTCGTGCAGAATTCACGGAAATTTTCTGTAGACGCTTTTTTAATAGCAGTGGCATATTCTTCTCGAGCTTCTTGTTTTTCTTTGAGGATGTTGGTTAGGTCTTTTTTACCTCTTTTCAAGTCGCGAAGTCGGTGGTGTAGATATATGACTTTTTGTTTTAGGTTCTCGAGTTCGCTGCTCCACCAAGGTATTTTCTGTCTTTGTGTCCTTTTTTTGATAGTTTTGTTACAGGCATTTGTTATGGATACTACTATATTACCTATATATGTGTCTATTTCATTTTTATTTAGCTCTTCCGGGTTTACTTGTTCTAGTTTTTCTATAGTGATTTCTTGTTGGATAGCTATATTAACTTCATCCCAATTAACGTTTTGTGTATTATAGCGGAAGGTTGTAGTACTGTTTTTCTTGTTTAAAGTATTTTTCTTCAGATCTAGATAGAAGCTTACGGCGTTATGGTCAGAGGTAGGTATTGGATCATAATTTACGTGCCAGTCTTTAATATAATTACATAAATTGTTAGAAGTAAGTGTTAAGTCAATAATTGATGTTCTGGATACTCCATGTGTGACAGTTTCAAATGTTGGATCATTTCCCGTATTGCATATGTCAAGATCATTTGTTGTGATTAGGTGCATAATGTCCTTCCCTCTTTTATTTGCACAGTTAGATCCCCACAACTCATGCCAGCCGTTTAGATCCCCACATATGAGGTGTTTAAAGTTAGGTGTATTTCTTAGGAACACTTCCAAGGAACTTATGGTTCCATGTAAGTCCATGTCTGGCTCTACATATATGCTGCAGATGTATATGTTTGTGTCTTTATGTGGGAGTTGTACGATACACAGATTTGGTGTTGAATATTTTACCATTCCAAGTGTGGCAGCTAGTCCAGATTTTACAGCTATGCATGCCTTGGTGGTTTCGCTTCCAGGAAATTGGTAGATGTCATAGCCAACGATTTTGTTAAGCACCTTGGATTTCCCGGTGTAAGGTTCGGTAATACAAATTAAGTCAATATTTTGCTCGATTACGTATTGTGTCATTTCCTTGGTTGCTGTGTATCCACGCCCCAGGTTGCATTGTAGTACAGTCAGTGAGTTGTTATCGGTATTCATTCTTAGTAGAGTCCGTAGTCCGTCGAATCTTCTATCCACTTTTTGGCTGACTGAAGGCGAGGGCAGAGTTTTATGCTGTTGGCCGGATGCTTGGTGTCAGAGTTGGTCTCGGTTTTATTACTATTGCCGTACTTGATGCAGTTGAAACAGCTGTATTTTTCAGGGTTGTGTTTATTGGGGCAGGTGTCGGGTTGGTGGTCTTCAGAGGCGCAGAGGACGCAGGGATGAACAGTGGCGGTGCACTTGTTACCCGTATGGCCGAATTGTAGGCACTTGCGGCACTGGACGAAGCGCGAGAATGCTTCGGTGTGGACTCGTTGGTGATCCACTGCCACTCTTTCTAAGGCCAGGAAGTGAGCGTACTGTTCCGGGCGCACTTCAAGTACGGCGTTATATAGGGCCTCGTTCCTGTTGGATGTGAGAAAACACAGTCTCAATGCTTCAGAGGGTATGGTGTTTTGATAGCTTATTATCTTTATTAGCTCTGCCTTTTCTATACGTTTCGATATTCCTTTCAATATCACCAGTGGTGGACGTCTCTTGACACCTTCAGCCTGCAACTCTTTGGTGTTATTGACAGCACTGATTATTTCTCGGCACTGTAGGTCGTTGTCAAACTCCACAAGGATACGGCCCTTTGATACTGGTTTGACTTTGCTCGGGGCAAATTTACGATCCTTGAAGGTGATCTGTTTCTTCCACGTATTAATGGTTTGATCCACTTCGGAAGAGTCAGTTGGAGTGATGATAATTGCAGGTTTTTGTGGTTGAGGTTTAGGGGGGGGAGTTGCCTGAACTACGGCTGCGTATGAGGCTTTTTGTTTGGTGAGTTCAGTAGTTAATTTATTTATTTGGTCGTTGACACCGGCGAGAATCTCTTGCTTTAGAGTTTGTAGTTCTATCCCAGGTGTTGTTAAGGATGCGGGGGCGATGGGTGTCTCGGTAAGTAGGACTTTACGAATACCTTCAGCGGCTTCAAGGATGGCTTTTTTATTCTTAGTGGTGACGCTTTTCCCTTCGTTAACAGCCTCTATGATGGCCGCAGTAAAATTGAAGATTTTAGCAGAAAAATCTAAATTTCCCGGATCTTTAGCTCTATTTTCCGAAGTATTCGGCGGTTCGGGATTATCCATTTTACAGTTTCATATATGTTCTCAAATGTGAGAAGTCCTAAGGGTTGAAGGATGTGCTAAGAGAAACGATTAATGCCGATAAAAATAGTTAAAGTTAAATTTATATTAAATTACAAGTTTTTGTAAGCAATTATGTATATATCTTTTGAATTTGACGTTTGATATTTATCTATACTTTATTTATTTACTTTGTAACAATAAAACTATATTAAAAAATTAGTTTTAAGTCTCAAAACACAAGTAATATTTTCACCTATTGACCAGAGTCTTAATGGTAAAACACAACAGGGTGGGTGGGAGGGCGAAAAAATGCCAATTTTCACAGCAGAAGGCTGGGAAAGGTGTCTACGGATGCGGCTCGGCGAGAGAAGCTCAACCAAAGCGGAAAACAGGTAAGTGTTTATGGTTAGGTTAGGTTAGGTTAGGTTAGGTTAGGTTAGGTTAGGTTAGGTTAGGTTAGGTTAGGTTAGGTTAGGTTAGGTTAGGTTAGGTTAGGTTAGGTTAGGTTAGGTTAGGTTAGGTTAGGTTAGGTTAGGTTAGGTTAGGTTAGGTTAGGTTAGGTTAGGTTAGGTTAGGTTAGGTTAGGTTAGGTTAGGTTAGGTTAGGTTAGGTTAGGTTAGGTTAGGTTAGGTTAGGTTAGGTTAGGTTAGGTTAGGTTAGGTTAGGTTAGGTTAGGTTAGGTTAGGTTTTTTTTTTTTTTTTTTTTTTTTTTTTTTTTTTTTTTTATATTCCTAATACCTCCAACGTTATCGGAGCCTACTATTAATCTGACTTCAGTTGCATACCAGTTCTCGCTTGAATTCTTCTCGCACTTCCATTCCGCATACTGTATCTTTCTTGCATCCATCATCTTTTCATTCTTTTATGGGTGGGTTTGCCCATTTCTATTTCACCTATGTATCTACTCTACTCTGTTTTATTCTTTATTTAAATTTGTTCTTATTACTAGCATACACAGGTTGGGGAGACTGAGGTTGTTAGGTCTATTTATTGCTTATTCTAATACACTTTTTCTATGTTTCTTTAATACAATTTAGTTTACAGTCTTATTACTATTTTTATACATTAAATTTTATTTAGTTTACTAGTCTTAATACTATTTTACACCATTTTTATATGTCTTATTTATATAGTTCTATATTATTACATTGCTTATTATTCTAATTACACAGTTGCATGGTTTTTATTTAATTCAGCTTATTTTACAGTCTTATTAATACTATTATAACTTTAGGTGCATATTTTAATCCTATTGTACGCCATTGTTTTCTTATTTATCTTAACAGCTATCTTACTTTCTTACAAATGGTTATTTTATAGTTTCTTACATTTATATTACTGCTTACTATTATCTTAATTTTTTCATCTAATACAGTTTTATGCTATACATTAATATACTGTATTATATCACGATAACATAATTTATTGACCGGTTTTGTTCCTTTTTATGACTCTCTCCGCAATATCTTGGCAGTATTTCAAAAATGTCTCTCTATTTTTACCTAGCATTATATTTTTTATACTATTTAGATCAAGTTTTATATCCAGGGCTTGTTCGACCTCGAACCTTTCTTTTCCAAATGCTGGGCACTCGAGCAATACATGTGGCACCGTTTCGCTTTTCGCGGGGTCACAGGAACACGATGGGCTCCCTTTACACTTGAAACGATTCAAGTATTCCGAGAACCCACCGTGCCCCGTCAAAATTTGCGTCCGTATGTATGTTATCTCAATCTTCCTTGTTATTCTGTATGCCGCAATCGCGTCCGGGAAAAACATCTTTGTCACAGAGGCGGTTTCGCCTGCTACATATCTCCGGTTCCACTCGTCAAGCGTTGCCATACGAATGTTACGCCTGACGTGTGAAACCGGGCACTTATCGTAGTCGGGTTTCTTCTTCGACCTCATGGCAGCCTCCTTCGCTAGTTCATCAGCTCTTTCGTTTCCCTCCAACCCTGCGTGAGCTTTAATCCAAAACAGGTCTACTATCTTGTTTTGGAGAGATACCGATTTTAAATTCTTTCTTGCTTCGACTGCGAGGGGATGGAGGCAGCTGTGGTTCTTTACTGTTAGGAGGGCCGCCATGGAGTCGCTGTAGATACCAAATGTCCGCGCTCTGTGCTTCTCTATCTCCCTCGTTGCCCTACTTAATGCCAGCAGCTCTGCCTGGTAGACCGTACAGTAGTTTGGTAGAGCAAGTTTGAAGGCTTTGGTTTCACGCTCGCCATCCCATATAGATAGCGCTGCGCCAACCCCACCCTCAATCTTGCTCCCGTCGGTGAAGATGCGTACTTCGTAGTCGCTGTGGTTACTGAGTTGTTCCCGGTCCGCCAGGCTTTTGAGCTCTAAGTTCGCGCGTTCCGCGGGGTGTGGAGCCTCGATCGCCGGGGCCATCCGCTCGACCTCCCTGTCCCCCAAGTCTGGCCGGGGTACCCCTCTCCTAGCCTCGTATAGAGAGGCCGCCTCTCGTACTCGTAGGTCGAGAGGGAGTATCCCGGCCAGTATCAGTGCTGAGTTCAAGGAGACCGTGCGGTAGGCCTTGCACATTCTTTGTGCTATACCGCGCTGTATTGCTGCTAATTGCTTGATCACCCCTAGTTTTTTGGCGGCTGGAGCCCATACGCTTGCGGCATACAGAATAATGGGCTCTATGGTCGCCACATATATTACTCGAATGACCTCCGGGTGAAGTCCCCAGCTAGCCTTTGCGGCCCTGGTTAGCTGTTTATATACACTTATAGCCTTCCTGCAGACGTTTGAGACGTGCGTGTTAAATGTCAGCTTCTCGTCTATTGTGACACCGAGTATTTTTATTTCCTTAGACATAGCAATGCCGACCCCGCCCATGCTCAGCCGCGGGGTGTCGTGCTTTAGCTTGCGGGTAATTACCATTGCACTTGTTTTGTGTGGAGCAAACTTGAGCTTGTTTGCTACACCCCACGTCCGAACATGTTCGAGGGCGGCATTTGCCTGTCTTTGGATTTCGTCTGCTGTTTCGCCGTCAAAGATCAGCACGACGTCATCTGCAAACGCCTGGCAGTATACTCCCCTTTCTTCTAGGCTTTTTAGGAGTGGATCCAGTAGTAGGTTCCAGAGGATTGGACCCCCAATTGAGCCCTGTACACACCCTTTACTCGTGCTCCTTTCGTGCTCTTCCCCTGCGTATCTGACCCTTACCTTCCTATCTTCTAGATAGCTGTCTATGGTCCTCCTCAAGTTCATTGGACACTTTTCCTCAGCCAGTCGGACTCTTATGGCTGGCCACCAGGCGCTGTCGAAGGCTCCCTCTATATCCAAGGATACTAATGTAGTTATTTTCTTTTGATCCAACTTACTGCGAATGTGCTGCATTAGGGTATAGAGGGAGTCTTCGGTGCTCCTCTGGGGCATGAATCCGTACTGGCGAGTACTCATCCCTGGCAAGAGATGATGCTTGAGGCGGGCCACCAGCATCTTTTCAAAGATTTTCCCAAGGATTGGGAGCAGTCCTATCGGTCTGTACGCTTTTGGGGTGGTGTAGTTATCTTTCCCGGGCTTTTTCAGAACGATGACTGTTGCTTCCTTCCATGCCTCCGGGAAGTGGTGGTACTCTAGGCATTTATTAAGGAGCATCAGGAATGTTTCCGGGTCGCTTCCGATGGCACGGCAGCATATATCGGCTGTAAAGCCGTCTGCTCCTGGGGCTTTCTTTGGGTTGGTTAGGTTAGGTTAGGTTAGGTTAGGTTAGGTTAGGTTAGGTTAGGTTAGGTTAGGTTAGGTTAGGTTAGGTTAGGTTAGGTTAGGTTAGGTTAGGTTAGGTTAGGTTAGGTTAGGTTAGGTTAGGTTAGGTTAGGTTAGGTTAGGTTAGGTTAGGTTAGGTTAGGTTAGGTTAGGTTAGGTTAGGTTAGGTTAGGTTAGGTTAGGTTAGGTTAGGTTAGGTTAGGTTAGGTTAGGTTAGGTTAGGTTAGGTTAGGTTAGGTTAGGTTAGGTTAGGTTAGGTTAGGTTAGGTTAGGTTAGGTTAGGTTAGGTTAGGTTAGGTTAGGTTAGGTTAGGTTAGGTTAGGTTAGGTTAGGTTAGGTTAGGTTAGGTTAGGTTAGGTTAGGTTAGGTTAGGTTAGGTTAGGTTAGGTTAGGTTAGGTTAGGTTAGGTTAGGTTAGGTTAGGTTAGGTTAGGTTAGGTTAGGTTAGGTTAGGTTAGGTTAGGTTAGGTTAGGTTAGGTTAACTTTGCGGAATACTTGCGGATCTTGTTGAAATTGATACCACTTACCTTTGGCGTGCTCTTTTGACGATCGATTCTGTAAAAACCCGTGACTTGGCTTTCCTTCTTGGATTTCGACTTTCTGTGTTGATTGGACTTGTTTTGTTTGTAATTTTTTGTTATATTTGTTAAGTTTTTATTGTGTTGTCGTCGGCGTGGAACAACTTTTTTAAGCTTGTTGCATAGCGGCGGCAGCCCTCTTGCCTTCGGGCTTTGATTTGTTACTACCTTACCTTTGGTTCGGTAGATATTTAGTTTTTAAGTGTTAATTTTTCTTGTTAAATTTTATCATTTAAAAATTTTAAATTTGTTTGTTACGCCATTTCGTGGGGTCAACCCCTACGGCTGTGAAAGCTCTGTCAGCGGATAGAGGGCAACGCCCCCTATTACGCAACACCTTTCGCGCCGTTCTACGATCCCCGGAAGTGGTCGAAAAATCGATAACGCAAGTTATTTTTTACTGTAATTATTTGGTGTAAAATTTGTTTGTTTACATTTTTGCTTCCAAAAAAAGTTGGTGTTGCCGCTATCGCTCAACGCCCTGTTTGGGGCTGGGATATAGCGGCAATAGTCTACTTTCGTGTAGGCTAGGTCCGGTTACTGCACTCCTTAAGGTTTTCAAGTAATCGGATTTTTAAAATTTTATTTTAAATTTTGTTGAATATTTTCACTGAAATTTGGACCAAAAATTGGTAATTTTGGTGTTGGCTCCATTTTTTGGTGTTAACCCCTACGGCCATAGTAGGGGTATCAGGGGATAGGGGGCTTCGCCCCCTATTTTTGGATATTTTTCGCGCCCGGCTGCGATACTCTGAAGCCAGGCAATTCAATACAGTAGGGGGGCCTGAATTAATAATTTGCTATTTTATTGATTCAGGCGCTTTTGCGATATTGTATGGGATTTTTAAAAGCCGGCACACCCTTGACCGTTTTATTAACCTAACTCGGTTTTAGGTTAATAACTTCGGTAGGGGTGGTCCGATCCGGACGATTTTTTATCCCAACACGGACGAGGCCTCCATGGCCACAAACGCGGAAAGGGGGGGGTCCCCCCGCAGGAGGGGGGGGAGAATCTATAGTTCTCCCTCCGAATCGGAGGATGAGGACATCGTAGAGGCCACGGAGGTGGCTTCTCAGCCTCAGAAAAGGGGGCATGGGGAGGGGGAAGACGACCCCCAACCTGATAGTGGACCCAAAGTCCACACGGCGAGGAGGGGGAAGCCCAGAGGGGCCTACGCGGGGTTAGCGGCGGCGAGGGCCAAGCTCGCAGATCCGGAACCTTTCCGGTTCTCGGACTCGGACATCGCCGCTGTCTCATACCGGAAGGACTTCCCGGAGCTCCGGTCCAGGGGGGGGAAAGGGGGGGGAACTTCCTCCCCAAGTACCGGAAATAAGAAAGAGTCCTTGGCCAACCCGATCGAGGCTACTCGACGGGCGGTAGATAGCATCCTGGAGGGGGCCCGCAAGTCGGGGAATTTGAAGGGGGAAATCTGGGGCCAGATGAACGTGGCCTGCTTCACGATTATTAAAGCGATGGACGAGGTAGAGCTAGCCAGGCCCGAAAGCGAGGAGATCCGCATCCTTAAAGCGGATAACAAAAGGATGCGGGAACAGCTCACGCAGTGCCTGGCAGAGCTCAAGGCGCTCCGAGTAGCTTTCTCGGAGCGAGAGACCTCGTCCTCTCTGGCCCCTGCGCCGGAACTGACGACCGTGGCCCCTACGGCCCCCCCGCCGCTGCAGTTTGCCGCCGCGGAGTTTGCGGAAGCTCTACAAGAGCTAAGGCAGGACCTGTTCATCTCCCTGGGCAACATGCTCAACACCCGATTGGAGGAGATGAACAGGCGGCTTCCAGCTGAGCCGATACTCCGCCCCCCACTTGCGGCGGACAAGAAAAGAAAAGGGCCGGCCCCACCGGCCCCACCCATGGAGGTGGCCCCAGAGCCCGAACCCAGGGCCAGACTGGGCGATGGGCGGCCAATAAAGGCCACAAAGAAACCCTCTGCCCCGGCAGCCAGGCCTACCCCGGTAGCCAGGCCCGCCCCAGCAGCCGGGCCCCGCCCGGCAACCAAGACTGCCCCGGCCCCAAGGGCCACCCCGATGGCCACTGGGCACTCGGAAGGGGGACCAGGCCCTTCGAGCCATGTACGACCGGGCGAGAGCTGGGCCCAACAGGTGGGGAAAAAGGGGAAGAAGAAGGCGAACGGAGCTGCCACGGCCCCGTCCCCTGCTACCGCCCCCACCCCCGCCCCCGGCCCAGCCCCCACTTCTTCTTCTTCCAAAAAGAGAAGGAAGAAGAAGAAGAAGAGAATATCAAAGGCCTTAAAGGCCCCTACGACGGCGGCGGTGGTGATCAATATGAAAAAAGATATCACCACCGCCACAACGCTGCAGGCCACAATGTCCAAGGCTATCAACGGGATAAGCCTTGGCGAGGTCGGCCTGCAGCACGTGAGGGTTCGGACCTCAATGACGGGGGGCCGAGTCATAGAGGTTCCCGGGGACGACAGTGGGCGAGCGGCCGACAACCTGGCCGCAAAGCTGCAGGCCATCATCGGGGACGTCGCCCACATAAGTCGCCCCCAGAAAATGGCCGTCGTAGAGGTCACCGAGCTGGACGAGGCGACGACGAAGGAGTCGCTGACGTCGGCTATCGCCAGGGCGGGGGCCTGCAGCGAGGCCCACGTCAAAGCAGGGGGCATCCGCCTCCTGTACGATGGAAACAGGTCCGCCCTGGTCCAGTGCCCGGTGGGAGTGGCGAAAGCCCTCATTTCGCGTGGGAAGATCCTGGTGGGATGGTCTGCCGCCAGGGTCAGATCGGTTGGTCCAGCACCCATGCGGTGCTTCAGATGCATGGGGGTTGGACACTCGAGGGAGCTGTGCCCCTCTACTGTGGACCGGACATTCTCCTGCTACCGGTGCAGTCAAGAGGGGCACAAATCCAGCGATTGCTGGCAAGAGAGGGCATGGTGCGCGGTTTGCCACCATGCCAAGCTCCCCGCCGACCACGTGATGGGGGGCAGAAGCTGCTCCCCACCAGAAACGAGGGGTAAGGAGGTGAGGACAAGACCCACCCGTCCTCCACGCCCCCCACCTGCCGAAATAGCCGCCAGCGCCAGCCGGCCCGGCCCTGAGGACAACCAAATGGACGTCTAAATGCCAGTACACCAGCATTTAGACGTCCTGCAGACGAACGCCAACCACTCCGCCAGAGCCCAGGATCTGCTCATGCAGACCATGGCGGAGTGGGCAATTGGCGTCGCGGTTGTCGCGGAGCCCTACTTCGTCCCCCCCCAATCTAATTGGGTAGGGGACTCCGACGGAGTAGTGGCGATCGCAGTGCCGGCGGCGGGGGACTTCCCCCCCTTAACGAGGGTCGAAGGCGGACAGGGGTTCGTGGCGGCAAAGTGGGGGAGGGACACCATATTAGTGGCGGTGTACTTCTCCCCCAATAAGCCGCTACACGCCTTCGAGCGGTTCCTGGGGGTCCTAAGCGGGGTAGTTAGAAGAGCTGCCCCGTCACAAGTGATGGTCATGGGGGACCTCAACGCTAAAAGCTCGGCGTGGGGCTCCCCCATCACGGACCCCCGAGGGACTGCCCTCGAGGACTGGGTGACGGCAACAGGACTAGTAGTCCTGAACCAGGGCAGCGCCAACACTTGCGTGCGGAGGCAGGGGGGGTCAATCGTGGACGTAACGTTCGCGACCCCTGCCATAGCCGCGCGCGTCTCCGATTGGCGCGTCCTGGAGGACGTCGAGACCCTCTCTGATCACTTGTACATCAGATTGAGGGTCTCCAAAGATGGCGTCCAGCCGTCACCCACCCCAGGGGGGGAACGGGGAAACGGTAGGAGGGGCTTCCCCAAATGGTCCCTCGCCAACTACGACAGGGACAGGGCGAACGAGGCGGCCATGGTGGAGGCATGGTGTGCTGCCCCACCAGCCACCCTCGGAGTCGAGGAAAGGGCGGCACAGTTCCGCGTCGCACTACAGACGGTGTGCGACGCGGCCATGCCTCGGGCCGGCCGCTTGTTCGCCCGAAAAAGAGTGTACTGGTGGTCCGCAGAAATTGCGGCCCTGCGGACCACAAGCAATGGCGCCCGCCGCGCCTACCAACATTGTAGGCGCCGGCGGCACAGCGCTGAAGAGGAGGAAGGGCTCCATAGGGCCCTCAAAGAAGCAAAGGGGGCCCTCCAGGTGGCAATCGCCAAGGCCAAGGACGAAGCTCATGAGTCGTTCTTGGCCACCCTGGACAGGGATCCGTGGGGGCGGCCTTACAAAGTGGTGCGCAACAAAATGCGCACCGCTCCCCCCATGGACTCCCTAGAGCCCGACCTCCTCCAGAGCGTAGTCGAGGGGCTGTTCCCGCCAGCCCCCTCGATCTCTCCCCCGACGATGGCCGACCCCATAGTGGAGCCGGAGGCCGAACTCGTCATCGCACCTATAAGCGATGACGAGTTCGAAATAGCGACGGAACGTCTCCGGGGCTGCAAAAAAGCCCCGGGACCGGACGGCGTTCCGGGTCGCGTCCTAGGCGCCGCCCTTGAACACCTCGGGAACCGACTCAGGCAAGTCATGGATGACTGCCTGAGGGAGGGTCAGTTCCCGAGGACATGGAAGGAGGGGCGCCTATGCCTCCTGCGCAAAGAGGGTCGGCCACCAGATTGCCCGTCCGCCTATCGCCCCATCGTGCTGCTGGATGAGGTTGGGAAGTTATTCGAGCGCATCCTGGCCTCCCGGATCCGGCAGCACCTCGAGACCGCCGGCCCGAACGTCTCTGACAGACAGTTCGGGTTCAGAGAAGGGCGGTCCACGCTCGACGCGCTGAAGTCCCTAAGGGACTTCTGCGAGTACGCGTCGAGCAGGGGGGAGGGTGTCATCGCGGTGTCTCTAGACATCGCGAACGCGTTCGGCACCCTTCCATATGGGGTGATAAGTGAGGCACTCAAGTATCACGAAGTGCCTCACTACCTTCGGCGGATCATAGAGCACTACCTCACCGAGAGGGTAGTGCTCTATGAAAACATGAACGGGCAAAGGGGGGAGAGGGTGATGGCCTGCGGCGTGCCCCAGGGCTCCGTACTCGGTCCACTCCTCTGGAACCTGGGGTACGACTGGGCCATCAGGGCGGAGTTGCTTCCGCGCACACTCGTCGTCTGCTATGCGGACGACACGATGGTGGCTGTGCGCGGAAGCGACATGCGGGAAACCCTGCGAAGGGCAGAGGTGGCGGCCGAGCTGACGATTGGCCGCATCGAACGGCTCGGCCTAAAGGTGTCCCTCCCGAAGACTGAGGCTATAGTCTTCGGGGGGCGAGGGTGGAGGCTGCCCGCTGATGCGGCGCTCACCATTGGAGGAGGGGCGGTCCAAATCAAGCCCCACATCAAATATCTGGGGCTGATATTGGACCGCAAATGGGATTTCGGGGAGCACTTCTCGAAGCTAGCTCCCCGAATCGTGGGCGCCGCATCGGCGCTAGGCAGACTCCTGCCAAATGTTGGAGGGCCGGGCTCCTTATGCCGGCGGCTATATGCCGGCGTGACGAGGAGCATGGCCCTCTACGGGGCCCCAATATGGGCGGACAAGCTGTCCGCCCGGAATAGGGCCCTACTGCGGAGGCCCCAACGGGTCGTGGCCCTCAGGATGGTGAGGGCCTACACGACGGTGGCCCACGCAGCGGCTTGCCTCCTCGCCTGCACCCCTCCGTGGGAGTTGGACGCAGAGGTGCAGGCAGAGACCTACCAACGTAGGTCTAGGGTCCGGGCAACAGGTGAACGCCCGGACCCTGAGGAGGTGGCAGCCGCCCGTCGCATGACGGAGCGCCGACTGCGCGACCGATGGAAAGCCCAACTAGAGGTCGCCCCTTATGGTGTCCGTACCATAGGGGCGATCCTCCCATCGGTCGACCTTTGGTTAAAGAGGGCAGTCGGCGCTACATCGTACCGGCTCGTGCAGGTGATGACCGGACATGGCTGTTTCGGCCATTACCTGCACAAAATTGGAAGGGAGCCTGGCCCGCAGTGCCATGAGTGCGGAGATCCCGACGACACAGCCCAGCACACCCTCGAGGTGTGCAGTCGTTGGGACAGGGAGCGTGGCCTCATGGCACGTACCATCCAGCGGGCGGACCTCTCGCTCGAGAGCATTGTCTCAGCGATGCTCAGCAGCGAGGGGTCCTGGGAGGCTGTGGTCTCTTTCTGCGAGTTCGTCATCTCGCAGAAGGAGACCGCGGAGCGGGAGCGCGAGGAAGATCCTCTCGCGCATCCCCTCCGGCGCAGACGGCAGGGGTTGAGGCGGCGGCGGTTTGCCGCACGCCTAAACCCATAGTGACTGCAGGTGGAGGATGGGAGTCCTCCGCCTGCCGTGGCAAGTCACTGAGCGGTCTGGGAGAGGGGCCAAGCGTGCTCGGCCATCTCCCCATCGGCGCGGGAAGCCCCGGCAATGGCTGGGGCGCCGTCGGTGGACACCGTGGTCTATGCCTTCGCAGGTACCACGGTGTCCGACGAAACCGGCAAGAGGGCACGTCCGGGTGGTTTTTAGTGGGTAGCACTCCCTACCCTTCCTCACTCTGAGGAAGGAGAGGCGATGTGTAGTCCCACATAACCCTCCGCCACTCCCATGCGCGGAGGGTATGCGTAACGCATTTTCCACCCGGTCAACAAAAAAAAAAAAAGGTTAGGTTAGGTTAGGTTAGGTTAGGTTAGGTTAGGTTAGGTTAGGTTAGGTTAGGTTAGGTTAGGTTAGGTTAGGTTAGGTTAGGTTAGGTTAGGTTAGGTTAGGTTAGGTTAGGTTAGGTTAGGTTAGGTTAGGTTCCCCCCCGACTGTGTTGCCACCTTGTCGTGGTGGGGGGGCTTGCGTGTCCCTATGATCTCCGAGGCTTTACCGGCAGGGTCACCCATACCGGCCAGGCTCGGGGTGAGGGTCCAGACGAAGAGCAACACTCCCTTCCCCATCCTTCCCTCGTTCCGCTTCCCATCCTCAAAGGGCGGTCTTCTCCCGGTACTTCTCTCATCAGGAGAGTGGACCGGCGATGTTGACTGTCCCAAAATCCTTTCCCTTTCCTTCCCCTTTTCCTATTTTCCCAACAGGTCCGATGGAGTGGCGGCGGGTCCGGTGTGCACTTACACTGCCCCGGACTGGCCTTTTTCAAGGCCAACGCCGGTCGACCCGTAATCCGCAACGATGGCAGTGGGCCTATGCGGACCGGAGGGCTCTGCCTTAACCAGCAGGGCCTGCGAGGAAGAAATCCTCTATAAAAAATTACCCGAATCTCAAGCGGCGCCGCACCGTGAGGAGATGAATGGCTCCACGGAATTGGAGTTCTTAGTGCGTGTCCCCACACTGGCACCTGTCGCCCCCAGTGTGGGTTACAAATAAAGACTTTCCCAGGCACGGGATCTCGGCCTGTGGATGACATTTATTTCTCCCGTCAACGTGGGTACAAAATGGAAAATAAAAATAAACAAAACGCAAAGGAGGAGGAAAGGGTGAGAGAGGAGGAGGAGAGTAAAGAGATGGAGGCGAGACATGAGGTAGGTCTAACACCATGCGCGAAAGAGCTGCGCGTCGCAGTGGTACGGCTGTCCGAGTCTGACACGGACAGCAGTATGGTCACTTTGGCATCCTCCGGCTCAGAAAGAGGCAGTTTCTGGCGGAAACGGCCGTACAAGGAGGTCCAGGGTGAAGAAACAATGTCACCACCTAAAGGAGCGGCGCATAGAACTAAGAGAGGGAGGGGCCGTCCGCCCACCATGGGCACCTGGCGGCCCACAGAGGCAAAGGCGCAACGCAACGCTGCCAAAGCTGAAGAGCTGCGCTTAGAGGCGGAGGAGAGGGTAGCTGACATGGCGAAGACTTTAAAGGAGTCTAGAAACGCCTGTCGCCATGCCTTCAATCCTCCTACCCCTGGAGAAGACTCAGCGCAGACTATGTCTGCGCTGAACAAGGTGGTTCTGGACGCCGCGGACGCTATAGTGAACGTGGCTGCGACGTCCAAAAACCTGAAGGGCACCTCTGTGCGGGCCCTAAAGGACGCAGCGGCCCTCATTAAAGAAGCCGTCGCAGGTCTCAGGGCCCGCACCATAACGGAGGAGGTCGCCAAGTTAGAGGCGGCCAACTCTCAGCTCTCGAGCCAGTTGGCAGAGCTGCGAGCAGAGGTGGCTGAGCTGAGGCGGCAGCCGGCAGTAGTGCCGAACGCTGCGGTGCCCGACACCTCCTCTATCAAGGAGATGATGGAGGAGGTCTCGCGTACAAGCTTCGCACAATTTGGTGCGATGCTGAATGCGAGATTCGCGGGCATCGAGGACCGCCTGCTGCCAGAGCAGCGCCTCAGGCCGCCACTAGCGGCCGACAGGAGGAGGGCGGAGGAGGCGGCGAAGACCACTTCGCCGCAGCCCCCAACTTCGGGGGTTCCCGCCGCGGCCGCCCCTAAGCGACCGCCATCAAAGACGGCAGCTCCTCCCCCAACCAGCCAGCCTCAAAAGGCAGGTAAAGGTAAGGGGAAGGGGAAAAAAACGGCGGCCGCAAAGGAAGCGGCCAAAGCCAGGGACTCGGGCCCGTCCGTGCCTGCCCCTCCACCACCTCCATTGAAGGAGCCATGGAACGTGGTTGCGGAGCGGGGCAACAAAAAGGTCCCACCAAAAAAGGCGGAGGAGCGGGCACCGGTCTCAAAACCAGGTCCCCGAAAAAAGGCGACAGCTAAGCTCCGTCCACCGCGCACGGCTGCTGTTACTATCACCCTGCTGCCGGCCGCGGCAGAGAAGGGCTTGACCTATCGGCGGGTCATGGCCGAGGCTCGTAGTTCTGTTGACTATGAGAGCCTCGGCATTGAGGAGCTGCGCTGCAGGACGACGGCCACAGGCGCCCGCATGCTCGAAGTTTTCGGCGATGCGGGCCCCACCAAGGCAGACTCCCTGGCTTCAAAGCTCAGGGAGGTCCTGAGCGCAGAAAACGTAAGGGTCACGCGCCCTGTCAAAAGGACGGAGCTAAGAGTCACCGAGCTCGAAGACTCGGTGACAGAGGAGGAGGTGGTGACGGCCGTCGCCAAAAAGGGAGGGTGCCCCGCCGATCTCATACAAGCCGGTGTGATTGGCGCTGGCGGCTCACTGTGGTTGAGCTGCCCGGTGGAGGCCGCAAAAAAGGTGGTCGAGGCTGGCCGCCTCAGGGTGGGCTGGGTATCAGCACGAGTCGTGCTGCTCGATACCCGGCCCCAGCGGTGTTATCGCTGCCTAGAGGTCGGTCACCTCGGCGCCAAATGTGCGGCTGATACGGACCGCAGCGGCCTGTGTTACCGCTGCGGAAAACCGGACCACCGGGCAAAAGGTTGTCAGGCCGAGCCGCATTGCGCCGTCTGCGCAGCGGCGGGTAGACCGGCGGGTCATCCCCTGGGTGGAGCCGGGTGCCAAAATGGCTCCAAAACTGGGCCTAAAAAGAGTCCCCAAAAGGGACGCAAAAGGCCCAGGAAGAAGAGGAAGAAGAAGGCTGGGGCAAAGAAAGCCCCTGAGCCGACCCAGTGCCCAGTGGGCACAGCGCAGGAGCCCATGGAGACCGCCATTTGATGCGTCTCTGGCACCTACTGCAGGCGAACATCAACCACTGCGCCAGGGCCCAGGACTTGCTTGTCCAGACTATGGCGGAGTGGGAGATATATGTAGCCGTGGTCGCCGAGCCTTATTTTGTCCCCTCCCGGGATGACTGGGTTGGGGACCGTGAGGACTCGGTGGCCATCGTCGCCCATGCCTCCGCGGAGGCTCCGCCCTTCGAACGAGTTACGAAGGGTCGGGGCTGCGTGATGGCCGTCGTGGGCGACGTTGCAGTAGTGGGGGTGTACTTTTCGCCCAATCGGAGTCTCGCCGAGTTTGAGCAGTTGCTCGTCGAGGTCGGGGCTCTGATGGGGCAAGTTGCCCCCTACCCCGTGCTAGTCGCCGGGGATTTCAACGCCAAATCTATTGCGTGGGGATCTTCGGTGACGGATGCGCGGGGCGAGGTTCTGGAGGACTGGGCGGTCTCCGTGGGACTGGCCGTCCTCAACACGGGCTCGGAGAACACGTGCGTGCGGCAACAGGGTGGGTCGATTGTTGATATAACGTTTGCGACTGCCCCCCTGGCGCGCCGTGTCCAGAACTGGCGGGTGGAGGTGGGCGTGGAGACACTGTCGGATCATCGCTATATCCGATTCGACGTCTCCACGCTCCCTACCCAACCGAGTAGAAATGCCACCCGTGTTGGGGACGGCCGGCGTTGGGTACTGGGTCGGCTGGACCGAGAGGTCGCCGCAGAGGCGGCCATAATCGAGTCCTGGGTGTCGGGACCCAATATCGTCGCCGACGTTGACGAGGAGGCGGAGCGCCTCGGCACTTCGCTCACTCGCATCTGTGATGCGGCGATGCCGAGGGCGAGACCCCTCCCTCCGAGGCGTCGGGTGTATTGGTGGAACAATGAGCTCCGCGACATGCGTCGAGCCTGTGTACGCGCCCGCCGTCGATACACCCGATGCAGGCGACGACGGGTCAGAGACACCCAGGAGGAGAACGCCTCCTACGCCGCCTATAGAGAGCTGCGCAAGGCCTTTCAGGCGGCAATTGCGCAGGCGAAAGAGGCGGCGTGGGAAGAATGGATGGCGATTCTCGACGGGGATCCCTGGGGAAGGCCGTACAGGGTCGTGCGAAACAAGCTACGGCCCTGGGCTCCCCCCCTGACGAGCAATCTCCAGCCGGCGCTCCTCGACGAAGTGGTGGGCACCCTTTTCCCACAGCGGGGACAATGGGTGCCCCCAACGATGGGCTCTCATCCGGTGCGAGACGTCGGGGACGAAGTTCCCCCAGTGTCTGATGGGGAACTTGGGGCGGCCATTCTTAGAATGAAATCGAAGAAGACCGCCCCGGGCCCGGATGGTGTGCCGGGCTGCGTCCTGGCGATCGCTCTGGATGAGATCGGTGAGAGGGTGAGGTCTCTGTTCGACGCGTGTCTCGAGCGGGGTCGATTCCCCCAGAGGTGGAAAACGGGAAAGCTCGTCCTGCTTCCTAAGGGCGGGCGCCCGGCCGGACTGCCGTCGTCCTATCGTCCGATTGTGCTGCTCGACGAGGTGAGTAAGTTATTCGAGCGTGTTCTCGCTGCTCGCCTCGTCGAGTCCATGGATCCGGATTTGGATGACGCACAGTTCGGTTTCCGTCGGGGTCGATCGACCCTGGACGCGATCGCGCGGGTCAGGGACCTCGCCGAGGAGGCCGTCTCCCAGGGTGGTGTGATGTTTGCGGTGTCACTCGACATCCGCAACGCTTTCAACACGCTGCCCTGGGAAACCGTGCTGGTCGCGCTGCAGTACCACGGAGTCCCACAGTATCTGCAGCGCGTCGTGGCCGACTACTTCGCCGGGAGAGCGGTGGTCTTCCCGACGAAGAACGGCTCCGGGAGGAGGGAAATGTCGTGCGGGGTTCCACAGGGATCTGTTCTCGGTCCGCTCCTGTGGAACATCGGCTACGACTGGGTGCTGCGCGGGTCGTTGTTACGGGGGGTCGGCGTCACTTGTTACGCTGACGATACCCTCGTCTTTGCCCGCGGCGGCACCTATCGCGAGGCGTCCCTCCTCGCCACGGCGGGTGTGGCCCAGGTGGTGGCAAGGATCCGCGCCCTGGGACTCGAGGTTGCCCTGAACAAGTCAGAGGCTCTCGTGTTCCATGGGCCGCGGCGAGCACCACCACCCGGAGCCACCATTATGGTGGGAGGAACCTCCATCGCCGTCGGGTCGACGATGAAATATCTAGGACTCGTCCTCGACGGTCGATGGAAGTTCGAGGAGCACTTCCGGCGGCTGGCCCCAAAACTGGTGGCCACAGCCGGAGCGCTGGGGCGTGTCCTCCCTAATGTGGGAGGCCCCGGGAGTGCTTGCCGACGCCTATACACCGGTGTGGTGCGCTCCATGGCGCTCTATGGGGCGCCAATATGGGCAGGAGCCATGAGCGCCCGAAACCTGGCCGCGCTACGACGTCCGCAGCGCGCCATGGCGCTCAGGGTGGCCCGAGCGTACCGCACCGTGTCGTGCGTCGGCGCGTGTGTGCTCGCCGGTACACCGCCGTGGGACCTCGAAGCCGAGGTGCTCGCCGCGGTGTACTGGCGAACAAAAGAGGAGTGTGCAGTCGGTGGTGGCCGCCCCCATCAGCGGGAAATTGACCGCTGGAGAGAGGACGCTCGCAACGTCCTCCTCCAAAGGTGGGCGGCCCGCCTCGAAGCTCCCGGCGTGAGTCGGGAGTTAGTGGCCTCCGTTCGGCCTGTCTTTCGACAGTGGCTGGAGCGGGGGCACGGGGCTCTGTCCTTCCACCTGACACAGGTCCTCACTGGGCATGGTTGTTTCGGCGGCTACCTGTGCCGGGTGGCGGGTCGAGAGCCCACAGAGGCGTGCCACCACTGCACGGCGGGGGTGGCGGACACGGCGCAGCACACGCGCGAGGAATGCCCTGCCTGGGCAGTGCCTCGCGCCGCCCTGTCCGCGACTGTAGGAGGAGACTTGTCGCTGCCGACCTTGATCGCATCCATGGTCGGCAGCGAGGAGTCCTGGCAGGCGGTCGCGACCTTCTGCGACGTAGTCATGTCGCAGAAGGAGGCGGCGGAGCGGGAGCGAGAGGACGACGCAGACTCGCTTCCACTGCGCCGCCGGAGACGCGGCAGGCGGCGTCTGGCCTTCGCGGGCCGAATGCCGCCGTAGCCTGGGACCTGTGGACGGCAGAATCGGGGGGTTCCGTCGTCTACACTAAGGGTCCCATGCCGAGACGCCCATGTGTTCCTGGGCGCCTCGGCGGAGGGGGCGGGTCTATGTGTTAAGACCCGCCCTACAGAGGTGGGCTCCCCTACAGGGGAGCGACGCCGGCGGGGCAGGCGGAGATAACAAGCCTGGTCCCGTAGCCCCGCCACTATGGCGTGAGAAGGAACACCGGGGTGGTTTTAGTGGGTAAAAATCCCACATAACCCGGTCACGTCCCCCATTGTGACCGGGTATCTTTCTGAAGATTTCCACCTCGTGAAAAAAAAAAAAAAAAAAAAAAAAAAGGTTAGGTTAGGTTAGGTTAGGTTAGGTTAGGTTAGGTTAGGTTAGGTTAGGTTAGGTTAGGTTAGGTTAGGTTAGGTTAGGTTAGGTTAGGTTAGGTTAGGTTAGGTTAGGTTAGGTTAGGTTAGGTTAGGTTAGGTTAGGTTAGGTTAGGTTAGGTTAGGTTTTTTTTTTTTTTTTTTTTTTTTTTTTTCGATATCTTTTAGTCCTGCTAATGGATACAGGATTGTGATAGGTATTGTTTATTGTTCATGTGCCATTAAATTTCTTGAGTTGTTGTATGATGTTTGTGATATATTCCACGTAAGAGTCTATTGTTGTGTCTTTTTTCATTAATTCGGTTAGTTTATATGGGTCGATGTTGAGGTTTTGGCAGGTTGCTTCGTGGTTATATCTGGATCGAGTGAATTTCGGACATTTCTTTATTAAGTGTTCCAAACTTTGTGTTGTTGCGTTGTCGCAAGGGCAATGGTTGTTGTCTATTATTTTGAAGCGATGAAGGTATTCTTTATGATATCCGTGGTTCGTGAGAATTTGTGTTAATTCGAAAGTTAGATTAATTTTACTGAGGAAGTTTTTGATGTTGACAATATTGTTGTCGAAGAGTTGACTAAGGTGACTCGAGTTGGCTTCGGTGGTGTAGAGTTGGTGCCATTTTGCTTCAGTTTCTTTTTTAATGTTGTGTTTGGCGTACGAAATAGGGAAATTGTTTAGTTTGGTCGCAGTTTTGTTTATTGATGCTGCATTTGCAGTTTGGTCAGCTATTTCATTACCAGTAATACCTACGTGTGCTTTTACCCATATAAATTTCACTTCTACATTCTCTTGCGTCAAATGATGTATTAACTGATGTATAGCATTTACTGTTGGATCGGAGTTGTTTCTGTCTTGTAAGGCTTTTAGTGCTGATAGGCTGTCTGTTGCAATTATTGCGTTTTCTTTTCTTTTGATAGCTTTGAAGTGATTTGTTAGCCAAGTTAGTCCTATTTCTATTGCGTATAATTCTGCTATGAATACTGTAGTGGTTCTATTGAGTTTATTTTTTATTGTTATTGTTTGATCGTTTGGGAGGTTTATTACAGTACCAGCGCCAGTGTCTCCGTTGCTCTGTTTGCTTCCGTCTGTGTAAATTTGTATAGGTGTGTTCCTGGTGAGTTCCTCTACTTCTTCATTTGTGGTAGCCTCTTCGTATTTTATTGCTATTCTATTTGCTGGATGTAATTTGTTTTTTAAAAGTGTATTTGTCCTAAGAGTGACATCATCCGGCAGCTTTGCGTAAAAGCCAGTGCTTTTGACTTGGTGGATTTCTCTTGCCTCGTCAACTACCAAATGTAGGGGAGCAAAGTTGGCCAGTGCAATCGCCGTCACTGCCGACACCGTTCGGAACGCTCGTATGGTGCGGACCGCGAACTGCCTCTGGAGCGCTCTGAGTGACCTCTTTACGCAGTAGAATTTTGTGGCTTCTCCCCAAATTCCCGCCGCGTACGTGAACATGGGCGTTATCACTTGCCTGTAGATAGTTGCGGCATTTTGGGGGTGAGCTCCCCATGTTGGTTTGATGAAGAGGGCCAGTTTTTTGTATAGTTTGGTTGCTCTACTGATTACTTGTCTGCAGTGTGTTATGAATTTCAATTGGTTGTCTATAGTTACCCCGAGTAGTTTTATATCTTGCGAGAGGGGTATAGGTGTATTGTCCATCGTGATTTTTATTGTTTTTGTTTTGTGTGTGAAGGAAATGGCTTTGGTTTTGTCTGGTCCAAACTTTAGTTTTGCTTCTGTGCCCCAGTTTGATATGTTTTTTAACAGTTCGTTGGTTATTATTTCTATGTCCTCTAAGGTTTTCCCCCGAACCAGTAGGAACACGTCATCTGCATATGCCTGGAGGTGTGTGTCTGGTGGAAGGGTCATTTCAAGGAGTTCATCTAGGATGATATTCCAGAATATTGGACCACATACTGAGCCCTGTACGCATCCTTTGGTAAGTTGTTTTTGTGCTGAGGCGGTACCATATCTGAGTGTTGCTGTTCGATTGTCTAAATAGTTTTTTATAAGATTGTAAATATTTTTAGGGCATTTAGTTTTCCTGAGTCTATGAAGAAGCAGTGGCCACCAGGCGTTATCAAAGGCCGATTTTATATCAAGTGACACCCCTATTATTTGTTTGTTTTGACTTTTGGCTTCTTTTATGTAATCTATTGCGGTTTGTAAGGCGTCTGTGGTAGATATTTGTTCTTTGAAACCGTACTGTTTGTTGTTGCTGTGTCCAGTAGTTTCCAGATGGTATGAGAGTCGTTTGGCTATTAATTTTTCTAGGAGTTTACCGAAAACTTGAATGAGGCCTATGGGTCGATATGCCGATATGTCACTGGTGTCATTTTTGTTCGGTTTTGGTATCATAATGACCAATGCTCTTTTCCAGCTATTTGGGAAGTGTCCTGTTTCTAGGCATCTGTTAAGTAGCTGTGTTAGTGCTGTTGGAATAATATTGAACACTTCTAGACAAATATCGGATGTGAGGTGGTCCATTCCTGGGGCTTTATTGGGATTCATGCTGTTTAAGTGGTCGCGAATTTCCTCTTCAGAGAAAGGTGGGTCATTATCAGTTTCTATATTGTCGTTTGCTTCTTTCCTTATTTCTTTTTGTTTATCAGTCTCGTTAGCGGTGTGGTCGTCAGGGTAAAAATGATCCAGTAGAGCTTGTGCTGTGTTACAGAAGTTTGTAGTGAATTGGTTGTTGACTTTTAGTGTTTGAGCTGGTCCAAGAGCTGATGAAGTTTTGATTATTCTATTTGTTAGCGACCAGACATCTTCTTTACCTTGTTTGTTACAAAACTCTCTGAAGTGTTCGGTTGATCGTTTTGATAGGGATTTGGCGTATTCTTTTTTGAGGTTTTGATAGTTTTTTATTGCTTCTTCTAACGGTTGTTTACTTTTCTTTAGGTCGTGTAGTCTATGGTGTGCTTTAATTGTAGTCTTTTTCAAATTTTCTAGTTCGTCATTCCACCAGGGGTTCTGATTTTTATTTTGTTTGTTGGGTTTTAAGGTTTCTTCGCAGCTATCTTGTATTATTTTTGTAATTTCCTCCACCAGTTTGTCAATTTCATCTGCTTTAATGTTTATTATATTCCTGTCATTTATTTTGTGTGCTTCTATTTTGTGTTTGAGAGTTTCCCTGAAGTCTATGAATTTCTCTGTTTTAGTGTTATATTTCCTGATTGGTGCATGTTTTGGTCTATTTGGTTTCCTTTGGTTGATTTCAAAAATAATCGCATTGTGATCTGAAGAGGGACATGCTTCCAGACATACCTTCCATTGGGTCATGGTTGGGGTGAGATTGTCTGAGGTAAGAGTAATGTCCACTATTGAGGAGCAGTGATTTCCATGTCGGATTGCTTCAAAAGTTGGTGTGATTCCTTTATTTGCTACGTCAAGTTGGTGGGTTGCGACCAAGTCCATGATCTCTTCTCCTCTTTCATTAGTGTTGATCTCTTCCCATTCCGGATGTTTCCCGTTAAAGTCACCTCCTACTACTCTGTATGCACCTTTCGTGGAGTGTAAAAAGTGATCTAAAGCGTTGATGGTGTTGTATTTATCCTCATCTGGTTCTACGTAGATTGATGCAATGTACAGTTTTCTTTGTCCTAATTCTACTTGGGCTATGGCGAGATTGGTTGTTGATAATTGGGACATACCAAGTGCTGTGATTTTGTTGTTTTTTGTGAGGATCGCTGCTTTGACTCTTTGTGTCGTGTTAAATTGTAGTATATCTATTCCAGGAATGGGCTGAATATTTTGATGTCTACCAGTATAGGGTTCTGAAATGAGTGCTATGTCAAAGTCGTGAGAAGTGAAATATTTAATTAGTTCTGTCTGTGATAGGTAGCATCTGTTTACGTTGCATTGCAGGAACTTTAGTTTTTTATGGTCCATAATTAGTAGCTTCTTCGATCTTAGTTTTGATGGCTTGGATTATGGGGCACTTATTGATGTTGTTTGCTGCGTGTCCTGCGTTTGCTTGGCTGCTTGCAGAGTTTTTGTTGTGATGTTTGGTGCAGTTGTAGCAGAGTGCTTTGTCTTTTTGTTCCTTTAATGGGCAGGTATCAATTTGATGGTCTGTAGATGCACAGTGTGCGCACGGTTTTATTTCAGATGTGCACTTCGTTTTAGTATGTCCGAATTGAAGGCACTGGCGGCACTGGACGAAGCGTGAGAAGGGCCCTATGAAGACGCGTTGATGATCGACGGCTACTCTCTCGAGACCTAGTATCTTGGTGTACTCGGATGGGCGCACCTCCAGTACTGCGTTGTAGAGACCTTGGTTTCTGTTGTTGGTGAGGAAGCAGAGTCTGAGTGCTTCTGCGGGGATCGAGTTTTGGAAGCTGATGATATCGATTAGTTCCTCCTTGTCGGTTTTGTTGGAGATCCCTTTGAGAATCACCAGAGGTGGCCGCCGTTTCACTTCCTCCGCCTGAAGTTTCTTGGTGTTGTTGACGGCTTTAATAATTTCCTCACACTGATGGTTATTTTCAAATTCGACGAAGATTCTTCCCTTAGCGATCGGTTTTACTTTAGAGGGGGCGAACTTTAGGTTTTTAAAAGAGATCTGTTCCCTCCAGGTATCAAGTGTCTTTTCGTTTCCAGTGGGTTCGTTGGGAGTAACAATAATCCCGGGTTTTTGTAGTTTCGGGACGGGGAGAGTTTTCGTGATCGCAGCGTATGAAGGTGTTTGCTTGTTGATATTATCAGTGAGCTTTTTAAGTTCTAAGCTAACGCCAGCAATTATATCTTGCTTAAGAGACTGAAGGTCTTCGCAAGATGTCGTTTGGGGTGCAGTGTATGGGAAATCGGTTTGGAGGGCAGTGGAGACTTTTTGAATTTCCTCAGCTGCCACTCGGATCTGCTGCTTGTTCTTGGCAGTGACACTCTTGTTCTCGTTTACGGCTTCAATTATGTTTTTTGACAATTTAAGAATTAATTCGATTTGAGGATGAGTTTTGACGATATCTATTATTATTTCAGGCTGTTCAGGACTGGCCATTTTATCGGTTTACATCAGCTACTGGTGTAAATAGCCCGTTGGAGGTGATTGAGAGGTTCCAAATACAAAACTAATAAAAATAGCTGTAGATTATTAAAAAACAGCCAAAAAAGTGTGTTTTTGTTAGAAAGCTCGTAATTTAAGGGATCTATCCTGGACCTACTATTTTATGAATAATATTTTTGCTGTACCCAAGATATAGAGACCGATAGATAAGTTTAAAACAGACTTTTTTGTTTATTAAATGAACCAAGCCTAGCTGGCGAAGCACCACCGGGTGGGTGGGTGGGCGAAAAAATGCTCGTAGAGCGCCGTGGGTGGTACCAAACGAAGCGTCTCGTCGAGAGAAACTCGTTTGCGTGAAAAACTGTAGGACTTTAGAGGAAAATTCGGAAAATTTATTAGTTTTTAGTGATTTTACGTTAATTTTATACTAATTATTTGTATTTATTTCAGGTTCAGCGGTCGGAGAACGGTGCGGATGGTATCAATCGACGCGTGTAGCCAGGAGGCACTAATTCGTCACGAAACACTGGGGTCCTGTATACAATTTTGATGAAAAATTTGCAAAAAAGTGTATTATTTAATATTATTTAAATGAATTTACTGTAATATTGAAAATTTGAAAATCTAATTTAAGGAAACACTGAATTACAACGTGGAAGTCACGAGGGGGCGCGGAATCTATAATAATAGCAAAAAATTTGAAGGTTCTAAGTCACTTTTAACCTAAGTTATCGATGTTTTTTCTATGTTCGTGTACCCCTTAGGTAAACTTTTGGTACTTATGGAAATCTAATATTTGTTAATAACTTTGTGAAAAATGCTCGAAGAGCGCCGTGGGTGGTACCAAACGAAGCGTCTCGTCGAGAGAAACTCGTTTGCGTGAAAAACTGTAGGACTTTAGAGGAAAATTCGGAAAATTTATTAGTTTTTAGTGATTTTACGTTAATTTTATACTAATTATTTGTATTTATTTCAGGTTCAGCGGTCGGAGAACGGTGCGGATGGTATCAATCGACGCGTGTAGCCAGGAGGCACTAATTCGTCACGAAACACTGGGGTCCTGTATACAATTTTGATGAAAAATTTGCAAAAAAGTGTATTATTTAATATTATTTAAATGAATTTACTGTAATATTGAAAATTTGAAAATCTAATTTAAGGAAACACTGAATTACAACGTGGAAGTCACGAGGGGGCGCGGAATCTATAATAATAGCAAAAAATTTGAAGGTTCTAAGTCACTTTTAACCTAAGTTATCGATGTTTTTTCTATGTTCGTGTACCCCTTAGGTAAACTTTTGGTACTTATGGAAATCTAATATTTGTTAATAACTTTGTGAAAAATGCTCGAAGAGCGCCGTGGGTGGTACCAAACGAAGCGTCTCGTCGAGAGAAACTCGTTTGCGTGAAAAACTGTAGGACTTTAGAGGAAAATTCGGAAAATTTATTAGTTTTTAGTGATTTTACGTTAATTTTATACTAATTATTTGTATTTATTTCAGGTTCAGCGGTCGGAGAACGGTGCGGATGGTATCAATCGACGCGTGTAGCCAGGAGGCACTAATTCGTCACGAAACACTGGGGTCCTGTATACAATTTTGATGAAAAATTTGCAAAAAAGTGTATTATTTAATATTATTTAAATGAATTTACTGTAATATTGAAAATTTGAAAATCTAATTTAAGGAAACACTGAATTACAACGTGGAAGTCACGAGGGGGCGCGGAATCTATAATAATAGCAAAAAATTTGAAGGTTCTAAGTCACTTTTAACCTAAGTTATCGATGTTTTTTCTATGTTCGTGTACCCCTTAGGTAAACTTTTGGTACTTATGGAAATCTAATATTTGTTAATAACTTTGTGAAAAATGCTCGAAGAGCGCCGTGGGTGGTACCAAACGAAGCGTCTCGTCGAGAGAAACTCGTTTGCGTGAAAAACTGTAGGACTTTAGAGGAAAATTCGGAAAATTTATTAGTTTTTAGTGATTTTACGTTAATTTTATACTAATTATTTGTATTTATTTCAGGTTCAGCGGTCGGAGAACGGTGCGGATGGTATCAATCGACGCGTGTAGCCAGGAGGCACTAATTCGTCACGAAACACTGGGGTCCTGTATACAATTTTGATGAAAAATTTGCAAAAAAGTGTATTATTTAATATTATTTAAATGAATTTACTGTAATATTGAAAATTTGAAAATCTAATTTAAGGAAACACTGAATTACAACGTGGAAGTCACGAGGGGGCGCGGAATCTATAATAATAGCAAAAAATTTGAAGGTTCTAAGTCACTTTTAACCTAAGTTATCGATGTTTTTTCTATGTTCGTGTACCCCTTAGGTAAACTTTTGGTACTTATGGAAATCTAATATTTGTTAATAACTTTGTGAAAAATGCTCGAAGAGCGCCGTGGGTGGTACCAAACGAAGCGTCTCGTCGAGAGAAACTCGTTTGCGTGAAAAACTGTAGGACTTTAGAGGAAAATTCGGAAAATTTATTAGTTTTTAGTGATTTTACGTTAATTTTATACTAATTATTTGTATTTATTTCAGGTTCAGCGGTCGGAGAACGGTGCGGATGGTATCAATCGACGCGTGTAGCCAGGAGGCACTAATTCGTCACGAAACACTGGGGTCCTGTATACAATTTTGATGAAAAATTTGCAAAAAAGTGTATTATTTAATATTATTTAAATGAATTTACTGTAATATTGAAAATTTGAAAATCTAATTTAAGGAAACACTGAATTACAACGTGGAAGTCACGAGGGGGCGCGGAATCTATAATAATAGCAAAAAATTTGAAGGTTCTAAGTCACTTTTAACCTAAGTTATCGATGTTTTTTCTATGTTCGTGTACCCCTTAGGTAAACTTTTGGTACTTATGGAAATCTAATATTTGTTAATAACTTTGTGAAAAATGCTCGAAGAGCGCCGTGGGTGGTACCAAACGAAGCGTCTCGTCGAGAGAAACTCGTTTGCGTGAAAAACTGTAGGACTTTAGAGGAAAATTCGGAAAATTTATTAGTTTTTAGTGATTTTACGTTAATTTTATACTAATTATTTGTATTTATTTCAGGTTCAGCGGTCGGAGAACGGTGCGGATGGTATCAATCGACGCGTGTAGCCAGGAGGCACTAATTCGTCACGAAACACTGGGGTCCTGTATACAATTTTGATGAAAAATTTGCAAAAAAGTGTATTATTTAATATTATTTAAATGAATTTACTGTAATATTGAAAATTTGAAAATCTAATTTAAGGAAACACTGAATTACAACGTGGAAGTCACGAGGGGGCGCGGAATCTATAATAATAGCAAAAAATTTGAAGGTTCTAAGTCACTTTTAACCTAAGTTATCGATGTTTTTTCTATGTTCGTGTACCCCTTAGGTAAACTTTTGGTACTTATGGAAATCTAATATTTGTTAATAAGAGCGCCGTGGGTGGTACCAAACGAAGCGTCTCGTCGAGAGAAACTCGTTTGCGTGAAAAACTGTAGGACTTTAGAGGAAAATTCGGAAAATTTATTAGTTTTTAGTGATTTTACGTTAATTTTATACTAATTATTTGTATTTATTTCAGGTTCAGCGGTCGGAGAACGGTGCGGATGGTATCAATCGACGCGTGTAGCCAGGAGGCACTAATTCGTCACGAAACACTGGGGTCCTGTATACAATTTTGATGAAAAATTTGCAAAAAAGTGTATTATTTAATATTATTTAAATGAATTTACTGTAATATTGAAAATTTGAAAATCTAATTTAAGGAAACACTGAATTACAACGTGGAAGTCACGAGGGGGCGCGGAATCTATAATAATAGCAAAAAATTTGAAGGTTCTAAGTCACTTTTAACCTAAGTTATCGATGTTTTTTCTATGTTCGTGTACCCCTTAGGTAAACTTTTGGTACTTATGGAAATCTAATATTTGTTAATAACTTTGTGAAAAATGCTCGAAGAGCGCCGTGGGTAACTTTGTGAAAAATGCTCGAAGAGCGCCGTGGGTGGTACCAAACGAAGCGTCTCGTCGAGAGAAACTCGTTTGCGTGAAAAACTGTAGGACTTTAGAGGAAAATTCGGAAAATTTATTAGTTTTTAGTGATTTTACGTTAATTTTATACTAATTATTTGTATTTATTTCAGGTTCAGCGGTCGGAGAACGGTGCGGATGGTATCAATCGACGCGTGTAGCCAGGAGGCACTAATTCGTCACGAAACACTGGGGTCCTGTATACAATTTTGATGAAAAATTTGCAAAAAAGTGTATTATTTAATATTATTTAAATGAATTTACTGTAATATTGAAAATTTGAAAATCTAATTTAAGGAAACACTGAATTACAACGTGGAAGTCACGAGGGGGCGCGGAATCTATAATAATAGCAAAAAATTTGAAGGTTCTAAGTCACTTTTAACCTAAGTTATCGATGTTTTTTCTATGTTCGTGTACCCCTTAGGTAAACTTTTGGTACTTATGGAAATCTAATATTTGTTAATAACTTTGTGAAAAATGCTCGAAGAGCGCCGTGGGTGGTACCAAACGAAGCGTCTCGTCGAGAGAAACTCGTTTGCGTGAAAAACTGTAGGACTTTAGAGGAAAATTCGGAAAATTTATTAGTTTTTAGTGATTTTACGTTAATTTTATACTAATTATTTGTATTTATTTCAGGTTCAGCGGTCGGAGAACGGTGCGGATGGTATCAATCGACGCGTGTAGCCAGGAGGCACTAATTCGTCACGAAACACTGGGGTCCTGTATACAATTTTGATGAAAAATTTGCAAAAAAGTGTATTATTTAATATTATTTAAATGAATTTACTGTAATATTGAAAATTTGAAAATCTAATTTAAGGAAACACTGAATTACAACGTGGAAGTCACGAGGGGGCGCGGAATCTATAATAATAGCAAAAAATTTGAAGGTTCTAAGTCACTTTTAACCTAAGTTATCGATGTTTTTTCTATGTTCGTGTACCCCTTAGGTAAACTTTTGGTACTTATGGAAATCTAATATTTGTTAATAACTTTGTGAAAAATGCTCGAAGAGCGCCGTGGGTGGTACCAAACGAAGCGTCTCGTCGAGAGAAACTCGTTTGCGTGAAAAACTGTAGGACTTTAGAGGAAAATTCGGAAAATTTATTAGTTTTTAGTGATTTTACGTTAATTTTATACTAATTATTTGTATTTATTTCAGGTTCAGCGGTCGGAGAACGGTGCGGATGGTATCAATCGACGCGTGTAGCCAGGAGGCACTAATCCTGTATACAATTTTGATGAAAAATTTGCAAAAAAGTGTATTATTTAATATTATTTAAATGAATTTACTGTAATATTGAAAATTTGAAAATCTAATTTAAGGAAACACTGAATTACAACGTGGAAGTCACGAGGGGGCGCGGAATCTATAATAATAGCAAAAAATTTGAAGGTTCTAAGTCACTTTTAACCTAAGTTATCGATGTTTTTTCTATGTTCGTGTACCCCTTAGGTAAACTTTTGGTACTTATGGAAATCTAATATTTGTTAATAACTTTGTGAAAAATGCTCGAAGAGCGCCGTGGGTGGTACCAAACGAAGCGTCTCGTCGAGAGAAACTCGTTTGCGTGAAAAACTGTAGGACTTTAGAGGAAAATTCGGAAAATTTATTAGTTTTTAGTGATTTTACGTTAATTTTATACTAATTATTTGTATTTATTTCAGGTTCAGCGGTCGGAGAACGGTGCGGATGGTATCAATCGACGCGTGTAGCCAGGAGGCACTAATTCGTCACGAAACACTGGGGTCCTGTATACAATTTTGATGAAAAATTTGCAAAAAAGTGTATTATTTAATATTATTTAAATGAATTTACTGTAATATTGAAAATTTGAAAATCTAATTTAAGGAAACACTGAATTACAACGTGGAAGTCACGAGGGGGCGCGGAATCTATAATAATAGCAAAAAATTTGAAGGTTCTAAGTCACTTTTAACCTAAGTTATCGATGTTTTTTCTATGTTCGTGTACCCCTTAGGTAAACTTTTGGTACTTATGGAAATCTAATATTTGTTAATAACTTTGTGAAAAATGCTCGAAGAGCGCCGTGGGTGGTACCAAACGAAGCGTCTCGTCGAGAGAAACTCGTTTGCGTGAAAAACTGTAGGACTTTAGAGGAAAATTCGGAAAATTTATTAGTTTTTAGTGATTTTACGTTAATTTTATACTAATTATTTGTATTTATTTCAGGTTCAGCGGTCGGAGAACGGTGCGGATGGTATCAATCGACGCGTGTAGCCAGGAGGCACTAATTCGTCACGAAACACTGGGGTCCTGTATACAATTTTGATGAAAAATTTGCAAAAAAGTGTATTATTTAATATTATTTAAATGAATTTACTGTAATATTGAAAATTTGAAAATCTAATTTAAGGAAACACTGAATTACAACGTGGAAGTCACGAGGGGGCGCGGAATCTATAATAATAGCAAAAAATTTGAAGGTTCTAAGTCACTTTTAACCTAAGTTATCGATGTTTTTTCTATGTTCGTGTACCCCTTAGGTAAACTTTTGGTACTTATGGAAATCTAATATTTGTTAATAACTTTGTGAAAAATGCTCGAAGAGCGCCGTGGGTGGTACCAAACGAAGCGTCTCGTCGAGAGAAACTCGTTTGCGTGAAAAACTGTAGGACTTTAGAGGAAAATTCGGAAAATTTATTAGTTTTTAGTGATTTTACGTTAATTTTATACTAATTATTTGTATTTATTTCAGGTTCAGCGGTCGGAGAACGGTGCGGATGGTATCAATCGACGCGTGTAGCCAGGAGGCACTAATTCGTCACGAAACACTGGGGTCCTGTATACAATTTTGATGAAAAATTTGCAAAAAAGTGTATTATTTAATATTATTTAAATGAATTTACTGTAATATTGAAAATTTGAAAATCTAATTTAAGGAAACACTGAATTACAACGTGGAAGTCACGAGGGGGCGCGGAATCTATAATAATAGCAAAAAATTTGAAGGTTCTAAGTCACTTTTAACCTAAGTTATCGATGTTTTTTCTATGTTCGTGTACCCCTTAGGTAAACTTTTGGTACTTATGGAAATCTAATATTTGTTAATAACTTTGTGAAAAATGCTCGAAGAGCGCCGTGGGTGGTACCAAACGAAGCGTCTCGTCGAGAGAAACTCGTTTGCGTGAAAAACTGTAGGACTTTAGAGGAAAATTCGGAAAATTTATTAGTTTTTAGTGATTTTACGTTAATTTTATACTAATTATTTGTATTTATTTCAGGTTCAGCGGTCGGAGAACGGTGCGGATGGTATCAATCGACGCGTGTAGCCAGGAGGCACTAATTCGTCACGAAACACTGGGGTCCTGTATACAATTTTGATGAAAAATTTGCAAAAAAGTGTATTATTTAATATTATTTAAATGAATTTACTGTAATATTGAAAATTTGAAAATCTAATTTAAGGAAACACTGAATTACAACGTGGAAGTCACGAGGGGGCGCGGAATCTATAATAATAGCAAAAAATTTGAAGGTTCTAAGTCACTTTTAACCTAAGTTATCGATGTTTTTTCTATGTTCGTGTACCCCTTAGGTAAACTTTTGGTACTTATGGAAATCTAATATTTGTTAATAACTTTGTGAAAAATGCTCGAAGAGCGCCGTGGGTGGTACCAAACGAAGCGTCTCGTCGAGAGAAACTCGTTTGCGTGAAAAACTGTAGGACTTTAGAGGAAAATTCGGAAAATTTATTAGTTTTTAGTGATTTTACGTTAATTTTATACTAATTATTTGTATTTATTTCAGGTTCAGCGGTCGGAGAACGGTGCGGATGGTATCAATCGACGCGTGTAGCCAGGAGGCACTAATTCGTCACGAAACACTGGGGTCCTGTATACAATTTTGATGAAAAATTTGCAAAAAAGTGTATTATTTAATATTATTTAAATGAATTTACTGTAATATTGAAAATTTGAAAATCTAATTTAAGGAAACACTGAATTACAACGTGGAAGTCACGAGGGGGCGCGGAATCTATAATAATAGCAAAAAATTTGAAGGTTCTAAGTCACTTTTAACCTAAGTTATCGATGTTTTTTCTATGTTCGTGTACCCCTTAGGTAAACTTTTGGTACTTATGGAAATCTAATATTTGTTAATAACTTTGTGAAAAATGCTCGAAGAGCGCCGTGGGTGGTACCAAACGAAGCGTCTCGTCGAGAGAAACTCGTTTGCGTGAAAAACTGTAGGACTTTAGAGGAAAATTCGGAAAATTTATTAGTTTTTAGTGATTTTACGTTAATTTTATACTAATTATTTGTATTTATTTCAGGTTCAGCGGTCGGAGAACGGTGCGGATGGTATCAATCGACGCGTGTAGCCAGGAGGCACTAATTCGTCACGAAACACTGGGGTCCTGTATACAATTTTGATGAAAAATTTGCAAAAAAGTGTATTATTTAATATTATTTAAATGAATTTACTGTAATATTGAAAATTTGAAAATCTAATTTAAGGAAACACTGAATTACAACGTGGAAGTCACGAGGGGGCGCGGAATCTATAATAATAGCAAAAAATTTGAAGGTTCTAAGTCACTTTTAACCTAAGTTATCGATGTTTTTTCTATGTTCGTGTACCCCTTAGGTAAACTTTTGGTACTTATGGAAATCTAATATTTGTTAATAACTTTGTGAAAAATGCTCGAAGAGCGCCGTGGGTGGTACCAAACGAAGCGTCTCGTCGAGAGAAACTCGTTTGCGTGAAAAACTGTAGGACTTTAGAGGAAAATTCGGAAAATTTATTAGTTTTTAGTGATTTTACGTTAATTTTATACTAATTATTTGTATTTATTTCAGGTTCAGCGGTCGGAGAACGGTGCGGATGGTATCAATCGACGCGTGTAGCCAGGAGGCACTAATTCGTCACGAAACACTGGGGTCCTGTATACAATTTTGATGAAAAATTTGCAAAAAAGTGTATTATTTAATATTATTTAAATGAATTTACTGTAATATTGAAAATTTGAAAATCTAATTTAAGGAAACACTGAATTACAACGTGGAAGTCACGAGGGGGCGCGGAATCTATAATAATAGCAAAAAATTTGAAGGTTCTAAGTCACTTTTAACCTAAGTTATCGATGTTTTTTCTATGTTCGTGTACCCCTTAGGTAAACTTTTGGTACTTATGGAAATCTAATATTTGTTAATAACTTTGTGAAAAATGCTCGAAGAGCGCCGTGGGTGGTACCAAACGAAGCGTCTCGTCGAGAGAAACTCGTTTGCGTGAAAAACTGTAGGACTTTAGAGGAAAATTCGGAAAATTTATTAGTTTTTAGTGATTTTACGTTAATTTTATACTAATTATTTGTATTTATTTCAGGTTCAGCGGTCGGAGAACGGTGCGGATGGTATCAATCGACGCGTGTAGCCAGGAGGCACTAATTCGTCACGAAACACTGGGGTCCTGTATACAATTTTGATGAAAAATTTGCAAAAAAGTGTATTATTTAATATTATTTAAATGAATTTACTGTAATATTGAAAATTTGAAAATCTAATTTAAGGAAACACTGAATTACAACGTGGAAGTCACGAGGGGGCGCGGAATCTATAATAATAGCAAAAAATTTGAAGGTTCTAAGTCACTTTTAACCTAAGTTATCGATGTTTTTTCTATGTTCGTGTACCCCTTAGGTAAACTTTTGGTACTTATGGAAATCTAATATTTGTTAATAACTTTGTGAAAAATGCTCGAAGAGCGCCGTGGGTGGTACCAAACGAAGCGTCTCGTCGAGAGAAACTCGTTTGCGTGAAAAACTGTAGGACTTTAGAGGAAAATTCGGAAAATTTATTAGTTTTTAGTGATTTTACGTTAATTTTATACTAATTATTTGTATTTATTTCAGGTTCAGCGGTCGGAGAACGGTGCGGATGGTATCAATCGACGCGTGTAGCCAGGAGGCACTAATTCGTCACGAAACACTGGGGTCCTGTATACAATTTTGATGAAAAATTTGCAAAAAAGTGTATTATTTAATATTATTTAAATGAATTTACTGTAATATTGAAAATTTGAAAATCTAATTTAAGGAAACACTGAATTACAACGTGGAAGTCACGAGGGGGCGCGGAATCTATAATAATAGCAAAAAATTTGAAGGTTCTAAGTCACTTTTAACCTAAGTTATCGATGTTTTTTCTATGTTCGTGTACCCCTTAGGTAAACTTTTGGTACTTATGGAAATCTAATATTTGTTAATAACTTTGTGAAAAATGCTCGAAGAGCGCCGTGGGTGGTACCAAACGAAGCGTCTCGTCGAGAGAAACTCGTTTGCGTGAAAAACTGTAGGACTTTAGAGGAAAATTCGGAAAATTTATTAGTTTTTAGTGATTTTACGTTAATTTTATACTAATTATTTGTATTTATTTCAGGTTCAGCGGTCGGAGAACGGTGCGGATGGTATCAATCGACGCGTGTAGCCAGGAGGCACTAATTCGTCACGAAACACTGGGGTCCTGTATACAATTTTGATGAAAAATTTGCAAAAAAGTGTATTATTTAATATTATTTAAATGAATTTACTGTAATATTGAAAATTTGAAAATCTAATTTAAGGAAACACTGAATTACAACGTGGAAGTCACGAGGGGGCGCGGAATCTATAATAATAGCAAAAAATTTGAAGGTTCTAAGTCACTTTTAACCTAAGTTATCGATGTTTTTTCTATGTTCGTGTACCCCTTAGGTAAACTTTTGGTACTTATGGAAATCTAATATTTGTTAATAACTTTGTGAAAAATGCTCGAAGAGCGCCGTGGGTGGTACCAAACGAAGCGTCTCGTCGAGAGAAACTCGTTTGCGTGAAAAACTGTAGGACTTTAGAGGAAAATTCGGAAAATTTATTAGTTTTTAGTGATTTTACGTTAATTTTATACTAATTATTTGTATTTATTTCAGGTTCAGCGGTCGGAGAACGGTGCGGATGGTATCAATCGACGCGTGTAGCCAGGAGGCACTAATTCGTCACGAAACACTGGGGTCCTGTATACAATTTTGATGAAAAATTTGCAAAAAAGTGTATTATTTAATATTATTTAAATGAATTTACTGTAATATTGAAAATTTGAAAATCTAATTTAAGGAAACACTGAATTACAACGTGGAAGTCACGAGGGGGCGCGGAATCTATAATAATAGCAAA